>OY804602.1:35793104-36245801 GCA_963680895.1 Fragum sueziense
ATTGCTTGTGACAAGCAATTTCTTCATTTCCCACAATGTTTTCTACCCAAAAAGACCAAAACATTTTAAATTTCATGCACTTAAAATTGTCGTCTGCATCTTCTTTGAATTTGGACTAGTCCAAATTTTTGCCGTTTGGTAATGGGTTGACCAATTATCAGTCGCCGATTTCAAGCAAATAGATCGTTACATTGTTTGGTCTTTCTAGGAAGAAAATATTGTAGGAAATGAAGAACTTGCTTGTCACAATCATTTCTTCATTTTCTACCAAATTTTCCAAACACATATATTTCATGGGAACCTAAAGGGGTCAGAATATAGGAATGGGTAAAGCGCACACATTGTATCTCGGGAATGGGTTAAGGGTACACAGTTGTAGTAGGTCAACCAGTGACCCAGTTAAACACCTGTTGACCAGTGCTTTCACTGGTAGGCTAAATGACCGTAGAAAAAATCAGAGCAGTAATATTTTAACTACATGGAATTTATCTTAGAGTTACACTATTTTGCTTTCAAGCTCTTAACTCAACCGAAAATATTGTAAAAAACGCTGAAAATTCTAACAGGTATTCAATCTAAGCGAAAATTTCATCAAATGTAATTATTAACCCCCTCCTTATTTGTCGCAGAAGTGAAAAAGATGAAAAACGTTGAAGATAGTGAATGATAAAGGACGTTTCTGTGGTGTTTGAAATAACGTAGTTTGGCTTGAACACATAGCTCAGCGGGTTAGAGTTAGAATGTAGTGTCTGGAGTGATGTCTGGGGGGATGGAGAGTGAAAAACTGGTTATAATATATTGGGATATGCCCAATATAAAAACTAATAGTATTTATAGCCTACTCATTAGAATAACCAATCTTGGCATCAAGACATATTGTCTGTAAATATTGACCTGAACCCGATGAATATGCAATAAGCAGTTGTGACACGGAATAATCAATACTTGCCAGCAATTCTCATTGCCGAGTAGATTCGATAGTTTCCATTTAGCATTATGACTTTGTATTCTGCACAAGCTTCTCGTGCCAACATATGTTGGAGGGTGATAATTTCGCATTACAATTACTCATTAAATATTCAACAGGTTCAGGTCAATATTTACGAACAATACTTTAAAAAATGAAATTGGAATGAAATGTCCCTTTAAAGTGTTTACAGTACTTTCATTAGCAACGTCGTCCGAGACATAAATAGGTCTATGTCTCTGTGATTATTTAATCATATTTAATGTCTCTTATGGTGTAAATTCTGCAAACCTGTTCTCAGGATTTATTTTCAAAATTCATGAGACGACAAAATATTAGGCATTTACCAGGATGTTGGTTTTATAATCGACACTAATTAACAAACTCAACAAAACAAAATCTGCTTGTTAAAACGGCCGTGGGTTTGGTAATTGATATACTACATATATCAATTACCAAACCCACGGCCGTTTTCGATCAAAATCTGGATTCAGAGAATGGTATCTGATAGAAGCTCAATAGAATTAACTAGTTCTATAGTCGATACTAATTAACAACTCAGCGGCGGTTTATACCAAAATCTGGATTCAGAGGATGGTTTCTGATAAAAACTAAAAGCGATTATTTTTGCTTGTTCTATAGTCGATACTGATTAACAACTCCGTTGTCGTTTTAGACAAAAATCTGGATTCAGAGATTGGTATCTGATAGAAATTCAACAAAATTTGCTAGTTCTTTATTCTACACTAATCAACAACGCAAAATGTCGTTTTAGACCAAAATCTGGATTCAGAGGATGGTATCTAAAAAAATTCTCAACATACCGTGCTAGTTCTATAATCGACACGCATTTAAAACTCCGGGTCGTTTAAGACCAAATTACTGGATTCGGAGGATGGTGTCTGATAGAAACTCAAAACATTTCGCTACATGTAGTTCTATAGTCCGAACTTATTAAGGACTCCACGGCGGTTTTATACCAAAATCTGGATTCAGAGAATGATATTTGATAAAAATCAACAAAATCTGCTATGTCTATACTCTACACTAATTAACAGCTCTAAGGTCGTTTTAACTTAAAATATGGATTCAGAGGATGATAAATGAGAGAAATTCAACAAATATTGCTAGTTGTATAGACGACACTTAGTAACAACACCACGACCGTTTTAGATCAGTTTCTGGTCTCAGAGGATGGTACGTGTCTGAGAGTCCGTTTAAGACCAATATCTGGATTGAGAAGATGGTATCATATAGAAACTCAACAAAATTTGTTTGTTCTATAGGCAACACTAATCTATAAGAACAACAAGGTCGTTTTAGACAAAAATCTGGATTCAGGGAATGGTACCTGATAGAAAGTCAACAATACGTGCTAGTTCTATAATCGACACTAATCAAAAACTCCACGGCCGTTTTAGACCAAAATCTAGATTCAGAAGATAGTATCTGATAGAAACTCAACAAAACGTGCTAGTTCTATGTAGTTTAAACTATTTAACGATTCAAATGTCGTTTTAGACCAACATCATAGATTAAGACGTAGGTATCTAATAGAAAATCCACAAACCTTGCTTGTTCTATAGTCGACACTAAATTACAACTCCAAGGCCGTTTCAGACCAAAATCTGCATTCAGAAGATAGTATCCGATAGAAACTCAACACAATTTGCTTGGTCTAATGTCGACACTAATTAACAACTCCACAGCCGTTTTAGGCCAAATTTGGATTCAGAGGATGGTACTTGATAGAAACTCAACACAATTTGTTTGTTCTATAGTCGACACTGATTAAAAACTCCAATGTCGTTTTTGACTAAAATCCGGATTCAGAGGATGGTATCTGATATTTTAACACAATTTGCTGGATTTATAGTCGACACTCCTTAACTACTCCACGGTCGTTTAATACTAAAATCTGGATTCAGAGGATGGTGTCTGATAGAAATTCTACACAATTTGCTAGATATGTAGTAGTAACTAATCAACAACTCCATTGCAATAAAAAAAAACATCATCTTGAATCAGATTATAGTATTTGACAGAAACTCGACAAAGTGGTAGTTCTATAGTCGACACTGGCGGATTCAGATGGTATTTGTTAGAAACTCAACAAAATTTGCTAGATATATTGTCGCCACTAACTTGGATTGAGAAGATTGTATCTGATAGAAAGTCAACAAAATTTGCTAGTTTTATCGTCGCCACTAATTAACAACTCCAATGCCGTTTTAGATCAAGTTCTGACCTGGATTCAGGTGATAGTATTTGTTAGAAACTCAATAGAATTTGCTAGTTCTATCGTCGCAACTAATTAACTACTGTTTGGCCGTTTTAGGCCAAAATCTGGATTCAGAGGACAGTATCAAAAATTTGCCAATTCTATATACACTACCGGTAATTTATAACTCCATTGTCATTTTAGACCAAATGGTTTCATATGATGGTAGAAACTCAACAAAATTGGCCAGTTCTATAGTCGACACTAATAAAGTTTGTGGGCGCGTCAAAAAGCATTACACGTATTATATAGGAATGAACTAAAGATGTCGTGTACAAGGTACTTTGCTTGTTACCAGAAGTGGTGTCAAACTGTGTCTGCGCATATCATCTCCTACGGAGATTTTTAAAAGCTGTACATCGCATATTTCAGAAGGCTTGATGTTCTACTCAGTTGAGCGAGTGTCTGACAAAAAATCCGCGATTTTATTATGTCACCTATAGGAGATAGCATTAGGCCTAGCTAGAAACAGAAACAGTGCAATGTCGAAATGACGAGACCTTACCTTGGCACGAGTGATGACATTCATTGAATATTCTGGTTGATCATGTTTGTTAGTCTCTTCTTTAAGTTTCATTTCAGTTTTTTGTTAAGGTTTTTGAAACAGATATCATAATGTGATCAGATTTTTTTATGTTGAGTGTGCAAATGCACAATCTAAGATAAGGCTTACGAAAGTACGGGGCGTCGGGCTACCTTTCACGATGTTCCATAGACGCCATCTTGAAATTTCTGCACAGCTCTAGATGAAGGACCATTCAAATCGGCTGGAGAGTTTCCAACATAGATTTTGGTCAGCAGAAATGAACCTTGGAATTGAGTGAAACAATACAATGTACACGTATATATTGGTAATATAAAGTGACAAGACACTTTGATGTCGAAATATGAGCGTTAGTCCTATTTCATGTACGTCTTTAAAAATGACGACTAGTTAGAAGCTACATGCGTGTACAAATTACGGCGGAGAATCATGTGAAACAACAACAATTGCAGATAATCTTCAATGATTTAATAAATACATACCGATTTTAAAAATGTGTAACCGTGAAAGATTTGATGTGGTAAATATCTTAAAAGCTACTGATAAAAAAATTTGACGAGCACGCAGCGGCGGATCAAGGATTTCTGTGAATGCGGGGTTCGAACATACAAAAGGGGGTAGTTTTCCTAATAATTAGTTCGAAGATACAGATGGGGCTAGTTTTATAATAATTCACAATTTTGACCGAATTTCTGCATAAAAAAATGAAATAATTAGGCTACAGAGAGGGATTCGTTATAAACCTATAGTTCTAGGCCTAAAAACATTAAGACAAAAGAGCAAAATTAATGTTGATCTTTGGTTTTCCTCTATCAAGTTTTCCATGAACTACCCATTGGCTTTCTCAGGCCTGTGATGAAATATTTCCCAGAACAAGAATTGCTGTGACCTCTCCAATCAATAGAGAATGCTATGGAAAGTATTTAGGGAAGATGAATTGATCTGAAGATGCTGAGAAATAGCGGTGTTTATGTTAGGATTTGCCTTTATATAGCATTTCGTGGTTACGTATATAGGCTTATACAAGCTCGTAGTCCTAAGCATTTTTATAAGATGGGAAGGGGGCTTGCTTCAACGTTTTTAATTGGACGTCCGAAAGGACGTACAATTCTTATAACCACTTTTGGACAGGCGAAATGGGTTTTCATTACCAAAAAACCCTTTCTCAGACTCAATTGCCAGTTGACCAAAATTCAAAATAGATTTTGCGACCATACAGGAAAACTGTCGTATCTTTTCCTACTTTCTATGTGTTCTCTAACAAATACTATAAGATTCATTGGCCGATTCAATTCATGCCACGTCTTAACCAACTTTACGGTCTTTTTTCGATTTAATCATTTTCTTGTAGTTTTTTTACTTTCGCAATATTTATTGTGTAAAGGGTAAGATCTTTAGAAAGCGATACATGCATACACTATGGTTATAATGTAAACAGACACCCTATATCATCAGCAGCAGCGACAGCTCAAACGGGAAAGGATTAACCTCGCAACCTTTTTTCAGTTTGAAATTTGGAACGCCGTTGGTTCAAAACCAGTTCGGATTATTTCTTCTGTAAAACGTTTGTTTTTCTTGATGTGTTTACTGAAAACACACATTTTAGAATGATTACCCAATTTAATGCACGTATTGTGTATGATAGGTTCCTTTTCTTTGATCATTGTTTAAGTCTTTGACATATTTAAAGGAACGGGGTTTCCACGAGACGTACTTTGGAACCAGGGTTTTGAAATTGATTATCAGGGAATGAGTTCATTTCGCAACTCGGGTTCGACTCGATGACAAATCGGGGTTCCATCTGAACAGCCTCAGATGAGACACTAGTGAAATCCACCTATTCAGAAAAATAGTTGCTCTTACGAGTTTTTTTTCTCCAGTATCTGTATCACTGATATTCGACAGTATCATGACCTATTTACATACTGATCGATGATCATGACAACAATGATTATTATTAGTATAAGACTAAGTGACAGCGATCTGTATTTATTTCGTTTAAGAGACCCGTTTACGTGTATTAAGCTAAGAAGATGAAGCAATGGGTCTGCAACAGATGGTACCTGGATGATCGTATGAATATGTTTACAGATAGGGACATTGCTATTCTCAAATTTTCGTTGATAATGATATGAAGATTTAAATTGCTTATTGTACTCCACTGCCATTTTCCCGACGGCACGTTCCCAATTTCTTCTTTTTATGCACATCTGTAGATGTAATGATGCTGCGGTAGTACTTGTATGAGGAATCCATGGTTAGGTGCTCCAATTCATCTGGTATTTTGTTTCAGGAAAAGTATGTATTGAATTTGTTTTGTAACCACAACCAGGGAAAACTGCTACCGTGTTTTTTTTCTTTTTTTACTCTAAACAGGAATAAAAATCAAAGTGCTTGGAGCACTATATTTAGACGCCTTTCATTGATTGAGCGGAATTGTATGTAAATGATCGGCGTTTCATTACTTTATTTCGTTGAATTTGTGTTAAGATCGATTCTAAATCACTGCGGTCGTTTTTTCGCCAACGCTGGTGGAGATAGAAGTCGAACAAGAGTGCCTTGGTCACAATATACGCCGCCACTTATAAAACTTGAGACAAAAAAAATGACATTGACAAGGATTTATAAATATTCACACAAAAACCTGTAAAAAGTTGTGTTCACAAAAAGGTTTTTATAAATATCCAGTCAAAAACCTGGAAGGAATTGCGTTCACGAGACTGAAATATCATTAAGCCCTAGAGACTAAGATTGAAGGGGGCATAACTCAGGCAAAAATCAATAAACCATAAAATCCTTACTTCATGCACATCTACCAATTAAGGTAATAACATCCACCAAGTTTCATAAGGATCCAGTCAGAATCTTAGAAGAAGTTGTGTTGACAAGGCTGCAACTTCAATCAGCCCCAGAGACTAAGTTTTAAGGGGCATAACTCTAGAAAAAATCAATGAACCATAAAATCCTTCCTTCATGCAAATCTACCAATTGAGGTGATTGACCAAGTGTCATTAATATCCAGCCATAAACGTAGGAGGACTTGCGTTGACAAGGCTGCAATTTCAATAAGCCCCACAGACTAAGTTTTAAGGGGGCATAACTCTGGCAAAAATCAATGAACCATAGAATTCTTCCTTCATGCACATCTACCAATTGAGGTGATAACATTGACCAAGTTTCATTAAGATCTAGCCAGAAACTTAGGAGGAGTTGTGTTGACAAGGCTGCAATTTCAATAAGCCCCAGAGACTAAGTTTTTAAGGGGCATAACTCAGGCAAAAATCAACGAACCATAAAATCATTCCTTCATGCACATCTACCAATTGAGGTGATAACATTGACCAAGTTTCATTAAGATCCAGCTAGAAACTTAGGAGGAGTTGCGTTGACAAGGCTGCAATTTCAATAAGCCCCAGAGACTAAGTTTTTAAGGGGCATAACTCTGGCAAAAATCAACGAACCATAAAATCCTTCCTTCATGCATATCTACCAATTGAGGTGATAACATTGACCAAGTTTCAAGAAGATCCAGCCAGAGACTTAGGAGGAGTTGCGTTGACAAGAAAAGTGGACGGACGGACGGACGGACGGACAGACGGATGGACGGACGGATGGATGGACGGACGGACGGATGGACGGACGGATGGACGGAGAAGATGACGCCAATATACGTCCGCCTCCGGCGGCGTATAAAAAAAGATGATTAAAAAGAACAATGTCTGAGTAGAATTCGAACCCAGGGCCTTCCGGATATAACATGTGTAAAGAGTACAAGGTGAGTGCTCTGCTAAGTGGGCTATCGGGGCTTTCATTTATGTAGCGCGTTGGCTTACATTTTGAATAAATTGCTTTGTAGCGTACTTTATAAAATCAATGAAAAGTATAACTGACGACAATACTCATAGTAAACCGAAACAAGAAGACAAAAGTGCTAATCGCATGGCCTTAATTGAATTTGGTAATCAAATTAATAGTGATCATTCATAGCGACAAACCAGTTGTCTTGAAACGGCAATCAAATCAATTTGAAGCCTGAGAAGGGTTTTCTGGTATTAAAGCCGATTTCGTATGTCCGAAACCGATCTTATAGAATTAAACACAGAAAAATGAATAAAATATCTTTCGTTATTGTACAATTCCCGCTCAATCAATCAGAGACGTCCAATTACAGTGCTCTCAGCACTTTGATTTCTCGTGTAGTGTAGGGAGAATGTCCGAAACCAGCCAAATTAAGGGAAATTGTTCGTTTTCTGAAAAATTGGAAAAAAATATTTTGATCAAAGACTGCAAAGAAATAAGTCCTCTGTATAATTTAGCATAGTTGAATAAACTGAATGTAATTCCCATTGTCCTTGTAGATCTACACTGAACAGATCTTCTAAACCGCCACAGCATATGACTTAATATAACTCCATTAATACTTAAGATAGGAGCTTGAAATTTTCAAATAAGAAAGATAAACCATGTTCAAAAAAGTTGTCAGAATTTCATGGAATCTCTTGAAGTGTAACACGACAAAATTGCAAATTGAAAATGGTCATCGTCACGTTAAATTTTGACACAGAAAAATAGACTGTTGGTACGGGATGAGGAATCTCTCAGCGTCAACAACGAGCCCTCATTGAGTTGTAGCTTCGTAGGAAGGTATTGGGTGTCATTCCAGACGTTATCCGCATGGGTATGTCTTCCACTCTTCCGGTCGCCTGGAACTTTTGCCAAAACTTGTTGTCATGCATTGTGGTTACATCGGACCATTTCTCCGTAATTTGAATTGATCAATGCATTAAATATAAGTTACAATATCGGCAAATCTTCACCTTTGAATGCTTTGATGGTTTTCTACGGAATACAATACATATAAAAAGAACACGAAAATACAATTTGTAAACATTACTTTGTATCCACTGCAGTAGTAACCATGCTTCCAAAATCCTTTTATGATATGAACAACCTATTCACAATTCGTGTCTTGCGAAAAGAAATGTACGTGTGGAACAATAATAATTTGTATGGTCACATGGTGGACTGTAAGGACCATGTTCTGTAGTGCACTTTGACATGGTTTTGGCGCCACAGAACTCGTTTTTAAGACAACAGGAAAACATCCGATACATTTAACAGCAATTTCGGCATATCATCACCTTTTGATGCTTTATGGTCTTCTATGGAATACAATATGTGCTAAAAGAACCCGAAAATACAGTTTGTAAACAGATCTTTAAATTCTCTCTAGCAGCACACACGCGTCAAACATCCGTTTCTGACATTAATTGGTGCACGAGATATGTCTTTTGTCGAAAAATGTACATGTGGAATAAAAATGGTTTGTATGGTGGATAATAGGTGCCATGCCCTGTGGTGCACTTCGAAATGATTTGAAGTCCATAAAACTCGCTATAATGAAATCCATCGGAAAACAATCGTTGCATTTAGCAGTGTCATGAGTAACCTTTTGAAACATGCACACACCACTAAAAAGGGTACATATGTTTTTCATGTTGACGTCGCTTTCGATATGTCCCACAGTCATATGACCCGGCCATAATATCACTTAAGGACATCCTGCCCATTGTTTTGTCTTTTCTTTGAAAAATCTGCATATCGGATCGATATTAACTAAAACTTGAATAGGCCTAATTGTTGTGCTATTGAACTCTTCCCATCGTGCGCCACGTGCAAACCCAGTTTTATATCAAAGACTCTACACACAAAAAGTTGTTTTAGTTTTGACTTTGTCGCGTTAACACCCATTCTACAAAAAAGTGCACAATTAGAAATATAACAAGAGCTTCGCAAAGCGGCGCATATACGCCCGAGAGGGGCTTGTCAGTAAAATTGGCCATTTTTTCGATTCAAGGGCAGTTAATTCAAAAATGAAAAGTTATCAAAAGTTTTTGTTTGCACAACAAGACACCATAGAGATTAATTGTGGCTAGTTTGATTAAATTCTGCTTGAAACTATAGGAGTTGCACACAGGAGAAAATGGACATTTTTGAGAAAATGGGCATTTTTTCTTAAATTCAAGGGCAGATAATTCAAGAAGGAAAACAGTTATCTAAATTCCGTAAGCAGTATGCACAACTAGATACCATGGAGATTCATTGTGGCAAGTTTGATCAAATTCTGATAAAAACTGTAGGAGGAGTTGCGCACACAAGAAAATGGGCATTTTTTTTAAATTCAGGGGCAGATAATTCAAGAACGAAAAGAGTAAATTAAATTCCGTAAGCGGGATGCACAACTAGACACCATGGAGATTCATTGTGGCAAGTTTGATCAAATTCCGATCAAAACTGTAAGAGGAGTTGCGCACACAAGAAATTGCTAACGGACGGACGGACGGACAGACGGACGGACGGACGGACAGACGGACGGACAGACAGACGAGCGGGGCCATAACATAATACGACCCTTCGGGCGTATAATAAAAATCTGAAAAACCGACCATTCTGAAAGACTTAGTTTTTGACTTATTCTTGCAAAATATATGTTGAAATTAGAGAATTCAATTCTAGTAAATTAAATTCCGTAAGCGGGATGCACAACTAGACACCATGGAGATTCATTGTGGCAAGTTTGATCAAATTCCGATCAAAACTGTAGGAGGAGTTGCGCACACAAGAAATTGCTAACGGACGGACGGACGGACAGACGGACAGACGGACGGACGGACGGACAGACGGACGGACAGACAGACGAGCGGGGCCATAACATAATACGACCCTTCGGGCGTATAATAAAAATCTGAAAAACCGACCATTCTGAAAGACTTAGTTTTTGACTTATTCTTGCAAAATATATGTTGAAATTAGAGAATTCAATTCTAGTGTACCCAAACAAAGCCGGATTTTTTCAATTTTTTTATCCAAACACAGTGACGTCTATGCATAATAAGATACGTTATGGTGTTTGGTTTTCCTGTTTACACATTAGTTTTGTCTATTGGTGTTGGGTGACGATTCATATTAGGTTTCCGCCAGATCAAGAATTTATTGTATTGCGAGAAAATGATGATTTATTGACTTGTTATAAAAATATTAAGGCCTTAAAGTTCGTATTTAAAGGAAATACCGTTTCTCTTATTATTTTTTTGTTTGTTTTGAATGAATTGAATAGACCTTGTATGAAATATAATGAACTCCTGCTGAAAATATAAAGATAAGATACCACTCAATTGAATCATAACACAAAAATATCTTATTCTAATTTATTTAGCCTTAGTCATTGTCACAAGGTAAGGAACCATGCCGTAACGTATCTTATTTCAACACAAAATATCTATCTTTTGAACATGCATACATTATCGCATTTTATATATTTTTGGTGAAAAGTGAAATGAATATCTGTATGCTTAGGCGTTGGTTAGAAATGCACTGGTTTCAAGCTTGAATTATAGAAGAAAGTCCGAGAAATAAGGATTAAACAAGATACCAATATATTCGAAATGCTTAATTGTGTCAATGGTAAAGGATAATTGCACCAAATGCCCTTTCTAATCTCTTTGTAACAATTGCCATTTGAACATATACAGAACATGATAAAATACTATAGTAAAACTAGCCAATGCAGCACTTATTTTGAAAACAGTGCAATCAAAATGGTTCGTAACGTATCTTATGATTTCATTTGTTTTATTGTTTCAAATAATTCAAGGACTTCGTGAATTATTACTAAATGACACATGTGTTTTTGTGTGCCAACTGGATCAACGATTCTACAAAGAATGTTATCAGAAGTTTTCCATAGCTTGTCTTCCTTTGGAGGGCATTGGAATACATATGGTTGTTTTGTATTGGTTTCTTTCATTTATTGTATAAAAATGGTGATTTCATTAAGATGGATGTCTATTCTTTGTCCAAAGTATACTATGTTCGAAAAGAAGTCCAAGTGGATAGTCTAATTTGATCACATAAGTTTTTTATTGTCATGACTTAGTCGAGCGTCACGTATCTTATCATAACGTATCTTATTCATAAATTAGTTTTTAAAGAAATTCATCAGGAATAAAGTTCCCTGGTTAATTACGCTGCAAATTATTTTTTTCTAAAGAAGGTTTGGAATCATTTAGCATATCACGTGTATGAAAAATGGTGAAAGATTCGAAATAAAAGTAAGTTTAAGCCGTAACGTATCTTATGAAAAAAATGGGGGGATTCTTGTTTTTGAACTTTGATGTTGTTTTATTCGAAAATGTTAATAAGCTTGATCTTTTTGTGTATGTTTCTGTTTACGTTGATATCTAACCTACCACTAAAAACCGTTTTGACCTTAGGAACACATCATGTTGTGTTTTACTATCAGTTAAAGTAGCGTTATGTATCTTACGCTGGAAATCGGGACATCAGAAAAACCTTTATCTCAAAAAAGTTTAGTCCTGCATTCCCACGAAACAGTAATCAGACCACAGGGAAATATATTTGGGAAAGAATAGAAAGATAATCGAGGCAAACATAGATTAAACTGCATTATAATCAAGCTGATTTTGAATTGCACCAGTGCAGGGACAACCAAAATTCATGGAAAATAAGCTAAAGAAATGTAAAATTTAAGGAGAAAAAATAGTTCCTGGTCTTATATCATGCTTGAAATACGTACAAGGTGTCTTTTGTATAATCTTAAGCAAAGAAACGAAAACAAAACCCTTCCAATGAATTTATTACTAGTGGGGGACATAGAATTTCAGTAATTGTTCACTTTTTATAGAATGAGTGTTAAATCAATAGAGTGTAATCACAAAATATAATATATCTATGCAAAATATTGTTTCAAACCAGTTTTTCGTTTTTCATTTATACCCCAAAATCGGGGTCGAAAAGTGGCGGTTTAGAAGATCTGTTCAGTGTATATTCTAACTCAAAATAAAACAGAAATTGAGTAATTTTCTTAAAAAAACTGAACTTTTGTATTGGGAATTTTCTTTCCATATTTTTTGGAAAAATATGACCCTTTTTGGCATAGGGAACGGGTCCGTTTTATCTCATTCTAGAGTGTAGATCTAGATCTTATGAATCATTTTTCGCACGATAGATTTCCACCTTGTATCTGATGTGCCACCATAGTTTTAGACCGGTTCTTTTTGCAGACGACAATTCAACAATTGACGCTCGCTCGCAGACGACCACTGTTTCCCTTTTTAAATTAGATCTATGAATCTAGTAGACATCATGTGCGTATTTTTTATTGTCTAACTTTTTTTGTGTGGTGTGTCACTACTTAAACCAGATCATAAACTGGAACGAAAGAACTTGGGACGATCAAAACGGGTACGAAGTTTGACAAGCATGCCCGGAACTGACGCTTGGGTAAGACCCCGATTTCTATTGATTTTAATCATAATCTATCGAAAAATTGTCTTCGTTTGTTAAGTTGGTTTTGCACATGGTTATTCACTGATGCTAATCTAGTTTGTAAACTCTGTCCCTGTCGATTAAAACTATTTTCGATACTCGTTTTAATTCGCACCAGAATAGTTTCGCTACCGTATGCGCTGTATCTCTAAACCAGACTAGAAGTAATTTGATATTTGAAATGGCAATTTTTTACACTCAATGAATTCAACTGATTTTACACATAAATTTCTGCTTGTTTTCGTCTCTACAACAGTTGTAAATTGAGAAAAATTGAAATGGAAAATTTGGGGATTTTTTAGTAAGAGTTGTCTTTCTTTGGACAAGTTTGGTAGCCAAGGTCAAGTTGTGCAGGGGTGCTTGATCACCTGGATTTTTCTAGTCTAATTCAGATTACGTTGTCTCAACATGAGCAATAAACTTGTCACTGTTGTAAGTGTGCTTTTTATTTATTTTGTGTAGACTGATGGTGGTCCTTTTCTGTCAAATCCTTTTACCTTCTTTTCAATCCTTTTCCTGTTCTCAAAATTTTAGACTGGTCCAACATCAAAGTCATTGCAGACGACTTGTAAAATAAGTGATTATAAATTTATGATATAAAACAATAATATTATGGAATAATTAGCTATTTCTCAACTAGCATTGATAATTGAGAAAAAATGTGTTTTAAGGTATGAAGTGCCTAATTAAAAACACTACTTTATAGCCATACGAAATGCATCAAATTAAACACACTTGTAAATACACTTCACATAAGTTGATTCACCGTGCCAGATTTCAAGATAATGCTTCAAGGAGAAAGTAATTAACAAATATTATTTTACTCTATATTCATATAAAAGGGAGGTAATTTGGAACATTTTTGTCTAATATTTCCATAAATATGCATTAATTCAAAATTCTAAACCGTACAAAATGCTTATGATTATATTTGGAATAGAAATGTAACACACTTTAGGAATTACTTGCACTTTTCAAATTTCGCCGCGGGCTCTTTGGTGCTAATTAGGCCCTTTTTACCTTAAAAGCATAACTTTGGAGTTATTAAGATTATGTTTGGAAGAGAATATTGAAAGAAAAGGACAAACAATGTTTACCTGCATAATTTAAATATCATTTTTCTTAAATCTAGATTGATTCCTGACCTGTAGATTGTTTGCATGAGTGGATCTAAACATTTTATCCCAAAGGGGCTGATGCTTTGCAGATGGGGCTCATAAATTTTTTTTAAAATCACTTTGATAGCATATTTAGAATATTTAGATCTAGATCTACAAATAATTTGACAGTGGACCCGGGCCCCAAACCTGAATTCACATGCATGGTTTGAAAGACAGGCTATTAATCGGCGTTAGAACAACTAGATCTAGATCTTATCATATTCATGATCAATGAAGTAAAGGGTTGTAAGCATACATAAATGACATGCTCTGATGGATGACTGTGGGTGTATCCCTTTCCCAAATAATAGATCTACATGGATTTGTCATTCTTTGCAGCAAAAGTTTCTGAAAACATTTCGAGAAATAAAGAAATAAGCACTGATTATTAGTCTGACTAGATCTATTTCCTTGTTTTCATGCTCTCATGATTCATGTTAATAATAATATTATGTTGCTATATGCATCATGTATAATGCTTGATGCAATAAATATTTGATTGATTTAATATATTTGTCAGGGATAAAGACTGACGATTTGAACTTATATATAGGGGCCCAGAATAGCAAAATTCAATACTTAACATTAAGGGTATAGGCATTTTCTCCAAATATTCAGGGGCCCAGCCCAAAATCTAGGGGCCATGGGTGACTGGGCCCCTGCTAGTCTTTATCCCTGTTTGTGATATATATATATATATCTATGTAATAATGTAACAGACATCTTACACTTTTGATATAGATTATTTTGTCGTCTGCAACTCCTTTCTGCAACTCCTTTCTAACTTTTACTGGTCATTAACTTTGGGAAAGGGTTAAGATTAAGGACAAAGTTGAGGGCGTGCTGCAGTCATGAATCAGAATTATAACTAAATAAAGTCAGTGCATCAGACCTGGAAAAAGAGAGCTAAAGATAGATCTAAGTCTTCTTTGATGAAAATTCGCTCATTGATATTTGGATGATGATAGATCTATTTACATCAGAGCGTTGTCCCATTCAAAAACAAAAGAAAAGTTCAACACATATTATGTCGCTTGTTCACTGTTGGATTGTTTTTAAAGAATTATCTTAAACGCTATCCTTAAAATGCCTTATAATACCGATCAATGAACCAAATTATCAAAATCAAGAAGGTCAAAGCACATGTAATATACAGTGACTGGGAAAGGCCTGTGTCATGGGCCATAGTCACATTGAAATCCCAAATGTCTGATTGTTTTAGTCAATGAGTGGGTCATTGTCCCATTGAATTTTGTTGTAGTCAAGAAAGGAGAAATTTTACTCTATATTTGTCACATCAATTTTCAAAATATCACATTGATTTTCTAAGAGGATGGGCCATTGTCACATTAAAAGAATGTTAAACAAAATCACTGAAGATATTTGCTAGGGGGAGGGATAAAAGTGTAACGGAATGTGACTTAATAGCTATATGTTACTATTTTCCTTTCAATAATTAAGTCCATATACAAATAAAATATTTTATTCAAAATTTATGGAACAGAATGTTTTCTTGTCTCATTTGACATGGCAATGACCTTAAAAATGACAAGCTTGTTAAATTAATGTTTTGCATGAACATACAGCGGCGGATCCAGGATTTCTGTGAGAGGGGTTTCAGGGCTTTTCTTCCAGAAATTGGGAAGGGGCCCTGGTCAGTCATTTTGGGAAATTTTAGCGCAATTTTGGTCAAATTGGGAAAAAAAAACACAGGAGAGTAAAATTAATGTTCAAATGTAAATAAATCTCCTTAAACAACACTTTTTAACCAGAATAACTTAATTATAGAATCACACACTGCTTATTTGTGACTATAATTGCCAGTATGTAATTGATCATTATTTATTTTCATTTTTTTTTTAAATTTTAGTTTGGAAAATTGGGAAATTCTTACTTTGAAATTGGGAAAAAGGAGCCATATTCCAATTGGGAAGCCGCCGAATTTCGGCCTCTGTTATTGAAGGAAGAAAAGCCCTGGGTTTGTTTTCACAGAAAGGGGGGTTCATTTTACAGTAAAACCAGACTTTTGACTGAATTTCTGCATGAAAATGAAATAGTTAGGCTACAGAAGGGGGTTCGTTTGAACCCCCCGAACCCCCCTAGATCGGCCATTGACATACACCGAAGAAACCATTTTCTAAACAAGACCTGTCTATTACCTAATGGAGATAGGCCTATAGCTGGGGAAAAGATTGAGAAAAAAGAAAACGCTTATGATCAGAATTTTCTTCTTTTCCCAGTACATTCTCTTGGCTTTTATATACATTAATTTCACCATTTTACGCCAATTTTGTCATCTGCAGCATTCACAAATTTGACCACCTTAACCCTTGTCCCGCTGACTTTTATCTTGTTTCAAACAAATTACCAATTTAAGAGACATTTCCTCAAGTTTATCTCTAGTGTTTGCTACAATAATGCAGTAGAAAGCAAACAGTGTAGGCTAAGATCAGACTGCACATCTGTGCAGGCTGATCTTAGTCTACTCTATACTGTCTGCAAAAGCTTTGGCCATAGCAGGAATATGATGTGAACAACATGGGAAGGGTTAATATTTTGTGCTGTTTGTGAAAGAATTAAGAATGCTTGTACTGTATAAAAGTACACATCAGATACTGTATTAAGGTAAACATCAGCCCTGCGTTCAGTAAGACAAAACGTTTACTCCTATCAGATTTCTCTCTAAATAGTCTTACTGAACGCTCTGCTAACGTTAACTGAATAAATATGGCTGCCCCCATAGTCTGGGTTCCCTCCTTCTTTTCGCAATATGGAAAGTAGGGAACCAAACTAGCCGCCATTTTTTTTTGCTTTGGCACACCACCTTCAAATCTGTAAGCTAAATGGTGCGAACGTTAAAAGTAAACAGGTCGTTCAGTAGGAAACTGTTACGTATCGGTAGCTCTGTGAGCTAACGTTTTGTCTTACTGAACGCAGGGCAGATGTGTAATTACTGTTACATACATACTATAGGTATTTTCATACAGTGTAATTTGGCTATACTTTGGAAGGGATGAACATTTCATGGGTAATACGCAATTTATCAAAAATTTCATGTGTGTATGAGGTGGTCATATATTAATTTTATTTCTCTGTTCATCTGTACACACAATATATTTTAAGTATACATATGAGGTGCCTCGTGAGAAAACCTGCCTAAATGACAAAAAATTCGATTTTCACTTTTTTGCATATTTTCATACAACGACATTTTTTCTTTCATATGATACCATAATTAGTTCAATGTGACAAATATGAACGATTTTATTGATATTAAACGATAACCTATGATAACGTTGTTGAACACACTTATAAACGTGACGTCAACGACGTTCATTTTTAAGACGTAGGCCTACAATGTGTCGCCTCAATGACTCTGGAATAAATATAATAACAATAGGGCCTACACCATCTACCACTATAGTCTATACTGTCATTACAGTACAGATTGGGTTTTTTTCTTTTTTCCTTTATTAACGCTCGTCCATTGAAAATCTATCTGGAGTGTCAAAAACGCAGTGATCGCCGCCGTATTCTTCGACGCGACAAATGCCGTTCATCAAAGTGATCAACCAATCAAGTCAAAAAAACATTTAGAGACAAAATATATCTCAAAAAACTCTGTGGTTATTTATTTTTTTTTTTTACATTTCTAAGCTATGACACTTTGTGACGATCCCACGACATGTATAATATTGAAATACTTGTTGGTTGTAGAAAATCTTGCAGGAAAAGATAACAACGTTCTCTGCTACATTCTGGAGATCCCTACAGTTTAAGCATTTAGTTTTTCGTCTGCAACTCCCTTCAGTTTGGATCAGCTTAGATAGTGTTGTTTCGGAAAGGAATTGATATTTAGATTGAAGTTTGGCTTAAATCTAAGAAGTGTGCGGTCGGAAATCATTTTCAGAAAGAAAAAAAAAATAATAATACCTTTCCAGCGAGCAATTCACATCTCATAGTGCATCAAAATGGAATCATAATGTCATATGTTTCAATTGCCCACAAACGACTTTAATACATTTACATGTTTTATAGAAAAGAGATCTCAGATCGTCAGCAAATATTTTAATCAGTCTGATAGACTGAACCCATCCAAAACTAGAGTCTTGTTCGGGAAATATACAAGCTATCACTAGGCTAAGAACTTGTTCGGAATACCCGACAGAATGACAGTGTAAAAATGCTGATAAATTATCAATTTACTTCTTTTCCCTCGATGATTTCTATGTTAAAAGTAGTAGGCCTAGATATTCTTTTTTCCGTAGTTGTAGACCTAAATGTCACCTACAAAAAAGGTTTTCAATTTCAGTTGAGGATTACGCTATTTGAAAAGGCTGAAACATGAATAAGTGACGCATCTTAAACTGCACATTTTAACTTTTAAGATTATTAGTCCGGCAGATTCCAAGGTGAACCTGGATTTGCGGTATATAGAAAATGTTTTGACTGATTATGATTGCCAACACCTTCAGAAATAAGAATCCAGTTGATGCCACCTTGGCACCCTTGGGCAACTCTCAGAAATCAAGATGGCCTCCAAGATGGCGGAACGTCATGGTACATGATCATATTTCTGTTAAAATCTATACATTTATGCCATACAATAGCTTGTAATATGTTCAAAAATGCCCAGAGAATATGTCAAAAGAAAATGAAGTATTATACCTCCAATATTTCATTGTATTTCTTCCAAAATCTGGTAAATCTGTAAAATCTTACCCCACCCACCCAATTTTACATAGAAAAATAAAGGTTTTACATGACATCATTGCCATTTCCTGTATTCAATGTGATTAAATACCCTGGTTATTATTAAGGATATAAGAAAGAATATTTTGAATGACAAACCTGGTAAAATGGTGTCTCTTAAGAATTCAAAATGGCGCCAAAGATGGCGGGAAATAAGTGATTTCTTACAAAAATTACAACGGTGGTATTTTTCTTTGAAACTTTTTTCCAAACAATGTGCTACAGATATGCGAGCATGTATATATATTCATCTTATGTGCCATTATAAGTTTATTGTATTTCCCTATTGACCTAAAGAGTAAAGAAGAGATTCTTATTTTACCCCACCCACTCAAATTTGCATTATCTGAAAACCCTCCGAATCTTAAAACCACAACTTACAGAATATTCGTTCAACAATCACACTTAAAATCTATTTTAAAAAATAATACAAAATTTGATTTTTTTCGTTGTAATTTCAGACAGACAAGCACTTCTCTCTCTTTCTAAATACTTTCCCAAACAACACATGGTTGAATTGCATACTAATTGTTTGTGACGTATGTCCATTATTGTACATAACAATCTGTTGATTTGAGAAAAAGGATGATATTGTCCTGAAATCTAAGGACTAAATAGTCATGGGTCTCTCTCCCCTCCACCCCGAAGAAACATACTTAGCCGAAACTCATAGGTGATATAAGAAGATAATATGAAGTTTCTCAATTTTTGATGCCACATGCTGATGAGCTCGCTCTAAGACAGAGATCAGTGATGGTACAAGTTGGTTGTTGGATGGCAATGTTTCAGTTTCATCCCGTTACTACTTGCACACGTGTCCTGTTCCATTTGTATATTTAGCAATCATTACAATTAAAGTATTGGTAGAACTGAGGTATTGTCGTTTTATTTTATATTTTTTTTTTTCGTTTGCAAAGAAAACGCAAATATATGCTAGGGGGGGGGGGGTCATACATGTAGGCTACACGTTTTGGATGCAGATAATGTTGAACTAATTTACTCTTTCCAAAATGACAAACTTTAATACAGATTTAAATCATAAGGAATTTCGGACAGCACAATATCGCAAATGAAAATAAAAAGAAATCTACAATTTATAACAAAAACGTATTAAGTGAATAGACAAATGCGGGTTTTCGCGACATAGAGTGTAGGATTGTCAAAATAATGGTTTGTTTGGTAAATGCTTATTTGAATATATGGCGTTTATAGGAATTATATCGGCCCAAATATTTTTTTGGTATAAACATTAAATCAATATAGTAGATCTACCGAATTAATTGTCATGCTTTAAGTATTATTGGAGTGCTAATATTCAAGACATGGTATTAACCCTTTCCCAAACGACAACATTTTAGTGTGGTCCACTTCTAAAACTGCCACAAATGACAAAATTTAAGTTATTGAAGATTAAATATTTAAATATGTGTGAAATATGACATTTAGACAAAAGGAGATACTGCTGGTTATCAGCAGTTTCTTCTTTCGTTTCAATGTTTTCCCAAGCCTTATCTATTAGGGTCGTCAAAACCAGGCCTTGTTTGGGAAAGGGTTAAACGAATTTCAAATAATTAATTTGAACATTGACATTTTGGCCCTCCTCCCAACTCTTTAAAATTCCCCCATTCCCTACATAAAATTTGTATAATCTTTCGCATTTGCATTCAATCATTTTCCATGGGACTGGATAAGATGGTGATCATAATCAGCGTCAAATCTGAAAGCAATAAAGAAAATACTGTATCAAGGACAAATACCTTCATTTTTTCTTGGAAAGACCTGAATGTAGTAATATGATACAGCCTTGAACTTTTCAATAGACTAGCAAATGTTTTACTGAAATAAACATTTTATTCTGCAAACAGGTCCCCCTATTCCCATTTCTGTATTTATTTGTATTTTATATTCAGTTTAAAAGTGAAAATATTGTTTACAATTAATATAAAATATTATTCACAAAGCGCCGCCATCTTTAAATTGACAATGATCCCATTTCATTGAGATTTTTGCCACTGTCGTGGCGTAGATACGGTAGTAGCGCACCGACTCTCTCTCATAAGAACTTTGTCGCGACAGCTACACTTTCTGACAAAATTGTCTCCCACCCATGGTTTTATAATTGTTGACCTATGTGGGCGAGCAGAGGGAGACTCTGTAAGGATGATGTGTTAGGACTGATGTGAAGACGATGTGAATCCATGCTTACTTAGGTATTCCGGCCTCCGCAACAAGACTAAAACACATAAAAGAAGCGTTAAACCCCAACCAATCATTGATATTTTTAGTTTATAGTGTAGATTTTTATTTTAGAGTATTTATTGCATACAATAAAGACATAATCAATTAATTTCGGGTGTATATTTCAAGATTTTCTCTGTGCAAATTGTAGTGGGTGGGGTAAGATCTTACGACTGTCCTAGATTCCGGTTGAAATACAACTGATAAATACAACCAATATATATTAGATGCTCTTACATTTACGCGAATAAATAAATGCGCAATTGTCATAATTCTAAAGACATTCAAACATATTCCATGTTTAGGTTAAACATGTTATACTCGATATAATGATCACTTATATCCCGCCATTTTTGGCACCATTTTGAATTCTTAAAGACACCATATTTCCAGGTTTGTAATTTCAAAAATTCATTCTTCATTCATAATTGAATTTAGAATATTTAATAACATAAAATGCAGCAAATTTCAATAATGTTTTGTAAAACTTTATTTTCTATGTAAAATGAGGTGGGTGGGGTAAGATTTTACAGATTTACCAGATTGTGGAAAGAAATATAATGAAATATTGTGAATATCACTCTTTTTGTCGTTGGTCATTCTCTCTTGGCATTTCTGAACATGTTCGAAGCTTTTCTTATTCATAAATGTATAAATTTTGACAGAAATATGATCATGTACCATGTCATTCCGCCATCTTGGACGCCATCTTGATTTCTGAGAGTTGCCCAAGGGTGCCAAGGTGGCATCAACCGGATTTTCGTTCCTGAAGGTGTTGGCTACCATAATCAGTCAAAACATTTTCTATATACCGCAAATCCAGGTTCACCTTAAAAATGCTGTTTGGCTGCCGGACTATTAGGCTAATCTACAGTTTCATGAAATTCGACATGTGCTTAATTACTTTTCAAATATTTTGGCCTGTGAAGCTACTGGGCAAGTTTTAAAAAAATGTGACCGTTCACTTTTTACATGCCTCAGCTTTTGCAGAGAAACATATTCAACCCAATCAAGGCTAAAAAGATGTGTTATTGTGTCTTTATACTGGGTACCAAGTTTAAAGAAAATCGCTTCACAAATAAAAAAGATATGTCATTAAAACATGTCAAAAATGTCAGGAGTGAAACGCTTTTGTGTGACACTTAAGACTTTAACCAAGTTTCTAAGCTATGGTAAATAAAATACAATTACAGGATACTACAATCAGCACTTGTAATTCCTAAAACAACATGTGCATCATCATCTAAAAATTACCTTTTCATCTTATCTTCACTGGTTTAGGATGTGGAGCCTGTTTTATACAATAACCCTCTGAATTTTATGTCAGGAGTGAAACACTTTTATTTTTCAAAATGTGTTCTCATTTTTGTCTATTCAGCCAGAAATCTACCACTCAAACGTTTTTAGGAAGCCATCAACCTTGTGGTCATTCTGCACTCTACTATTTAGTGATTCGTGGGTTACAATTTATCATATTGTGCAATATATATGCTGTCAGGAGTGAAACGCTTTTTTGTTGTCATTTTGCAAGATTGCGCACACAATGTTAGCTAAAAACTTGTGAACATGAATTTAGAATATAATTTTGGCACTGCTTAACCATTTAAAATAGTTTTTAGCCACCCTAATTTAGAAATCTGGATGATATTCTGTAAAAATAGCTGTTATTCTTAATTTTAATTGTCACACTTTGGTCACATTTTTTAAACCTGCCCTACTGTTTTATAGGCCTAGACATAGGTGTAGACCTAAGCTGTGATTATGAAACATCATATATCATAGGCCTAGGCATAAAGAGGTTGGCAGGATTTCTAGGCTACTTAAGGTAGACCTACTTTCTTTGGTGTAGCCTAAATAAAAATTTCAAACTGTCGAAAGAGAATTCATCTAACTTACAAACCGGGATTGAACAACAAGGCCAATCTCTTCAACAGCATTGAAAATCCAATTGTGTTAACCTTGTCCAAAACAAGGCATGATTTTGACATTCCTAACAGAATGGTTTTGGAAAATATCCGAGACAAAAGGATTTTTCTTTTTGCCCTGATATTTTTAGCTCACCTGAGCACGAAGTGCTCAAGGTGAGCTATTGTGGTCGCTTTTTGTCCGTCGTCCGTCTGTCCGTCCGTCCGTCCGTCTGTCCGTCCGTCCGTCCGTCTGTCCACAATTTGTTGTTACCACTCTAGCATCCACAAATATTGACCAATCTTGACCAAACTTGTTCAAAACATGTATGACCATAAGTCCTCGGATGAGTTCGATTTTGAGTCAGATCGGACCAGGAAGTCCAGAGTTATGTGCCCTTGAACGTCAAAAATGGCTAGTTTTGACTTTGTTACCACTCTAGTATCTACAAATATTGACCAATCTTTACCAAACTTGGTCAAAACATGTATGACCATAAGTCCTCAGATGAGTTTGATTTTGAGTCAGATCGGACCAGGAAGTCCAGAGTTATGTGCCCTTGAATGTCAAAAATGGCTAGTTTTGACTTTGTTACCACTCTAGTATCTACAAATATTGACCAATCTTAACCAAACTTGGTCAAAACATGTATGACCATAAGTTCTCGTATGAGTTTGATTTTGAGTCTGATCTGACTAGGAAGTCTGGAGTTATGTGCCCTTGAACGTCAAAAATGGCTAGTTTTGACTTTGTTACCACTCTAGCATCTACAAATATTGACCAATCAAGACAAAACTTTGCCACAATGTTGGTTACTATAAGATCTTGGATGAGTTCGAGTTTCAGTGTGATAAGAACAGGAAGTCTGGAGTTATGTGCCCTTGAATTTGACAAAATTGCTGTTTTCGACTTTGTTTACACTGTAGCATCTACATTTATTGACTAATCAAGACAAAACTCGGCCACAATGTTGGTGACTATAAGATCCTTCATGAGTTATATTTTCAGCTTGATTTGGCCAGAAAAACAAGAGTTATTGGCCCTTTAATTTCATAAAATTACTGTTTTCAACTTTATTTTCTATCTAACAAACAAATATGGACCAATCAAGACACAACTTGGTCACAATGTTGTTGACCATAATATCTTTAATGTTTTAATTTGTCAGATTGATTGGACTAAAAAAAAACAGAGTTGTGTGCCTTTGATGGTTACAAAATTGTTGTTTTCGACTTTGTTTTCTCTCAAACAGCAATAAATATTAACCAATTAAAAAACTTGGACAGAATGTTGATGAGAATATCTTTATCAGAACAGAGTTATGTGCCCTTGACTGTGACAAAATTGTTGTTTTCTTCCACTTTGTTTTTACCGTAACAGCTGCAAATATTGATCATTCAAGATTATGAAAGCAGTTTTCATCTGGATCATAATCTCGCATCTTAAATTATGTGCTCTTGAACTTGACAACATTGGGACTTTCATTCTATCTAGGTGCAGGTGAGCGATTAAGGACCATTATGGTCCTCTTGTCTTTCTTAGATCTTAATTGTACACAAATGTTTTGTTTAAAAAAAGCATTCATTTGTTGTCTGCAACAATTTTTGAATAAGACTACCCTAAATTTGTGCAGTGTGGGAAAGGGTTTGAAAACATCCATGTGCAGGTCTGGATAAAATGACGTCACACATACGTCACACATAGCCTACATGTACAACTGTCAAACCAAATCCATGGGATAGTTTAGGATAGTTTTGAAAGATCAAAAGAAACTGCTAATAGTTTTGCTGTTCAACACTGACTTTCATTCACATGAATGGTTTTCGCAACCATTAGAGCAATGTTTTAGAGAACATTAATGGAAATGAAAAAAAATGCCACTAACCAGCATTTCTCCTTATCCTTCAACATTTGTTTTCCATTTCCATTTTTGGTTGAATAACATAAATCTACAAGCAGCACTAATGCAGTGACGTTGTTATGTCAATTTTTGGTATTCACCAACAAAAAAGTGGAATTCTTTTTCTACATTGGAACAGCATCAGTCAACGTTTTGATGTCGGTCTTTCACAACCCCATTCAAAATATGTTCCTGTTTTGACAACTCTTTATGATATTGGCTTAGAAGTCTTAATCAACAAGCATTTTTTTCTTTTCCTTCAAGTAGTATTTGATAAGCATTGAAGAAATTCTATTTTCAATAAAACAATGAAAAAATGTTTTGATTTTTGCATCAACATTGACATTGGACCACCCTTAGTTTTCTTTGTTGTGGGAGGTGTGAAGGAATATCGAGAGCATCGTAGTTATTCTATATCAACTGGGTAAGCAATGATACCAGAAAAACATCTGTGTGAAACATTTTTTTCCTTCTTGTTAAATCTAGAGATCTTTAACTCGGCCCTTACCCTTTAAGATATTCATAACTATCCCCTGAGTGTAAACTAGTGTTTCTAGGTCAAACTTGATGAATAGAATAGAATAGAATAGAATATGTTTTATTTTCCAATCAAGGGTCATTTACATGACATGATAATCACAGCATAAAAAACATAACAACAACTGTTTAACAAAATCAAAGGAGAAAAGAGGACATTAAAGTAAATAAGGCTTCATTCGGTTCATCTTCAAAACATGAAATTAGGAATAATAACCACAAATGAAAATGTAACAAAATTCGATAATGCCCTATTGCCTCACAACGAGAATTTGTCATCATAACTTCAAAACTTCCCAAACGTCAAAATTAGAGAATTGTGCATTATGTATAACATAAGTTATTGTTTCTAAATGAGAAAATGCTGATGATCAGCATTTTCTTCTTTTAGGTGTCTTCTATGGGAATGATTTACATCACGAGTTTTCATAGAAGGGTGAATCATCAAAACCTGACCAACCCATCAATTGATAATAGATCTACGTATTTATCTTGGAATATATTTCAGAAGGATGACGTTGTGATCCAATAGTGGCAATTTAGAGCAAGAAAATACAATTCTATACATAACAATTAAGTGTTCTCTACATTCAACAATTCATCAAGGTCTAACAAATAAAGCAGCTAGGTCTAAAGTACTCCAATTATGTAGAGTGTATTACAGATGCTCTTTGATTATATATGTCAAACAGGAAGTCAGAGAAACGTAATAAGACATTAGAGTCTTCTGATGACATCAGCCAAATGAATTTCTGATGGTTCGATAGAGTTTTGAAATCTTTATTATTCTTTTCGATATCGTTAAAAAGCATTTTCTTTGGGTATCGAATAATGTGCAGCACATTGAAAAGTGTATTTCATCCTCTACCGATTTTGAGGAACATAGATCACAGAAACGTTGATCAGATGGAATTTTCTTATACCTACCAGTTTCAATATTTAACATATGAGCACTTATACGGAATTTGATGTGACGTCATCTTTACTTTACTTTTTGTGTATCCATGTGGAAATATCAGTGATGGATGATTAGAAATTATTCAAAATGCTTATGGAACGTCTAGCTACGATATCGTAGCTACAAACTTGATGATGTACTAATTTGTGAAATCCAGACGAAGATTGGTTTCGGAGAATCATTTATTGCAATTTGCAACTCGGAGATATCTATTCTGACATGTAGATCTAGGTTTGTTTGTTTGTTTTTAAAGCCAAATCTGGACTTTAAATGGTGAATCATCAACACCCCAGGTACGCTTACTTTGTAGATCTATACATGTGTTATTTTATTCTATAATCAGAGAGATCAAAGTGTAGTCCACATCTCTTAATTTTAAAATTGCACGGTTGTGATGCATCGAAGACTGTCGCCTACCCCGGAAAGAAGAGGTAATTTTCAGTTTTTAATACAGTTTTCGGCTTTTGAATACATTGCAATACTTGTCATATGATATTGATCAACCTTTTCATAAAACACGGAATTTGTAGATCAAAGAAATACCGTATTGTAATTTGATAGGAACAAGATTCGTGTCCTGATTTTGCGCGTCAAATTGCGTGACGTTGACATAACTTTAATCGGCTTTTACGGCGACGTCACGTCATGTCATTAAGGCAGGTTTTCTCACGAGATCCCTCATATGTAATCTTACATGTAATCTTACATTTCTTGTCCAATTATGATGAAAGTTTGCCACAGTATTTTTAAAATCATGTGAATTTTTATACGCCCGAAGGGGCGTATTATGTTATGGCCCTGCTCGTCTGTCTGTCCGTCTGTCCGTCCGTCTGTCCGTTAGCAATTTCTTGTGTGCGCAACTCCTCCTACAGTTTTGATCGGAATGTGATAAAACTTGCCACAATGAATCTCCATGGTGTCTAGTTGTGCATACTGCTTACGGAATTCAATTAACTCTTTTTGTTCTTGAATTATCTGCCCTTGAATTAAAAAAATGCCCATTTTCTTGTGTGCGCAACTCCTCCTACAGTTTTGATCAGAATTTGATCAAACTTGCCACAATGAATCTCCATGGTGTGTAGTTGTGCACACTGCTTACAGAATTTAGATAACTGTTTTCGTTCTTGAATTATCTGCCCTTGAATTTAAGAAAAAATGCCCATTTTCTCAAAAATGCCCATTTTCTCCTGTGCGCAACTCCTACAGTTTCAACCAAAATTTAATCAAACTAGCCACAATGAATCTCTATGGTGTCTTGTTGTGCAAACAAAACTTTGATAACTTTTCATGTTTAAATTATCTGCCCTTGAATTGAAAAAAATGGCCAATTTTACTTACAAGCCCCTCTCGGGCGTATTTGCGCCGCTCTGCGAAGCTCTTGTTTAATATTTTCACCGATTTAAAGGTATTGTGTGTTTTCAACTTGCTACAATTTAAGATATCATATTTGAAGGTTTAATAGTCCTTGTAAGCACAGTTGTTGTGGGCCGGATTTTGAGTCCCTGCCACTGCTGTATCAGCTAATTGTGCTCCTTTTCTCTCAATGTTTGCCTTTTCCTGCAATTCTCTCCTATAACCTCAATATTTCAGAGTTTAGTGTTCAGCTGTGCTGGTAGGCACGGTCATAGTTGGTACATGTATGTAACACATTGATCTGTGCTAGTTATGAGTTATTAGAGTTAACCCATTTCCACAAATTGACAATTTTTGACACCCCTCAATATTTATTATTAAGGCTTTGGAAAACATTGTGGGAAATGAAGAAATTGCTTGTGACAAGCAATTTCTTCATTTCCCACATTGTTTTCTACCCAGAAAGACAAAAAATGTAAAATTTCATTCACATGAAATTGTCATCTGCATCATCCCTGAATTTTGACACGCCCAAAATTTTGTCATCTGGTAATTGGTTAACTGTACTCCTTTTCCCTCAAAGTTCATTACCTCAATGCTCTCCTATTTCCTCAATGTTCACCTATTGCCTCAATATTTCAGGGTTTACCAGTGCTTGACGGCACTTTTGTTATGTCGTTTGGGCTATAGCTGTGTAAGGTAAACTGTTCTCCTTTTCCCTCAATGTTTTCCTATTTCCTCAATGTTTCAGGGTTTACCAGTGCTGGTAGGCACGGTCGTTGTTGGTGCTACGGCTGTGCTAGCTAAACTGTTTCTGTTTGGTGACAAGAAGAAGAAGGCACCTGTAACCCTGCAAGATCCTACAGTCAAATATCCACTCAAGTTGATTGACAAAGAGGTAAATACATGTTGTTTTTTATGCCCTTTCAAAAGATCTGTTGCATATTATTTTGAAATACTTGTGTCTGTCTGTCTTGTGTCTGTCTGTCAGTGTGACAACTTATAATACTTGCATTTTCAGGTGCATTATCGTTTTACAAATTACATCTTGTTCTTTCTTCTGTATTTCTCTAGAATACATTGATAAATTCCTCTGACCAATGAATAGGCTACATAATTTACTCAAAGTTTAAGGTCACAATTGAACTTTGTTTAAATTCCATTTCCATTCTCTACCTCAAGAAACCATTTCAGTGACAAGTCACTAGTGTATTTGCCCGCTTAGTGACTGTTATAGTTTTACATTGATTCGCGAAACAAACTCTTTGTTGTCATCACAGAGCGGAGCAACAGATAACAGGGGGATAAAGACATTTTAGATTTGTTATTTCAATTCGAAACCCCTTTGTTGTGGGTATTCATTTAAATTGTCTCATAGAGATGATTTCAATGAGTACCCACAACACGGAGTTTAGTGAACAATGAATGAAGTATACATTGCATTTTGAAAAGCAATTCACCCTCTCTTATCTGTAGATGTGAAAGAGCTTTAGAACCCATGCAAAAACTTTGAATTTTTGTTCTATGTTATAAAATCTTGCAACTATGGCTTTACTCGAGCCATAGTTACGAAATTTTATAACAACACCTTCAAAATACTATTGTTTGTCCGAAATTTCATCACAGTCAACTGGATAGAATTGTTCCCTATTTTATGTAACAGGAGATCAGCCATGATACAAGAAGATTCAGATTTGCTCTACCCTCTGCTGAACATATCCTAGGCTTACCTGTAGGTAAGATATATTTAGTTAGCAATTAATTGATTGCCACTATCCATTCTGACATTTTACAAAAGTCATTTGTCTCTCACCAATGGGTGTCAATCATCTATGTGAGAGAGCAGTTGGAGGCTTGGTTTGGATATTGTGGTGGTACTGGTGAGAGAAATACCAAGAACCTACAGTTAGGTGCTCCAGCAGCAGCAACATGACCATAGGAGTTGAAAACGGCATAAAACCCAAATAACAAACAAACAAGCAGAGCCACTGTCGCATCTACTTTGAATCCATCAAATTCTTGTCTATTTGACCCATACTTTGATCACATTCAAAGTTGCTGTGTGTGAATACTTATTTTTTCAGAAAATAGGGCTGAATTAAGAATTTAGGTAGTCCATCCCTAATGAGATACACAAGACATCAGAATTACTGATAAACATACCACCAAGAAATGCTTGTGATGTTGCACTAAAAACTCTGACTTCCTCATCTCATAAGGGGTGAATTACGTTAAATTATGGCAGGAAGTCAGATACAATTTATTAGCTGATACCTAATGATTAATTTTTCTTTCAAATAGCATGAATTATTAAACACATCTAGACAAACGATACTTATATATAACTGGAAAACAAAGGCTAGATCTTTTGAAACTTGGTACATGGAAAGTATAGACCAAATTGTAGTCTAGATAAACTTTGTTTATTTTCAGGTCAACATATATACCTGTCTGTCCGTATAGATGGTCAGCTGGTCATCCGTCCATACACCCCTGTATCTAGTAATGATGACCATGGATTCATGGATCTTGTCATTAAGGTAGATGAAATTGTTAACACTTTCCCAAACAGCAAAAATGTAGGGTCATCCAATTAAAAATATGTGTAGACAACAAAATTGATGAATATAAAGATAGGATTTGTACATTTTATATAGCCCAGAAAATATTGAGGCAAAAGGAGAAAATGCTGATTATCAGCATTTTCCTCTTTTGCGTATTCCATCAGGGACTTGGCCATGGCTTTAGCGCAGTTGGTAGCGCATCTGCCTCTTATTCGAGAGGTCCTGGGTTCGAAACCCAGCTGCGGCTAATACCCTTTCTGATAAAATTGCCACCCACCAATTGGTTTGAAATCTTTAACCTAAATGGGCGAGCAGCTGGAGGCCCAGTAAGGATGTTGTGGTAGTACTGGTTTGAGAAATAACAGGAATCCATGGTAAGGTATTCCAGCCGCGGCAATATGACCCTGGCAGTTGAAATTGGCATAAAACCCCAAAAAACTCAAACTCCATCAGGGACTTAAAAACAAGGCCTTGTTTAGGGAAGGGTTGATGCCTTTATAATACACCAGGCATGATCCTATACACTTATGTTTTGTACCTAGTTCAAAATTCATTAACCCTTGCCCTGCTGACCTGCTGAAATTTTCTTGCATATGAATTATCAATTTAAGACATATTTCAATCATTAGTCCCAAGCTTTTGTCACAATGACTGAGAAGAAAGTTATGCTAAGATTAGAGTGTATATTGTACACAGACAGCCTAAGCTTTGATCACAACAGGAACGAAAAGCACAAGAAGGGTTAAAGACTATGAATAAAATACAGTGACTTCGCATAAAATTTGTAAACTTTTGCTTCATGGAAAAAGCAATTTAGCTTTTAAAAGAAAAACATTGTAAAAATCAAAAAAAAACAAAACAATTCTATAGGTTTTGTCACATACATTATTCAGGGTCCATATCAGGGCTGCAGCATGTCTAAGGCCCTTGTTGTATAGTTTTGAACATGTTGTGGATACAATATGGACGCTTAAACATATGTAACCATAACCCCAACTTTCAAGTTTTCTGCAGTTGTTTGTCACAATTATCATACAAAAACGCTAGCCCATGAGCAGCTTGCTGCAATTGTAATAAAGTGGTTCCTTTAGTTTATGTAAGTGTCTACATGACTAAAATAGGAGACCTGTAGACTAATCATTGTCAGACCAGATCTACACATGAGAGGCGTTAAACACATTCTAAATTTGTTATTTCAATTTCAATTTCAAAACCTATGTTGTGGGTACTCATTTAAATTGTCTCAATGAGACGATTTAAATGAGTACCCACAACATGGGGTTTGATTAACAATAAATGAAATATTGCATTTTGCAAAAGCTTTCACTACCTTCTGATCTGAACTCTGGTCAGTCAATGAATTTTTATGCCCCAGTATCGAAAGATCTGGGGCATATTGTTTGACTTATGTCTGATCGTCTGTCTGTCTGCCTGTCTGCCTGTCTGTCATTCAGAAAACATAATGTAAAAACTTAACATTAGCAATTTCGCGGTCATTAGTGTTTCACAAGTACATCTTGTTATGTCTCCTTTTCCAGGTTTACTTCAAGAATGTGCACCCCAAGTTTCCAGATGGTGGCAAAATGTCTCAATACCTAGAAAACATGGAGATTGGTGATTACATTGATGTTAGGGGACCAAATGGACTGCTCGAATATGAGGGGAAAGGTTAGTGGTGATTTTCACCTGGCAGTGGTGGATCCAAAAGGGTTGGGGAGGGGGGGTTCAAGCAAACCCCAATTTGTCTGACTATTTCATTTTCCTTTAAAAATTCAGCAAAAATTGTGAAATAATAGGAAAACGAACCACGTATTTGTATGGTTGAACACCCTTCACTGAAATCCTGCATCAGCTGCAGCCTTACTTGATTCAATGTTTTTAAAAAAAGAATGAATATTAAAGTACCAAGGGAATATAGTTAGGCCAGAGATTATATTGATATAAGATTAAAGGCGAGAAAAAAAATTAGCAGTCAACAAGTTGTTTTGAGGGATGATTTTATTTGCTATATTTCAGGGGCGTTTAAAATCCGTCCAGACAAGAAGTCAGATCCAGGCAAGGTTGTTGTAAAGAGAGTTGGTATGATAGCTGGGGGTACTGGTATAACTCCCATGTTACAGCTGGTTAGGCAGGTCCTGAAGGACTCTGATGATAAAACGGAACTTAGTCTCATCTTTGCTAACCAGGTAAATTCATAACTTGACTGTTGACCTATCTTATATTTAAAATATTCCCATATCCATGTTTTGGCGGAGGTGGTGCAGTGGCAACGCGCTGGACTTGAAACACAGGGGTCGCTGGTTCGATCCCCCGCTTCTCCAGTCTTTCGGATGAGACTTTAAACGGAGGTCCCGTCTCCATATGACCTTAGTAGTTGAGTGGGACGTAAAACCCCATTCAATCAATCCAAACCCATATCCATGTTACAATGGCCACAGCCATGGCACAGTTTGTAAGGCATCATACTCTCACGTGTGATTCACATGACATCATGATTATTCTGATGATGTCGTGAATAGAAGGCTGTGGAATGTCCCACCGCCTGATATTGATGACTGTTTGAATAGGTTCAGATACGAGGGACGTTCATTAAAGATTTCCCCTGACCTACTTTCAGTTGAGGTAGGAAGTGGAAATTGTACACATACATTACCGTATACCTCTAAAGGTCACATGAAAATTTGCAGCTCTGAAATGTTATTTGTTTCTCATTTCCGTGTGCTGAAGTTAAGTAAGGTAGCGTAATGGAGCTAGCTGTCATCAGATTCCTGTATTTGAAAGGTCACACTCCCAAGGAGGCATTTGATGAGATGAAAGAAGTTTGTGGGGATGATGTCCCATCATATGCCATTGTCAAACACTGGTATACTCAGTTCAAGTGTGGGCGTAAGTCTGTGGAAACAGCCCGAATCCTGAGTGCCGACAGTCTGTCATTGGTGATTCCACCATCAATTCAATGCAAGGTTTTGGGCACAATCTACGGTGTTCTACAGAAGAGGTCCCCAAAACTGCATTTAACAATGGCAGTCAGGCAGAAGTGTGTCTCTCTGGCTAGAGGCTATGTAGAGAAAGATTAATATTTGTGCCAAGTTTCAATTCTCCCTGCTTATTGGAAGTAGGTTAGGGGAAATCTTTAATGAGTAACAAATGTTGAATATGTTCCTTGAAAATTTTGACTTCCCATGAATTTCATTTAGGGTTAAGTTTTATATAAAGTAAGGAGACATTTAGCATGTAACGCCTCACAATAGCATATTTTTGCTCAAGTTTGTAGTCTTAATTAATTTACCCCATTACCAAACAACAAAATTTTAGGGCGGTCCAAATTCAAAGAAGTTACAGACGAAAATTTCAATGTGTTGAAATTTCAAAATTTTACGACTTTTGGGGTAGAAAACATTGTGGGAAATGAAGAAATTGCTTGTCACAAGCAATTTCTTCATTTTCCACAATGTTTTCCTAAGTCATTAACTTGTTGGGCGTCAAAAGGCGTCACTGTGTGGTAATGGGTTTAGTCTCATTTTAGACGGAGGACGACATCTTATTGAGACCAGAACTGGAGGAAATTAAGGCAGAACACAGACAGAGGTTCAAACTCTGGTACACGCTCGACAGACCACCTAGCTCAGGTGAGCGTTTATCGCTTTCTTACAATGTTTTATAGAATCTTCTTAACCTTTAATAACTATTTTTTGGGGGCGGGAGCATTAATGCATTGACAGAGGTTCAAAACTTTGGTACACGCTTGACAGACCACCTGTCTCAGCTTAGTGACCTGTTTTTAGCTCGACTTTTCGAAGAAAATGAGAGCTTATACTGTCACCCGGGCGTCGGTGTTGGCGTCGGCGTTGCAAGAAAGGTTAAAGTTTTTTCAAACATCAATAACTTCCATACTATCAAAGGGATTCAAACCAAACTTGGAATACTTATTCACCATCACACCCTCTACCTTACTACCAGGGCCCATGACCCTGGCTCCACCATATTTGGAGTTATGCCCCCTTTAGCAACTTAGAAAGTTGAGCGTGCTGTCTTCGGACAGCTCTTGTTTTACACAAATGAATCTACTTTGCTGTTGAAGGTGGTCATATCATCATCTCCGACTGTCCGTTTGTATCTACATCCACTTGTCATAAACACAATTTCTCCAGTTCAGTATGGGAAAAGTTATTACACAAAATCCTCCATGTTTGTCATTTTACACTGTGTCATGAAAAAAAGATGCCAAAAATTGGACTATATTGTAATTGTGACACTCTTGTATTATATTCCTTTTACTTTAGGAGGTCAGTTTTTAGCTCACCTGAGCACGAAGTGCTCAAGGTGAGCTATTGTGGTCGCTTTTTGTCTGTCGTCCGTCTGTCCGTCCGTCTGTCCGTCCGTCTGTCCGTCTGTCCGTCCGTCTGTCCACAATTTGTTGTTACCACTCTAGCATCTACAAATATTGACCAATCTTGACCAAACTTGGTCAAAATATGTATGACCATAAGTTCTCGGATGAGTTCGATTTTGAGTCAGATCGGACCAGGAAGTCCAGAGTTATGTGCCCTTGAACATCAAAAATGGCTAGTTTTGACTTTGTTACCACTCTAGTATCTACAAATATTGACCAATCTTAACCAATCTTTGTCAAAACATGTATGACCATAAGTTCTCGGATGAGTTCGATTTTGAATCAGATCGGACAAGGAATTCCGGAGTTATGTGCCCTTGAATGTCAAAAATTGCGAGTTTTGACTTTGTTACCACTCTAGTATCTACAAATATTGACCAATCTTAACCAATCTTTGTCAAAACATGTATGACCATAAGTTCTCGGATGAGTTTGATTTTGAATCAGATCGGACTAGGAAGTCCGGAGTTATGTGCCCTTGAACCACAAAAATGGCTAGTTTTGACTTTGTTACCACTCTAGCATCTACAAATATTGACCAATCAAGACAAAATTTTGCCACAATGTTGGTAACTATAAGATCTTGGATGAGTTCGATTTTCAATTTGATAGGAGTAGAAAGTCTGGAGTTTAGGAGCAGAAAGTCTGGAGTTATGTGCCCTTGAATTTGACAGAATTGCTGTTTTAGACTTTGTTTACACTGTAGCATCTACATTTATTGACTAATCAAGACAAAACTTGGCCACAATATTAGTGACCATAAGATCCTTTATGAGTTACATTTTCAGCTTGATTTGGCCAGAAAAACAAGAGTTATTGGCCCTTTAATTTCATAAAATTACCGTTTTTGACTTTATTTTCTCTCTAACAAACAAATATGGACCAATTAAGGCACAACTCGGTCGCAATGTTGGTGACCATAATATTTTAAAATAAATGTTTTAATTTGTCAGATTGATTGGACTAAAAAAACAGAGTTGTGTGCCCTGGGGGGGGGGGGGGGGGGGTGTTACAAAATTGCCGTTTTCGACTTTGTTTTCTCTAAAACAGCAATAAATATTAACCAATAAAAAAACTTGGACATAATGTTGATGAGAATATCTTTAGCAGAACAGAGTTATGTGCCCTTTACTGTGACAAAATTGTTGTTTTCTTCCACTTTGTTTTTACTGCAACAGCTACAAATATTGATCATTCAAGATTATGAAAGCAGTTTTCAGCTGGATCATAATCTCGCATCTTAAATTATGTGCTCTTGAACCTGAAAACATTGGGACTTTCATTCTATCTAGGTGCAGGTGAGCGATTAAGGACCATCATGGTCCTCTTGTTATTTTATCACCATCATAAATGAAACTGTTTGAAAAATAGTTTCCCTTCTATTCTAGGCTGGGATTACAGTACAGGCTTCATCAATGATCAGATGATTAAGGAACATTTGCCTGGCCCGTCACGCTAAAGGGGACCTTATGCGAACTCCAAAAATCCAAATTTGACGAACTTGTCAGACCCAGCACAGGTCAACCAGATCCCGTATGCAAAAAATGAATATGTAGTAAGATAGGGAAAACATTCCGGATTTAGAAATCACATAAAAGTGAAAAGTGTCGGCCCTAGTCTGGCTGCGCGGACTGCGCAGACAGACTAGGGTTGATATTTTTCACACTTCCTATAAGGTCCCTTTTAGCGTGACGGGTCACATTTATCTGATCCAAAGGATGGAACACTTATAATGATGCCACCAATGATTTTGTGGTTTTCATAACTTATTGTTTTGTTTTTAACTTTTTGAAAATTGACTAAACTTGTCACTTCTATTCTAGGCTGGGATTACAGTACAGGCTTCATCAACGATCAGATGATTAAGGAACATTTATCTGGTCCCGAGGATGAAACACTAATAATGATGCAACCCATGATTTTGTTTTTTTCATGACTTTTTGTTTTGTTTTTTAACTTTTTGAAAATTTACTAAACTTGTCCCTTCTATTCCAGGCTGGGAATACAGTACAGGCTTCATCAACGATCAGATGATAAGAACATTTATCTGGTCCAAAGGATGGAACACTAATCTTGATGTGTGGACCACATCCTATGATATTAAACTTTTGAATATAATGCATCATCCTTTCTTAAACAAGCATTTATTAAATTGGTCTGATGCCCTTTGTAGAAAAGGCTTTGAAAAGTATTAAGGCAAAAGAAGAAAATGCTGATCATCAGCATTTTCTCATTTTGCCTTAATATTTTCTGTGCTACATTGAAATATGATTATGATGGGAAATGCTTGTCCCTTCTATTCCAGGCTGGGATTACAATACAGGCTTCATCAACGATCAGATGATAAGAACATTTATCTGGTCCAAAGGATGGAACACTTATAGTGATGCCACCCATGATTTTGTGGTTTTTAGCTCACCTGAGCACAAAGTGCTCAAGGTGAGGTATTGTGATCTGTCGTTGTCCGTCGTCCGTCCGTCCGTCCGTCCGTCCGGCCGGCCGGCCGTCCACAATTTCTTTAAAGATCTTCTACTCCCAAACCAGTGGACCAATTTTCTTGAAACTTGGCAGGAATGATCCTTGGGTGAAGGGCTTTCAAAATTGTTAAAAGAATTTGATTCCATCAAAGACTCTGGCTGCCGCGGCATGAGAAAAGGGGAAAATAGCCAACTCTTTTAAAAATCTTCTTCTGCCTAACCAGTTGGCCAATATTCTTGAAACTTCACATGAATGATCCTTGAGTGAAGGGCTTTCAAAGTTGTTAAAAGAATTTGATTCCATCAAAGACTTTGGCTGCCGCGGCATGAGAAAAGCGGAAAATAGCCAAATTTTTTAAAAATCTTCTTCTGCCTAACCAGTCAGCAAATATTCTTGAAATTTCACATGAATGATCCTTGAGTGAAGGGCTTTCAAAGTTGTTAAAAGAATTTCATTCCATCAAAGACTCTGGCTGCCGCGGCATGAGAAAAGGGGAAAATAGCCAAATCTTGTAAAAATCTTCTGCCTTCAAGTAGTTGGCCAATATTCTTGAAACTTCCCATGAATGATCCTTTGGTGAAGGGCTTTCAAAGTTTTCGAGAGACTTTGATTCCATCAAAGCCTTTGACTTAATTCAGCGGCATGAGAAAAGGGGAAAATAGCCAGATCTTTTAAAAATCTCCTGGCTTACTACATGTAGTGGGCCAATATTCTTAAAACTTCACATGAATGATCTTTGGGTGAAGGGCTTTCAAAGTTGTTATAAGAATTTGATTAATATCAAAGCTCTTAGTGCAGTGGCATCAGAAAAAGGGTAAAAGAGCAAACACTTTTGAAAAGGCTGAATTTTGTTTCATTCCTTTGAAAAACTAAGGAAAAGGGGCTTTATTGCAAAATTCTTAATTTGCTGCTATACAGGTCAAAATGTTTATTTCAACAAGGCAAGAAATTTCAGGTGAGCGATCTAGGGCCATCATGGCCCTCTTGTCATAACTTTTTGTTTTGTTTTTTAACTTTTTGAAAATTGACTATACTTGTCCCTTCTATTCTAGGCTGGGATTACAGTACAGGCTTCATCAATGATCAGATGATTAAGGAACATTTGCCTGGCCCCGAGGAAGGAACCCTGATCCTGATGTGTGGACCACCACCCATGATCAACTTTGCCTGTCAACCCAACCTGGACAAACTTGGATATGCACAGAACATGAGATTTGCTTACTAGAAACTGTGACGGGATCTGGAAAAAAGGCCTTTGTTAGCTTTTGGGACCATTCAAATATTCTTGGATCTTATGGTTACTCAAGATCGGCTCCAACGTATTACAGTTGCCGCCATGGGCGGATCCTGCCCATATCACTCCGCAAGCATAACAACGGTAGTCTGGTCTATAACAACAGAAGCAGACCAAACAACTATTTAAATCTACGCCAGAAAAATATTTGAAACAAACAGCGTTCAAAAGTCGATTGTATCCTCATAAATGTGACAAAATTTTACCAGATAAAATAATTGATGTGATTTACCGATTATTGACAGTATATTTCACTTGAATTATAACATTAGCTAAAGGATTGATTTGTTTTGATGACGGTCACTGTATTACGCTCGAGATCATGTTGCAACCACGTTCCAAACGGCAAAAGGTTGCAAACAGTCTCGAGGGTCGCCATTGCTTTTGGGACATGCAAGGATTCAGATCAGCTTAACCCTTTCCCAAATAAGACCTGGTTTTGACGTACCTAATAGACAAGGCTTGGGAAAACATTGAGACAAAAGAAGAAATTGCTGATTATCAGCAATTTCTACTTTTGCCTCAATATTTTCAGTGTTTTAATCTGTCAATATTTCATACTTGTCGACACCTGTTTTGTAGCTGGCAGTAGCAATCAAATGGTACAATCCTAAAATTTTGATGTTTGGGAAAAGGTTAAACGTCAATATCTATGCAGTCTGATCAAGATCCATGCTGGTCTCTTATAGCTTTCTCATACCTTGTGGAAAGTGTAACAGAATAACATGAACCCAGATCAAATTTAACACATCAACAGACAGCAAAATTAAGACTGCCCCAAATTCAGAGATTTTGAATTTTGAAATTTCAAAGAATAAGATTTTACTTTAGATGTCATTTTGGGTGAAAAATATTCTGGGAAATTGAGGAATTGCTTGTCACAAGCAATTTCTTTATTATCCACAGTGATTTCGAAATCTTGTGGGGCCTCAAAATGTGGTAATGGGTTAACTTTGTTATAAGCCTATAATTCTATATGAGTAGATGACAATATCAAATGTTACTAGGACCTTTTTTCCAGATCCTTGCTCAAACAAAATTTGTTTAGGATGGCACCATAATCTACTGCTTAGCTTAAAACTAATTATATATTATTTTTTGTATCAATATTAAGGGTTTTTTTATGCCCCCGATAGGGAGGCATCATAAATTTGACTTGTCCGTCCGTCTGTCCGTCCGTCTGTCCGTCCGGTCCGTCATTCCGTCCAAAAACTTTAACATTGGCCATAACTTCCTTATTACTTAACATATTCGCTTCATACTTTACCACAACATTCCTTGTTACATTACCTTTCTGTAGGCACATACTTTGGTGACCTTGACCCCTGGATGACCTTGACCTTGATCATAGATTGGCCATAATTTAAAATCAAAGCGGTGTCGGGGGCATGGTCATCTTACAGTGACAGCTCTTGTTTATTGAAAAAAAAGTAGTTCTACAGGCATTATTGTCCAGTCTTAAAGATAGCTATAAAAATAATTTACCATAATTATGAAAATGAAAGAAATGAAGCAAAATTATGAAAACAAAAACAAAATAAAAAGCTAATAATATATATATTTTTAGCTCACCTGAGCACGATAGTGCTCATGGTGAGGTATTGTGATACCGCTGTGTCCGTCGTCCGGCGTCCGTCGTGCGTCGTCCGTCGTCCGTCAACCTTTGGCTTGTGTGCACTCTAGAGGCCACATTTTTTGCCCAATCAACCTGAAATTTGCTCAGAATGATTGTCTTGATGAAATCTCGGACAAGTTCGAAATTGGGTCATCTGGGGTCAAAAACTAGGTCACGGGGTCAAATCTTAGAAAAACCTTGTGTGCACTCTAGAGGCCACATTTTTTGCCCAATCAATCTGAAATTTGCTCAGAATGATTGTCTTGATAAAATCTCGGACAAGTTTGAAATTGGGTTATCTGGGGTCAAAAACTAGGTCACGGGGTCAAATCTTAGAAAAACCTTGTGTGCACTCTAGAGGCCACATTTTTTGCCCAATCAACCTGAAATTTGCTCAGAATGATTGTCTTGATAAAATCTTGGACAAGTTCGAAATTGGGTCATCTGGGGTCAAAAACTAGGTCACGGGTCAAATCTTAGAAAAACCTTGTGTCCACTCTAGAGGCCACATTTTTTGCCCAATCAACCTGAAATTTGCTCAGAATGATTGTCTTGATAAAATTTCGAACAAGTTTGAAATTGGGTCATCTGGGGTCAAAAACTAGGTCACGGGGTCAAATCTTATAAAAACCTTGTGTGCACTCTAGAGGCCACATTTTTTGCCCAATCAACCTGAAAATTGATCAGAATAATGGTCTTGATAAAATCTCGGAAAAATTTGAAATTGGGTTATCTGGAGTCAAAAACTAGGTCACGGGGTCAAATCTTAGAAAAACCTTGTGTGCACTCTAGAGGCCACATTTTTTGCCCAATCAACCTGGAATTTGCTCAGAATGATTGTTTTGTTGAAATCTCGGACAACTTTGAAATTGGGTCATCTGGGGTCAAAAACTAGGTCACAGGGTCAAATCTTAGAAAAACCTTGTGTGCACTCTAGAGGCCACATTTTTTGCCCAATCAACCTGAAAATTGATCAGAATGATTGTCTGGATCAATTCTCGGACAAGATCGAAATTGGGTCATCTGGGGTCATAAACTAGGTCATGAGGTAAAATCTTTGTAAAACCTTGTGTGCACTCTAGAGGTCACATTTTTTGTCCAATCAACCTGAAAATTGGTATACAAAAAGTTATATTATATCAGGTGAGCGCTTCAGGGCCAATGGCCCTCTTGTTTTTTTTGCTAAATAGATCTATACGAAACTTTAGAGATTTGCGAAAAACATATTAAAAAAAAAAAGGGTGAATGAATGATTTGGGTATATGAAACTTTGGAAAAATTTACAGTCACCATTATTTTCTTCTCTACTTGTTTGTTTAGGCTGTTCATTTGATGTTTTTCTCGCAGAAAGGAAATTGATTACAAGCATGGTTGCTGGGTCCATATTTCAAATAGTTAGGTAGAGATTTCTTCAATTTCCATAATGATTTCTACCAATACAGACCAAAAAAATGAATATATCCCTAACAAAGAAAGCTTGGGAAAACATATTACTTGAGACAACAAGAGTGCCATGGTCACAATATACGCCGCCACTTATAAAACTTGAGACAAAACAATGACTTTGACAAGGATTTATAAATATTCACACAAAAACCTGTAAAAAGTTGTGTTCACAAAAAGGTTTTTATAAATATCCAGTCAAAAACCTGGAAGGAATTGCGTTCACGAGGCTGAAATATCAATAAGCCCCAGAGACTAAGATTGAAGGGGGCATAACTCGGGCAAAAATCAATGAACCATTAAATCCTTACTTCATGCACATCTACCAATTAAGGTAATATATCCACCAAGTTTCATTAGTATCCAGTCAGAATCTTAGAAGTTGTGTTGACAAGGCTGCAATTTCAATCAGCCCCAGAGACTAAGTTTTAAGGGGGCATAACTCTGGCAAAAATCAATGAACCGTAAAATCCTTCCTACATGCACATCTACTAATTGAGGTGATAACATTGACCAAGTGTCATTAGTATCCAGCCATAAACTTAGGAGGAGTTGCGTTGACAAGGCTGCAATTTCAATAAGCACCAGAGACTAAGTTTTAAAGGGGCATAACTCAGGCAAAAATCAATGAACCATAAAATCCTTCCTTCATGCACATCTACCAATTGAGGTAATAACATTGACCAAGTGTCATTAATATCCAGCCATAAACTTAGGAGGAGTTCCGTTGACAAGGCTGCAATTTCAATAAGCCCCAGAGACTAAGTTTTTAAGGGGCATAACTCAGGCAAAAATCAACGAACCATAAAATCCTTCCTTCATGCACATCTACCAATTGAGGTGATAACATTGACCAAGTTTCAAGAAGATCCAGCCAGAAACTTAGGAGGAGTTGCGTTGACAAGGCTGCAATTTCAATAAGCCCCAGAGACTAAGTTTTAAAGGGGCATAACTCTAGCAAAAATCAATGAACCATAAAATCCTTCCTTCATGCACATCTACCAATTGAGGTAATAACATTGACCAAGTTTCATTAAGATCCAGCTAGAAACTTAGGAAGAGTTGCGTTGACAAGGCTGCAATTTCAATAAGCCCCAGAGACTAAGTTTTTAAGGGGCATAACTCAGGCAAAAATCAACGAACCATAAAATCCTTCCTTCATGCACATCTACCAATTGAGGTGATAACATTGACCAAGTTTCAAGAAGATCCAGCCAGAAACTTAGGAGGTGTTGCGTTGACAAGAAAAGTGGACGGACGTACGGACGGATGGACGGACGGACGGATGGACGGACGGACGGACAGACGGAGAAGATGTCGCCAATATACGTCCGCCTCCGGCGGCGTATAAAAAAGTAAATGCTGCTGACCAGCGTTTTCTTCTTTTGTCTCAACATTTTCTGTGTTACATTGTGCACTAATCTTTTCTTAATCAATATTAATTTTCTTGTCTGCTGCAGCCTTCAAATAAGAATAGTCAAAATGTTCACTGTTTGGCAAACAGTTACCATATACATGAGGTGAATCATTTGGTGAAAATTACATTGTTATATTGCGCTTTGTATTCAGTTAATCATGTGTTCTATAAATTTATACAGCAATATACTTTTGTTTGAGATATTAGGCTAGTCTATGATATATACTGTACTGTTCTCAAAAGAAAGTATATGTCAAACTAAATTAACGGTGTAGATATATGAATTGACAGGAAAGGAGTGACATGAATTTCTCTTCATGAATGGATGACTGATTTGCTTTAGACCATTACTAGAGGGAAAACTTCTAGACTGGTCCAAATTCAAAGATGTTGCAGACAAAAATTTGAAGTGAATCGAAATTCTCATTTTGGTCTATACGGGTAAAAAACCATTGTGAAAAATGAAGAAATTGCTTGTCACCAGTACTTTCATCATTTCCAACAATGTTTTCCATAGGATTTGTCTCTAAATGCATCAAAAAGTGGTATAGTTTGTAAATATTGACCTGAACTGGATAAATATGCAATGAGTAATTTTGACACGAATAATCGTTACTCGCTGCCAATCCTCACTGTCAAACAGAGTCGATAGTTTTCATTATCATTGTGACTTTGTATCCTGCACATGCTTCTTGTGTCAATATACATGTATGTCAGAGTGATTATTTCGCATCACAATTACTCATTACATATTCCACAAGTTCAGGTCAATATTTACGGACTATAGTGGGTTAAATTATTTTGCTTTATTTTAATGCCATTGTGATAAAAACAAGAAAACTTATGGCACAAAACTACCAGCCTAAATTGAAATCTACAAAAGCTAGTGCTTACATTTACAATTTGATCATCATCAAGATAAAATGACAAATTAGTTGGTTAACATTTTCCCAAACAAGCCTTGTTTTTACGTCTAATAGAAAATCCATTGGAAAACATTGAGACAAAAGAAGAAAATGCTGATATCAGCATTTTCTCCTTGTGCCTCCATACTTTGTGCTACATGTATATTCTTATTACTTAACACATCCTTTTCAGCATCAATTTCGCAATCTGCAATGAGCACCCTGAAATTTGGTTGTTTAGGAAAGGATTAAAGCAGTTCATACATTTCTAAGTGACTTTTAATTTAATTTGGCCTGGGTTCTATGTAATAATGTACCACCTATAAAAACAAAATTGTTAGAAAATATGGATTGTAAATTTATTACTTACATAGAAATAACTTACTGGTTAATGAGTACTTTTGATTGTATGTTATCGCTGCTTTCAACGAAAACCTCATAACTGCAGCTTGTTTTAAGCTGCAGTTATGAGGTTTTTGTTGAAAGGGAATGATATATTTATTTGTAATGAGCCACATTTATACTTATGCATCAATAAAGTGCTTATCTATTTGTATACTGGATTTTTTTTTCTTTTCTAAAGCCAAGCCCAGATGGCTCAGTTGTTAACTTCAGAGTCTATTAATGCGGCAGTTGTGGTTTGAACCAAGGCTTGGCTAATATCCTTTCATGCAATTGTCTTTAGTGACTTGTCTCTCACCAATGGGTGAATAATTTATGAATCCATTAAATGGGATGAGTAGCTGGTGGCTCATATTGGATGTTGTGTTTGTACTTGTTAGCTCACCTGAGCACGAAGTGCTCAAGGTGAGCTATTGTGGTCGCTTTTTGTCCGTCGTCCGTCCGTCCATCTGTCCGTCCGTCCGTCCGTCCGTCCGTTCACAATTTCTTTCAACATCTTCTCCTCCTAAACCATTGGACCAATTTTGACCAAACTTGGCAGGAATGTTCCTTGTGTGATACTTTTCAAAACTTGTTCGTGAATTTTTGATTTGTCAAAAAATGTGGGCGTGGCAGGCAGAAAGGGGCTTATCAGACTAGAAATCATAAGAAAATTCTTTAAAAATCAACCATTGGGCCCAATTGAACCAAACTCGGCAGGAATATTCCTTGAGTCACTCTTTTCAAAATTTGTTCACAAATTTTTATATTTGTCAAAAAATGTGGCCGTGGCAGGGAGAAAGGGGCTTATTAGACTTAGAGAAATCATTAGAAAATTCTTTAAAAATCAACCATTGGGCCAATTTGAACCATACTTTGCAGGAATGTGCCTTGAGTCATTCTTGTCAAAATTTGTTCACAATTTTTTTCATTTGTCAAAAATTGTGGCCGTGGCAGGGAAAAGGGGGCTTATCAGACTTGGAGAAATCAGAAGAAAATTCTTTAAAAATCAACCATTGGGCCAATTTGTACCATACTTGGCAGGAATGTGCCTTAAGTCATTCTTTTCAAAATTTGTTCAGAAATTTTACATTTGAAAAAAAAAACATGGCCGTGGCAGGGATAAAGGGGCTTATTAGACTTAGAGAAATCATAAGAAAATTCTTTAAAAATCAACCATTGGGCCAATTTGAACCAGACCTTGCAGGAATGTGCCTTGAGTCATTCTTTTCAAAATTTGACCACAAATCTTTTTATTTGTAAAAAATTGTGGCCTTGGCAGGGAGAAAGGGGCTTATCAGACTTTGAGAAATCATAAGAAAATTCTTTAAAAATCAACCAATGGGCCAATTTTAAGCAGACTTTGCAGGAATGTTCTTTGAGTCTCTCTTTTCAAAATTTGTTCACAGTTTTTTTTCATTTGTAAAAAACTGTGACTGTGGCAGGGAGAAAGGGGTTTATTAGACTTAGAGAAATCATAAGAAAATTCTTTAAAAATCAACCATTGTGCCCAATTGAAGCAGACTTTGCTGGAAGGTTCCTTGAGTGACCCTTCTCAAAACTTTTTCACGGATTTTTGATTCGTCAAAAAATGTGGGTGTGGCAGGGAGGAAGGGGCTTATCTGACTTAAAGAAATCATAAGAAAATTCTTTAAAAATCAACCATTGTGCCCAATTGAACTAGACTTTACTGGAATGTTCCTTGAGTTACTCTTTTCAAAATGTTTTCACAAATTTTTCCATTGGTCAAAAAATGTGGGCATGGCAGGGAGGAAGGGCTTATCAGACTTAGAGAAATCATAAGAAAATTCTTTAAAAATAAACCATTGGGCCAATTTTCTATTTCCCTTATCTGTTGCTCTCAGGCTGGCCCCATGTTTATCTTATGTAAACAAATAAGGGATTAGCCTTAGCTTATCAGATGGTAATCTTTCACTATTTTCTATCAATCACAGACAAAATCTTGTTAATTGAGCCTATCATAAATGATCAATCTCTAACAGATCAGTATGCTTTGAAAATTAGCCCTATGTTGTATATTGCGAAATCATGAAATAATTGTTGAAAATTAACTAACTCAACAATTGTGCTAATTCATACCCAACCTTACAGGATCGATTGGAACAAAATTATTTCTTAATTGTTTCCAAACAGAAAGTCCTTATAAGTTTCATGCCTTTGAATTTGACAAAATTGCCATTATCACTCTTGTCATCTTGATTCAGGTGAGCGATTTAGGACCATCATGGTCCTCTTGTGTAAGAAATACCGTCTTCTAAGCCAAGAGTGTAATCTAGGACATAACATCATTTTAATTGATCAAGAGCTTTATGTCCAGGGAGCTAATGTCACAGCCCTAGTGTCGGCATCTACCAATTGAGGTGATAACATTAACCAAGTTTCGAACAGATCCAGCCAGAAACTAAGGAGGAGTTGCTTTGACAAGAAAAGTGGATGTACATACGGAAGGACAGAGGGAGATGACGCCAATATATGACCGCCGCCAACTGCCTCCGGCGGCATATAAAAACCCACTCAATAAAGGCTTTTGAAAAAATTGTGTTAAATGAAGAAATTGCTTTCCCCACAATGTTTTTTCTACACAGAAAATTGTAACTATAATCTGCAATATGGTGTTTTGGAGTTGAGTTTATTGGGGTTTTACGCCGTTTTCAACTGCCAGGGTCATATCGCGGCGGCTGGAGCACCTACCCATGGATTCCTGTTGTTTCTCAAACCAGTACTAACACAACACCCTTACCGAGCCTCCAGCTGCTCGCCCACTTAGGTTAACGATTTCAAACCCATTGGTGGGTGACATTTTTGTCAGAAAGGGTATTAGCCGCGACTGGGTATTGAACCCGGAACCTCTCGAATGAGAGGCAGATGCGCTACCAACTGCGCTAAGGCCGCGGCCATGGTGTTTTGGAGGTACCTTACAGAAAAGATTTGGGAGAACATAGAGACCCAAGAAGGAAATGCTGATGATCAGCATTTTCTCCTTTAGTCTAAAATATTTTTTCTGTGCTATTGTACACAAATCTTTTCACCTTCAACATCCATTTTGTTGTTTGCAGCATCTTTCACATTAGAATTGTCCAGCTTTTGGCCATATGGAAAGGATTAAAGATGTTACTCAAACAAGATTGTCTCCATAATCAAGCAAAATACTTTTTATTTAGACAAAATTATCAGATAAACAAAACATAGTTCAACAAAAAAAGTAATATAGTCTAATAAACATGAATATCACAATTAACATTCACTTTCTTTAATTTACCATAAATAAGATTTAAATATTCATTGTTTTGCTACAATGTATTTTGTGAAAATACCTAATGTTGCATCCAGCATTTAAAAGTTCATGTAATGCTATAGAAAGTGCCTATAAGAGGTACATTTAAATATTTGTTTTCAATGATATTACAGAAGTTTCAAGAAACTAGAATTCTATCACTAAAAGTGATGAACTACCCCTGTCACCACATTAGTCCAGACAAGCGTTTTTGTCGAAAACAAAGGGCAGTTTAACACAAAATAAGCAAGGTAGACTTATGTCCTTGTACAGTGCACTTCTCCTCAGCCAGATCTATCTACCAATGAAGTTTCATGATGATATCTAATTTACTTTCACAGGTATGCTTCAGACAAGTATTTTGCATTTGGACGAACAGACAGACAGACAGACTAATTCCAGTATACCCGCGAAAACATTCGTTTTGCCTGGGTATGAATATATACTAGGCAAATTCTTAACATTCATCAGATTAAGAATATTTTGGCAGATTTTCCTTGAACAAAGAATATTCAGGACAATTAATTTTTGTGTGACAACTAAAAGATGTAGTATTGGCAACATATAACTTTTCAAATTCTATAACTTCAATGTATTCATAGAATGGGTTGGGATATGGAAAAATGACCCTTTTCGCATTTTAGACAGACATTGATCCAGATCAGTCTGCCTATCCACACAGGCTGATCAAGGTCCATGTAATTAACCAACAGCTTCTTCAATTACATGTAGATCTAGCATGATAAGCACGAAACCTCTTCAGACAGGATTTAGGCGCATGAGGCTGATCTGATTCCACAATGGTCTAAAATGCAACAAGAGCCATCAGAGACGGACAATGCTCCCCAAATAAGGCATTGTAACAATAAATGTATGCTTTGGAGAGCAGTTTATTGTCAAGGGCATCTGATTTGCTACTCAAATATGAAATTTCATCAAATTCTGACCATTAGACTATGAGAAATTAGAGAAAAAGTGTATTTGACCTTAAGTCCCCTTTTTCCCATGACGAGGCCTCAAATCCAAAAACCGTGAAAAGTACATTGGCATTATGTCATAGGTAGTTCACATGGTAAGTTTCATTTGATTTGGCCCTAGGGTTATGGAGAAATCGCTTCGGACGGACGGACGGAATGACGGGACGGACCGGACGGTCAGACAAAGCGGCGACTATATGCTCTCCCTTCGGGAAGCATAATAAGGGTCCCTTTGTTATGAGCAAGGATCTGGAATAAGGGTCCTTATAGCATTTTTGAAATCTTGAGTTTCATGATCAGCCTGTGGTCAAATGCAGACCAATAAGAATCCTTGCTTTGTTATCTTTAATCTACTACAGGTTAGAAAGAAGTTAATAGAGAACAACATGGATCCAGATCAGACTGTGCATTATGCACAGGCTAATCTGGATCCATTTTGTTCTCAATTGCATTGCCATAAGGGTCCTTTTTCCAGGCCCCGGTTTCTCGAAAAAACTTAAGTATATTCTCATGAGTTCATGCTCAACTTCTATTCAATACCAATCAACGTTGCGATTTGAGCACGATGCTCAGATTTGAGCATGAGAAGATACTTAAGTTTTTTCGAGAAAGCGGGGCCAGATCCTGGATATAATTCCATATATCAGCTCAGATGCAGTCTCACTGTTTCTTTCATTGTCAAGAAATTCACCAGTTTAAGAATAAGTGAGTATTTTGGTAGCGGACAATATTTGTTGTACACAGTCCACAAACTGGTAGTTGGTCTGTTTGATTCTTTCTTTAGCCTCCTCTGACGCGTACTCCATTAATAGGTGGTACAGGTTTGAACGGAACTGAAATAGTAAAACAAGATGTGTTTGTGAAACATGAATACCCCCGAAATAGCTATTTTTCTAAAATGTTCAGTTTTCATGTAAAATGGTTGATAAGGCTTAATGGATGCACTTGTGGAGGTAATGAAGGTCAAATTGCATGGAACAAATAGATAGAAAGTTACATACTAATTTTGAGTTTTGTATGAATGCTTGTGGAGAAAAAGCAAATGTGAAGTTTTCGAACAGACAGACAGAGATGTACACGAGTAAAACAATATGCCCCCAATCTTTCGATATGGAAGAATAAAAATATTCTTAGCTTGCATATTTATTTACCCACCTCCTAAATTTTTTCAGTCACATCAAATGAACGATCTTAGTATGTTAATTTGTATTTAATGGACTGTTGAATGGCACTATCACAATTCAAATGGCTACAAGCCAACATTGATAGCCATTGCTATAATGACATATCATTTGATCTTTAATGTAAGCAGTACTTGCTACAAACTAATACCCATGGTCAGGAAACCGAGTCCCGTTTAAATGACAAACTCACAAAAGTTTTCGTGTAAATTGTGTAACAAGACATCTGATTAAACAAGAAATATGCTTTGGGCAAAGCAAGGCCAATCAGCTTGGTAATTGATTGAGGAAATAAAAAGATATTCACTTACATGTGTGCCTTCTGCAGAATCTTCATTGTAAGTTTCATCAAACTCAGTCATTCCAAGCTTCATACTTCTACGCTTTGTCATCAGGTATAATGACCAATCCTCCTGTAAAATAAAATATGAATTTCTTTTAAATTTTTGTGACCTAGATGAACAAATATTTGACTTTGACATTGATAGACCTGTACTTTGATCTCATAAGATGCATACAAATGAAACTAACCCTTTCACAAAAAAACAAGAGATGTTTGTAAAACATATATGCCCCCTTCAAGTGCCTACATTTGATGTAGGTCAAAGTCCAAGGTCAAGTTAACAAGGTCATGGTCAAATATGAAAGGTCTTGGTAGGAGGTGTCTATGTGTGAAATATCAAGGCTGTATATGTAAAAGTAAAATGAAATATAGGCCAGATTAAAGTTTTTAAAAGTAGGCCAAATGCCAAGGTCAAGATCATGGTCAAATGTGAAAGGTCTTGGTTGGAGGTGTCCATGTGTGAAATATCAAGGCTGTAGGTGTAAAAGGACATGATATATATGCCTGGTTTAAGTCTTTTTAAAAGTTGGTCAAACTCCAAGGTCAAGGTTGCAATATTCAAGGTCATGGTCAAATGTTAAAGGTCTTGGTAGGGGGTGTCTATGTGTGAAATGGCTGTAGGTGTAATAGGACATAAGATAAAGGCTAGGTTAAAGATTTCTAAAAGTATGTAAAAATCAAAGGTCAAGGTCACACAGGCCAAGGTCATGGTCAAATATGAATGGTCTTGGTAGGAGGTGTCCATGTGTAAAATATTGAGGCTGTATAGGTAACAGGACATGAGATATATGCATAGTTTAAGTTTTTTATAAGTAGGTCAAACTCCAAGGTCAAGGTCCAAGGTCATGGTCAATGTGAAATGTCTTGGTTGGAAGTGACCATGTGTGAAATATCAAGGCTATATGTGTAAAATGACATGAAATATAGGCCAGGTTAATGTATTATAAAAGTAGGTCAAACACCAAGGTCAAGGTCATAAGGTCCAAGGTCATGGTCAAATGTGAAAGGTCTTGGTAGGAGGTGTCCATGTGTAAGATATCGAGACTGTATAGGTAACAGGACATGAGATATAGGCCTAGTTTAAGTTTTTTTAAAAGTATGTCAAACTTCAAGGTCAAGGTCCAAGGTCATGGTCAAATGTGAAATGTCTTGGTTGGAAGTGACTATGTGTGAAATATCAATGCTGTATGTGTAAAATGACATAAAATATAGGCCAGGTTAATGTATTATAAAAGTAGGTCAAACACTAAGGTCAAGGTCACAAGGTCCAAGGTCATGGTCAAATGTGAAAGGTCTCGGTTGTAGGTGTCCATGTGTCAAATATCAAGGCTGTATGTGTAAAAGGACATGATATATCAGCGAGGTTAAAATTTTACAAAAGTAGGTAAAAGTCCAAGGTAAAGGTCACAAGGTCCAGGGTCATTGTCAAATGTGAAAGGTCTTGGTAGGATGTGTCCATTTGTGAAATATCAAGGCTGTATGTGTAATAGCACATGAGATATAGGCCCAGTTTATTTTTTTTAAAAGTAGGTCAAACTCCAATGTCAGGGTCACAAGGTCCAAGGTCATAGTCATATATGATAGGTCTTAGTCGGAGGTTTCCATGTGTCAAATATCAAGGCTGTATGTGTAAAAGGACATGATATATCGGCCAGGTTAAAGTTTTTAAAATGTAGGTCAAACTGCAATGTCAAGGTCACAAGGTCCAAGGTCATGGTCAATTGTGAAAGGTCTTGGTAGGAGGTGTCCATGTGTGAAATATCAAGGCTGTATGTGTAATAGGTCATGAGATATATGCCCGGTTTAATTTTTTTTTAAAGTAGGTCAAACTCCAAGGTCAAGGTCACAAGGTCCAAGGTCATGGTCAAATGTGAATGATGTTGATAGGAGGTATCTGTGTGAGATATCAAGTCTGTATGTGTAAAAATACATGAGATATAGGCAAGGTAAAGAATTAAGTGTAAAAATCAACAAAGGGCAATAACTCCAAAAAATTGATCGGCAGAGTTACGGTTCTTGTGCACTGCACCTCTCCATGATGAGATCTATCCACCTGTAAAGTGTCATGATTCTACCTTATATACTTTTTGAGTTATGCTCCGGACAAGAATCAATTTTAAAATCAACAAAGAGCAATAACTCCAAAAATATGATCAGCAGAGTTACGGTTCTTGAGCACTGCACCTCTCCATAATGAGATCTATCCACCTGTTAAGTTTCATGATTCTTCCTAACATACTTTTTGAGTTATGCTCCGGACAAGAATCAAGTTTGAAAATCAACAAAGGGCAATAACTCCAAAAAATTGATCGGCAGAGTTACGGTTCTTGTGCACTGCACCTCTCCATGATGAGATCTATCCACCTGTAAAGTTTCATGATTCTACCTTACATACTTTTTGAGTTGTGCTCCGGACAAGAATCAAGTTTGAAAATCAACAAAGGGCAATAACTCAAAAATTTTGATCGGCAGAGTTACGGTTCTTGTGCACTGCACCTCTCCATAATTAGATCTATCCACCTGTCAAGTGTCATGATTCTACGTTATATACTTTTTGAGTTATGCTCCGGACAAGAATCAAGTTTGAAAATCAACAAGAGGCCCAGAGGGCCTTATCGGTCACCTGAATCAAATGAGCAGAAACAGTTAACGAAAATTTCTTAATATGTACCCTATTTACCCCTTTTGGGGGCCCCAAAGGTAGATAACTCCATAATTTGTGAAAATCTGAAGTGGCTTCCCATTGGGAAGCTTCCTGCCAAGTTTGGTAGAAATCTGTCCAATGGTTCTCAAAAAGAAGTAGAAAGTGTTCAAAGTTAAGTAATACAATAACGCGAACCCCTCCCATCCCCCATCCCCAGCACAGCCATTTATTGACAGATTTTTTTCTCTTGTACAAACTTTGTAGTCCTTGCCCTAAAGACTTTAACTTCCAAATGTGTATCCAATGCAACAGCTGGTTCATGAGTACTAGATTTTTTAAGATTTACCCAATTTACCCCATTTTTGGTCCTTTATGGGACCCCAAAGGGAGATAACTCCATGATTTGTACAAAATCTGAAGCGGCTTCCTATTAGGATGCTTCCTGCCAAGTTTGGTTGAAATCTGTCCAACGGTTCTTAACAAGAAGTTGAAAATGTTAAGTTTACTAATAACGCGACCCCCCCCCCCCTCCCCTCCCCCTCCCCCTCCCCAGCACAGCCATTTATGGATGGATTTTTTTCTCTTGTACAAACTTGGTTGTCCTTGCCCTAAAGACTCTAAGTACCAAATGTGAATCCAATCCAACAGCCGGTTCATGAGAAGAAGATTTCTTAAGATGTACCCTATTTAACCCCTTTTGGCCCCTTATGGTGCCCCAAAGGGAGATAACTCCATGATTCGTACAAATCTGAAGCGGCTTCCCATGGGGATGCTCCCTGCCAAGTTTGGTTGTATTCCGTCCAATGGTTCTCAAGAAGATGTCGAAAATGTTAAGTTAACTAATAATGCTACCCCCCCTCCCATCCCCCCTCCCCAACACGGCCATTTCTGGATGGATTTTTTTCTCTTGTACAAACTTTGTTGTCCTTGCCCTAAAGACTCTAAATACCAAATGTGAATCCAATCCAACAGCCGGTTCATGAGAAGAAGATTTTTTAAGATGTACTCTATTAACCCCCTTTTTGTCCCCTTATGGGGCCCAAAAGGGAGATAACTCCATAATTTGTACAAATTTAAAGCGGCTTTCCATGGGGATGCTTTCTGCCAAGTTTAGTTGAAATCCGTCCAATGCTTCTCAAGAAGAAGTCGAAAATGTTAAAAGTTAACGCACGGCGCACGATGCCGGACGAAACACGGTCGCAATAGGTCACCATGACCTTCGGTCAGGTGACCTAACAAAGGGCAATAACTCCAAAAATATGATCAGCAGAGTTACGGTTCTTGTGCACTGCACCTCTCCATTATGAGATATATCCACCTGTAAAGTTTCATGATTCTACCTAACATACTTTTTGAGTTATGCTCCGGACAAGAATCAAGTTTGAAAATCAACAAAGGGCAATAACTCCAAAAATTTGATCGGCAGAGTTATGGTTCTTGTGCACTGCACCTCTCCATGATGAGATCTATCCACCTGTGAAGTTTCGTGATTCTACCTTTAATACTTTTCGAGTTATGCTCCGGACAAGGTTTGGTCTACGGACAGACCGACCGACCTACGGACCGACCGACCGACCTACGGACCGACCGACCGACCTTCCGACCGACCGACCTTCCGACCGACCGACCGACACTTGCAAATCAATATACCCCCATTTTCTTCGAAAGGGGGCATAAAAATTACGGGGGAGGGGGGCTGGAGGGTGTGTGTGTGTTGTTCCAATATCAAAGCTGCTGCAGACACCAATTCGATTTTACTACGGGTAAAAATTGTGAATAATAAAGCACAGCAAACTTGATAATCAGCATTTCGTCAGTGTAAAAAAACCTCGTATGTCGATTCTTGCGATTTTCAAAGTACAAACTTGTTTGCCCAGTTACAGACAATTCTTGCAGGTTTTGAGATATTTTACTGATCAGTAATTGATGACAAATCATTTTGTGAACGATATGTCCAAATTTCAAGAAAAACAATTCAGTTTGGGAAAAGTTATTACACTTTTTTCCCTCCCCTTTGAAATTTTCCAAAAAGGAGATACAAGGTTTTGCATTTACAACGACAATTTTCTTCTCTTGCCTCAATATTTTCCCAAGTTTTTTTCCAGTGAAGTATTCGCTGTTTTTCAACAGAAATATTGTAACTGCAGTTTACAGCAAGCCACAGTTATGAGGTTTTTGCTGAAAAGCAACAGTATATCATTTCTTATCTAAATTCTAAATTGTTCACACTAATTTGAATTGCTTTTATGAGATAATTCTAATGAGTACCTAAATCATAGAAGTTTTTTTACCTACGATAAAGGATATTTTTCCAATCAAACCTTCAAAAAAAAAAGACCTGGGGTTTGTATTATCAACAATCTTACAACCAAGTCAGTCCAGTAATAATAATATCTAAATTTCACAAACCTCCAATAGCGGTTCATCCTGGAGTGCTTCACTACCCTGGAAGAGTATCTTCTCCCTCTCCGGGATGTCACTGTTCCATTTAGACCAGGAGAAGGCTATAGCCGAGGACACCAGAGCCATCTGTTCATAACACCACTCCTCTATCACTGGATGCTGCAATGTGAATGTAAATAATCTCACATTTTAATTATAAACATTCCTTACTTTTCAGAAAACATTCCGTCAGAACCCAGGAAAAGACACCTAATCGTCACTTTTCAACAAAAATCTTGTATCTACAGCTTGTTTAAAGCTGTAGATACAAGGTTTTTGCTGAAAAGCAGTGATATAAAGTAATTATATAATTATATTTTGTCTGAGAAAATGCAACACCGTTGCAAAGCCTTCATTTTGAAAGACAGAAGCAGAATTAATTGAATTCATGCAAAAATAAAAGCATAGGCCCTTTTGAAGCTAATGTCAGTTTTAACCTGCTTTGACAGAGAGGATGGATGAAAGCCATGTAAATTTCACAAATAGTGTAGTTATTATAGTTAATATCCAGGTAGAATACAATATTCTCTGGGCATTGATTGATAGTGCAAGATAAAGGACCGGCAAATTCTCACTTTTCTTACAAAAATCATAACAAAAGCTTGTTGAAAGCTACAGTTCTGGAGTTTTGGAAGAAAAGCAGGGAAATCCACCAATTGATGAATTATTTGATTAGACTACCATCATAAGGTAACTGGGTTTGATGACTACTCTACAATGTTTCACACAATATCACTTAACAATCATGTGAAGAATAATTTTTTAAGAACACCACCTTAAAAATTTATCAAGAAACACTTTATGTTTTGATAAATAAGAAACAAATAGTAAACAGCAACAAGAGCTGTCCGAAGACAGCCTGCTCGACTTTCTAAGTTGCTTAGTATAAAGGGGGCATAACTCCAAATATAGTGGAGCCAGGGTCATGGGCCCTGGTAGTAAGGTAGAAGGTGTGATAGTGAATAAGTATTCCAAGTTTGGGATGAATCCCTTTGATAGTATGGAAGTTATTGACGTTTGAAAAAACTTTAACCTTTGTTGCAACGCCGACGCCAATGCCAACGCTGACGCCGACGCCCGGGTGACGGTATAAGCTCTCATTTTCTTCGAAAAGTCGAGCTAAAAATAGCTACTCCAATTCTAGAAATAGACGAACTAATGAATGAAAAGTCTGTAATCCTGTACCCTTTTTTGAAGAACAAAGATCTTCTAAACAAAGGAAAACATTAAGACAAAAGAAATATCTCCTTCTGCCTCATTATTTACTCACAAATCCTCTCTTTATCAACATCCGTTTTGGAGTCTGCAGCAGCATTCAAATTGGACCATTCTAATTTGTTTGCCTTTTAAGAAAGGGTTAATGTTTAGCATTTTACATCCTAAAGCTAGAATATTGGTGTTCCCAATTCTGAGTCTTGAGAAATACACAAATACTGCCATCAAAGTTGACAAAGGAAAAATGTTAGTAACTACCTTTTTTGGCATTTCCCAAAATAATTTCTGAATTGGTCTGTCTTTAAGCATGTGATTTTTTGGGAAGGGATTAAGATACTACTCAAAAATTTTACTGAAAATTATATCCCTCCTAAAAGAAATTACTTTGTTATCACCTGAATTACTAAAACAGTGACAAAAAAGGAGAGGTCTATTTATGATACCTTAAAGCCATGCTGTCAAATATATAGATAGAAAATCAATTATCATTACATTGTTTCTAAAGTGAAGGTCACAATTCAATTTGAAATAGACTTCATAGTACATTAGAGTGCTCCAACATAAATCTGAGATAACTTCTTATCTAAGAAAAATATTGGTGATCAAAGAATGTGACAAAAACATATAAAGGCATTGGAAAAAATAATGAAAAGAAACAAAAGCATGGTAAAATGAACAGTGCTTCAGAATTGTTTAATTATTTTAACATTTATCCTCAGCTGTGCATGAGAGAATCTCATTTTATTCAAAACTGAAAGGGAAGAACAGTTATTCAGTGAATGGATAAATTGCTTCTTTGATTAAGTAGCAAATGATAAACTTGAATAACAACAAGGTGTTCAAATTACAAACAAGAGGACCAAATTGGCCTCTTATCGCTCACCTGACCAGAGGTTTGTGCTAGGTAGATCTATTACTTTATCAATCTGATTGTCAAAGTTAAACCAATACTGCAATGTATCAACATTCTGCAGTAAATTTCGTCTGCAGTAAAGCTTGTTGTTGGCTAAGTACATGTACAAACTTTCCATGGCCAACAAGATTTAAATGGACATTGAGTGATCCAAACATGCTCAACTTGAGCATTTTCGTGCTTGGTTGAGCTAAAAAGGTAAACAAAGGATAAAAACAAGATGTGTTTGTGAAACACTAATGCCATCAACAGCGTTTTTCCAGCAGTGTTGATTTGACCTTCATATTTGTCCTTGACCTAGATCAACAACCCTGACCTTGTATTCAATTAAAAGGTCAAGTCAAAAGGACAACATATTTGAAATGTGATACATGAAAGTCAAAGCATTTACACTTAAAAAAATACTGTTTAAGATTCTCTTTATGAACAGCAACATAAACAAACAGACAGACAGGGTAAAGACACTGCACCTGATCTTTTGATGCAGGTGCATAAAAAACTGGCAATGGTCGGTTCTCTTGATTTTACTGTGATGAATTCATCATGGTGATATTCTAGTCACACCTTACCTTATTTAGAGCACATTGAGTGATAGGATACTCCTGTTAGATACAGTTAAGAAGATGTGAAACACAACTGCCCCATTAGGGTAATATTTCCAGAAATACTACCTTGATATTTGATTGGCTTATGACCCTGGCTTCCATGGAAGGTCTTTTTGTCTCAAAATATTTAACAAAAAATATGAAATATTAAAGTCCTATTCAAATATAACACATGTGAGTAAAAATGATAGTCACAACATATATCACTTTTTTGCATTAAATCACTTTTTCTTTGACAAAGCCTGACAATTGCTTAAGGCCAGGTGATTAGGATCCATCTGTGAAAAATTCATGCACAACTGTTCTTAAATGACGGCAGAGTTGTGTTCACAACATGTGGCATTCACAGACATGCAGACAGAAAAGATTATGCCAATATTAGTTAATATTTGGCATGTAGAAAGAATTGAAGACAAACAGATAATAACAGACAGACAGGGCAAAAAATGATGGGGCATTATACATCTTTTCAGAGAGTTATGATGCCTAGTCAGTAAATGAGCGAAACATATCTTTCATTTTCCTAGTCAAGCAAAGTTCATCTACAGACAAGTGAATTTTTCAATCCTGCCTGTCTGCAGATAAGTGATTTTCTTAAATATTAGCATACCCCTGCCCCTTCAATGAGATAAAAGAATCTTTTCAGCATAAAAGAAGTGTTCCTCAAATCAAAGAATGGCTGTGTTAAACCAGATTACATGGGATTGTCATGCATACACCATGCATATTTTGTATGAGTGTGTTGACCTACCTTGTTTTGTATGCTGACATACTTGGAAGAGTCATCAGCGGGGAAGACATTCACGCCAGCCTTTCTCAGATTCTGAAAGCAATTACAATAATATGACATGATTCTTTCCAACATGGCAAAATTTTAGACTAAACCAATTTGAAAGTTGATGCAGGATATGAAATGGGTGTTGATAGATACATGTATGTAATTTGTGTATGGTATAGCAAAGACAATATAATTATTGAGGCAAAATAAGAAAATGCTGATGATCGGCATTTTCTTTTTTGTCTCAATGTTTTCCCAAGCCAATCAAATTCTATTAGGGACCTCAAAGCCAGGTCTTATTTGGGAAATGGATAAACAAGAGTTGTCTTCAGACAACATTGCTTGCCTAAACAGTAGCCTACACCAGGGAAAATTTAAGAAAGAGGTCATGGTCCCAAAGGATAAGTCTTAGCAGGAGGTAACCATGTGCAAATTATCAAGGCTTTATCTCTAATAGCACATGAGCTATAGGCCAGTTTTAATTTTTGAAAATATGTATGCATAACAAATCAAAATAGCAAATATAAACAGTCTCTCTAAATGATGGATTAACCCTTTCCCATATGACATGATCATGCATGAAGCATACCTTGATGAGCTCTTTAGGTGTCATCCATTTGTTCCTGATATGCTCTAACTCAGGTTTGTCATCTGGCTTACTCAAACAGCATACAGCATCCTGGAAATAAAAGGCATAGCTTTACAGATAACCCATAACCAGACAGCAAAATTTTAGATTGGTCCACATTCAAAGATGTTGCAGATGACAATTTCAAGTGAATGAAATTTTATCTTTTTGTCTTTTTTGGTCGGAAACATTGTGGGAAAATAAGAGATTGCTTGTCACAAGCAATTTCTTTGTTTTCTACAATGTTTTCCAAAGGCTTTTTCTTCTAGGGCGTCAAAAGATATCAATGTGTGTTCATGAGTTTTTAAAATATCATATGTCATTTATTGTTCATCAAACCTTATGTTGTGGGTACTCATTTGAATCGTCTCTTCGAGACGATTCAAATGGGTAACCACAACATAGGGTTTGGATTTGCAATAACAAAGTTAGAATGTCTTTACACACTCTTGTCTGATGCTCTGGTGGAACTAGATCAGACTTGACCTAATACGGAATGATTTTATCCCGTTAACCATGACATGATTTCAGACAAACAAATAGCATTTCGTAGGTTTTGTTATAAAAATATTGTAAACACCATAAACATTCAAGCCGTAATAAAAGATTTTATAACAACACAAAGGGTTTATCAAAGCATAATGGTAAACCAAGCGCAATGACTTGCAGAAATGAAAAAGATGTGTTTGTGAAACACTTGTTCCCCCAAAAAGACCAATGTTAAGTTTCAGACTAATAGACGATGGACAGACAAACAGAAGGACAGACTGACAGGCATGCGTAAAACAATATGTCCCTGAACTTTCGAAAAAGGGGCATAAAAATAAATATTACCTTGATCTCAATTTCAATCTCAATAATAGCAGCAATAATAGTAAGAAGGGCAGAGTTAGTTTTGTGTGGGCGGATCTCCCAGGACTGGAATGGCATATTGATGTGTGCATCCTGGAGTAGAGCCATTGTTCCAAAATATGAAGTCTTAAACGAGAAGGTGCGAGCCTCTGGAAGACAAGATTCAAAATTATTACACAAAGCATATAAATCTTATGCAAATATTTCCAAATAAGGAAATATCGTCGGTGTTATTGCAAACCCCCATAACTACAGCTTGATTAAATATATTGAAAATTATGGCATTTTTATGTGCATTTCAAAGAATATTTCTGACAGTATCTTTTTTCAAACTCAAAAAAGTTGTCTATAAATGAAGATAGATTGGTCTAAATTGAAAAGTGTTACAGACAACAATTTCAAAACCATTATTTTTTTTTCCGTACAGTGTAGAGAACATCTTGAAGAATGAAGAAATTTCTTGTCACAAGCTTGTAGGGCGTCCAAAGGCGCCAATTTGTGGGAATGAATTAAAACATTTTCTTAACCCTTTCCCAAACAAGACCTGGTATTGACGTCCCTAATAGAAAAGGCTTGGGAAAAGATTGAGACAAAAGAAGAAAATGCTCATAATCAGCATTTTCTCCTTTTGTCTCAATATTTTCTGTGCTATATTACTCACAAATTTTACCTTTTATAACATCTATTTTGTTGTCAGCAGCAGCTGTCATATTGGGCCACCCTAGAATTTTGTCATTTTGGGAAGCGTTAAAGTAAACATATCAAACCTTCATTATAGTTAAAGTCAGAGAAGCCGTCCAGTCTCCAATGATTCTTCTTATAGTCCCATCTAGCAACTTGAGGCTCTTCTGTGTATAAACAATCTTCTGGCAGACTGAAATTATACAGACATGGATAGATTACTATTTAATTAAAAATATGCAATATATCAGATGAATTTATCTTTTTAGTCCATGGTTGTCGAAATTAGGATGGACTTTTTGGAAAAGGATCATTTAAATAGAGGAATTTAGACATGTTTCTAACTTAAAATTGGTCTTGCATATTACATGTATATATCAACAATCATGCCTTCAATTTTCTTAGTAGACAGGCATATAATAAGGGGAAGTAAATGGAATTCTACTACATGTATTTAGTTGAGCTATCTTTAGATAGTGTTTGATTTGGAATAGAGAGCTTGAGGTTGTGGGTTCAAAAATCAAGAGAAATACAGAGGATTACAAGAGCTGTCGAAGGACAGCAAAGATCAACTATCAAGTGCTGGATAGTGAAAGTATTCTAAGTCTGGAAAGGCTTAAAATTCCATTGGAATACTAATGAATCTTTGTCTAGAGGCTATTTACTATGGTCACAGAAGCATGTGCAAAGCTTCAGAGCAATACCACAAAGAGAAACAGAGATATGACAGATGCACATAAAACTATAACATCATAAAACTGACCCCGGGTGACCCGAATGGCAACCCCCCTGTTATCTGCACTCTTCACTTACGTCATGGTGATTCCTATGGAAGGTTTTTCGTCCCTCTTTGTATCTTTATCCTTTTCCTGTGATGGAGATTGCCCTTCTTTATTAAGCTGTGGGTTAACACTGTCCGCTAGATACTCCATCACCTCTAAATTAGGTGGGTCCACCACTGAAATGAGAGACATTTGAGCCGGGATCTGAAAAAACGTCCCTTATAGCATTTTTAAAAAATCAGTTTCAAGATCAGTATGTTGTCAAATGCAGTCCAATATGCACCCATACTTCTCTCTGTAAGTTACTATTGTTCATGAAGAAGCTATTGGAGAACAACATGGATCCTGATCAGACTGTGCGTATGCATAGGCTGATCTGGATCTATGTTGGGCTCAAAAGCCTTAAGGGACGTTTTTCAAGATCCTGGCTCATTTGTACATGAATAGCTGCACCTGATGTAAAGAAAAATTAACCCTTTCCCAAACACAAGCCTGGTTTTGATGTCCCTATTAGAATTGGCTTGGGAAAACATTGGGACAAAAGATGAAAATATGGAAAATCAGTATTTTCTCCTTTTGCCTCCATATTTTCTTGGCCTTACAGTGCAAAAACCCTTTCTTTCTCCACGTCCAAGTTGTCTGCTACAGCTTTTAAACTTCAACACTCCAAAATTCTGTTGTTTGGGAAAGGATTAAAATACAAACTTTTTTTCTCTTAGGAAATCTATGCCAAAACTTCTACTGTTTTTGACATTCTAAAGGCAGTCCACTCTTAATGAGATTCATGTGATGTCAGAATTCTTCATGCATCATTGTTCACATTTGTCATGTTTCCAAAACTATTTGGGCAATGTGATAAACATTTAGCAGCGGAACGTTCTTATCCTGGTCCATACTCCCTGCTTAGTCAATCAATCAAAATACTAAAATATTTAACAAACTTACATCTAGTAATGATCCAGTTATTGACAGTTTTTGGTTGTGGTGGCAGTTGTAGAAGATTGAAGAGAAAGATGTCCCCGAGTACATGATTGGCTCAGAGATCTACAACTTACCTCTATCTTCATGAATTCATTTGCTCTTTTGCAGGCAACGTAGACCAAGATCAGTCTGCACACATGTGCAGTCTGATCTTAGTCTATAAGCCCTGCACATTAGATATTAGGCACAAACTTACATCTAGTAATGATCCAGTTATTGACAGTTTTGGGTTGTGGTGGCAGTTGTAGCAGATTGAAGTGAAATATGTCCCCGAGTACATGATTGGCTCTCAGATCTACCACATCTTCATCCTCATCAAAATCTTCCCACTCTGTTGGCTCTACAAACATAAAATGTTATATAACATCACTTTTCAACAAAAACCTCGTAACTGCAGCTTAAAACAAGCTGCAGTTACGAGGTTTTTGTTGAAAAGCAGCGATATGAAAGGATTTCCACTACTTTCAAATTTGAGGTAAAAAATGTTATTTTGCAGCATGCTTGTACCCCCTCTATAAGAAACATAGAAGGCTGCTCACAAAAACTCGAGGTACAAAATTCAATTTGGGGGTAAAAGAGCCATTGGGTTTTTCGGAAACTGTGTGTCATACACTATTAGCATGGATGAGGCAACCAATCATATGTTTCTGGCAGGTTTTAATGATAGCAGCATAAACAAAATACTGGATCCAAATACCTGCTTCTCTTCTCTACTCATTCGCAAACAATGACGCTTTTTGATACACCAAAAGATAAGGCTTAAATGGAAATTATTGCAGCCTATGAAAGAAAAAAATTCGTATCAACATTTAAAACATATCATTTGCATTTTTGTCCAAAGACTCTTAGATCTAGAAGTTAACAAGAGCTTCGCAGAGCGGCGCATATACGCCCGAGAGGGGCTTGTCAGTAAAAATTGGTCATTTTTTCAATTCAAGGGCAGATAATTCAAACATGAAAAGTTATCAAAATTTTGTTTGCACAACAAGACACCATAGAGATTCATTGTTGCTAGTTACATTAAATTCTGGTTGAAACTGTAGAAGTAGCACACAGGAGAAAATGAGCATTTTTGAGAAAATGGGCATTTTCCCTTAAATTCAAGGGCAGATAATTCAAGAACGAAAACAGATATCTAAATTCCGTAAGCGGTGTGCACAACTAGACACCATGGAGATTCATTGTGGCAAGTTTGATCAAATTCTGATCAAAACTGTAGGAGGAGTTGCGCACATAAGAAAATGGGCATTTTTTTAATTCAAGGGCAGATAATTCAAGAACGAAAAGAGTTACCTGAATTCCGTAAGCGAGGTGCACAACTAGACACCATGGAGATTTATTGTGGCAAGTTTGATCAAATTCCGATCAAAACTGTAGGAGGAGTTGCGCACACAAGAAATTGCTAACGGACGGACGGACGGACAGACAGACAGACGGACAGACAGACGGACAAGCGGGGCCATAACATAATACGACCCTTCGGGCGTATAATAAAAAGATTAGTGACTTAAACCTATGTTTTAAATTGTCAATTGTGATGAAAAGTATTATATAACCTGGAATAAAGTGATCAATATAATAATAATTACATGTATATCAAATACCATAACCTCAACCATTTAATGTCAGTAAGGGATTGGGTAGGGAATGTGATGGATAATTCTATTTACGAGAAGTGCAGCTACACGTTGTTGGAATTACAAAATAAATTTGAAGTGAAACCTATGATAATGAAGGTTTTTTAAAGAACGTTTTAAAAAAGTTTACTATTCATAACCACCCCATTCTTGTGAGGCTTGAAACTATCTTGTACCTCATATTACAACAAATAATGTTTATAGATAAATAAACCCTTTCCTAGACAAGACCAAGTTTGGACATCTCCAATCAAGAAGGCTTTGTTAAGCACTGAAGGAAAGTAAGAAATTTCTTTCAATGCTATCAAAAGCTTGATGCAAAAGGACTCTACCTGCAACCAAATCATCTAAAAAGGATGAGCCGAGGTCTGTGGAAAAAGGGTTATATTTTGCAGTTGAAATAGACCTGGAGAAAAGAAACCTATTTTCTAGGAGATAACATGGCATATACCATTATGTTTTTAAGAATTTTATGTTATGATTGTTTATCTTATTTTTAAAAAAAAAAAAAAATGACTATCACCTATTTTGTTACTATAATGGTTCCCTTTGCCTTGGTATAAATGAAATTTACCTGACTTTGTCCAATCATGCCAAGCTTTATAAGTTCAAATGACAAACACAGAAACTAATTCAATTAAACAATCATCATCAAAAATTGCTTCAGAAGCACCATATTATGTAATATTGAAATCTATGTTTCTTACAAGCTTTTACATTTCTTTAATTTGGTTTGAAATTGCGTTTGTTTGACTGATAACAGAAACAACTCGCTAGAAGATGGAAAAAAGGCCCTTATAGCATTCTAAGCAATGTGTAGATCAGTCTATGAGCAAATGCAGTCTAATAAAGATCCACATTGTTAACTTACAGTGCTACATGTAATGAAGAAGCAATTAGAGAACAACATGGATCTGGATCAGACAGTGTCTATAATGCACATGCAGATCTGGATCCATTTTAGTCCCAGATGCCATAAACAACCATTTCTTGAGATCCTGCTCATTTTTTCTGAAATTATTGTATTCAGATTGTATCCTAAAATAGCAGACAGATTAGCAGTGAAGATGCAAATAAAGATTGCAGTTGATATCTACCAATATATGTATATCATGTACATCAAATAGTCAATTGGTTAACTATGACTTTACATTTTTGAGTAAAATAAAAAATAGATAGGACCTTGAATTAAAGTATTCAACCCTTTCCCAAACAACACCTGGTTTTGGCAGTACTATAAACAATAATTATAACAAATGTTATTGTCCCCAGACAATGTAACTTGCCCTCATGGCAGCTTGTCACAAAAAAAGATCATAGTCCTAAATCAAAATAAAAGGTCAAGTCAGTCAAAAATTTTGAATTCTGGTAATGAGTTAATAACTTCCTAGATGATCCTTTTTAACTGAAAGATTACATCCACAAATGATAGAATTATTCAGTAGAAATGAGACATTACCAGGAGTGATTGGATCCTCAAATTCTTCTACTTCTTCTACCTTCTCCTCCTCCTCTTCTTCTTTCTTCTCCTCCTCGGCTGGTTCCCCTTTCATCTGACGTAACATCGCCATCAGATCCTGAAACATCGTGAGAAATGAAAAATTATTATTCAATATAAAAACATTTAGAGACATCGGCCCCTAACTGTTATGAGTGGGTATTGGCAAATATTGGATAAACTGAATCGTAGATTGATAGACTACCAAGTTTGCCTCATATTCCATAATTCAATGCAAAAGAATAAGGTCGTAAGTGATACTTACGACCTTTTTTGATGCATACATGTTTAGAAAGGGAATTTCAAGCTCTATAATATGGTGTAAATTTCATAGACATTTGAACTTATCATGATGACCAATTCGGTTGTAGAAAGCAGGTTGTGAATGCTTTTTTCCTGTTGAAATAAATCTGTTTTTTCCAGTTTTCTCAAAACTATGTTTTTTTCACTTGCGACCTTCTTATTCTAAGGTATCGCATTATTCTTACCACATGTGCACTTTTTTATCATTTTATACGGTTGGAATATTCTGAAGATGCAAAAGATTATATTTAGACAGAATAATATGTAATTGCACCACATACTAATGGGATTGCAGTGCCAACTCAATACTAGATTTGCAAAAAATCAATTGTTATTTTCTTGCAAAAAGATTGTGCATTTAGATTCACTTTTTAACCGATACATTAATTACAGTACAGCTTGCATGTTTCTTGCTTAAAACACCCATCCACCGTGGACAAAAAAATTGGAATATCGCAGTGATTTACCATCGCGACCACCACGTTTTTCCAATCTTAATTTCCACACATTAATACTGCAAATCCCATTATACACCTCAATTTTCCACCTGTGCAGTGGAAATGTCAGGTATAGTTAAAGCATGTCCATGGAAATCACCGCGATTCTTGGCAATTTGCAGTGGTTGAGTGGGAAATCGGGGTGGTATTCTGCCGTGATTTTGAGTGGATTCGGATAGAAAAACACCCAAACCGCAGCCATCATGTTTTTCCACCGGAATCCACCCGAAATTGAAATGCGGTTATTCGTGATAATAGGCAAAAACCAAAAAATCTGGATTAGACCTTTACATTAAAAGGGTACCAACATTATTTTAGATCTATGTAGAAAGACAGATGGACGACCATGTAATTTTATTCTCTTAGTTGTCTTTTAAAACATGCATATGTAATAATAAAAGACAAATCATTTGTTAGACATCTTATTACTAGTATTAATTAGGACAAAAGCTATCATTGTTTAATGTGGAAAAAAGCCCTACAGACACTTATAAATTAAAACTTTCCCAAACGACCATATTTCACCCTTTTATTACCAACAACATCATTATATGTATCAGTATGGAGAGCATGGAGAGAAAAGGAGAAATGATGGTAATCATGATTCACTTCTTTCTTTTAATGCTCCCCAAATATTTTTGGATTAGATCTAGGGACATGAAGAAACAAAGATTGCTTGGGATAAAACAAATATGTTAAATTTCTGTATCCAGACTTTTGCAGCATAAAAATTATATGTATACATTGAATATAGGAATCACAGTAAGTTAGTACAAATTCATGCAATTTAATATGAAGGGGCGTGCTTTCAGTTTGAATAATGCCATGCAAAACTTCAAGTCAAAAGTAATAATAACATGAAAATCTTGAAAAAAAATTAGAGAATAAGAATTTCAGAGGAAAATTGGTCTACTCCTCTTTTCTGCAAATAACAAGTTTTGGAAAAATGTAATGCCATTGCAAAAAACAGTGTAAAGCTTTGTTGATAACCTACAAGGAGAACATTTTAAAAGCAAGGAGCAGATGGAGCATCCCTGCCCATCCTTTTTAATACCACAAAATAACTTTAGTTGCTTCTGTATCAACTAGATATTGTGAGAATATTGTGCTAAAATATATTGGTTTGTACCTATGTAGATGGAGATTTATCCTTGTTTTTGCCTGAATGTCAACAAGCATGTGATAAGATTGATCCCTATTACAATTAGACCATTTCCCATTGAACTTTGTTTTGCATCATGTGACAAAGAATCTCTTAGATATGTTTATTAGCGCATCCAAATGTAACTGAAAAAGATTTTCCTGTGTATATAATTATTATGTGAAAAAGACACTTTGTTTGTTTGTGCAATCAAGGGCAGCAAGCATACACAAAGCACATAGCAGATAAAACATACATACAAATGTGTTAACACAATTGGCAAGGCATTCAGATTATGATGCAACATGAATTCAATCATACAGAAGGAAATTAATAAAACTATAATCTAGCCAAATCCTGAAAAATCTCATACCCCTTTATCCTGTAAAAGGAGGCAAATAAGAATAAATTGGCTTTCACAGAAACAACAATTTATGGAGTTGTTGTCAACATTTTCTTATTTAGATTCAGATTTAATGCTCTGCTAGTTGTAGCATTTTTTCTCCCTCAGCAGTCACTTTTTAACCCTTTCCAAACAAGACCTGGTTTTGATGTCCCTATCAGAAAAAGCTTGGAAAAACATTGAGGCAAAAGAAGAAAATCTTGAAAATGCACTTTCCTATTGCGTCAATATTTTCTATGTTAATTTATATAGAAATCTTATCTTTATTAACACTCGTTTTGTCGTCTGCAGCCTCTTTCAAATTGGAACAGCCTAAATTTTTGGAAATAAATTTAGAATATGTCTTTTGTGAAAAGGCAAATTATTAATTTGATTGAGTCCTCATGATTTTCAAAACAACAATGGACAAATGATGGAAAGAGGTCACTTAGGATTAGGACTGAAACAAGTATCCGCACATAGGATAAAAATTGCCAGTACCCGGCTACAAATTTATTACCCATTACACGAATATTAATTTTTGCTTTAAACTTGTATTGATAACTTAACTTAGAGACCGTGGAGAACTTATGCAATGATGAAAATAGTGCACAACATGTTGGACTCATATTTAGAAATCCACCAATGGGAACATGCAGGTGAGGTGACTTGGCCAAGTCAACTCGCCTGCATGTTCCAATTGGTGTATTTCTCCTATACTTTACCTACGAATTATCCATTTGTGCTGGTAATTGGGTACCTGCAGGTAATTCTTAGACAGGTACCTGAGCCGCGTTCTTTAGAGTGAGATTTCTTGAGATTTCTTAAGATGTTTTAGAATAAAGCGCTCTTTTGAGCAAGATCTTTAAGACGCTCAATGGGAGGCGCCATTACCATATATTTCGAGCGGAACCCCTCGGTCAACTCTGTAAAAACAATATAAAAGAGATTTGACCGAGCTGTTCCGAACACTCCATATTTCATAAACCACAGTGTTCCAAATGCTCCATTCTTCATACAAATGACGTCATGATGACGTCATTTGTATAAATATAGAGCATTCGGAACAGCTTGGTCAAAGTCTCGGTATTAAAAGCGCTTTATCCAAAACATCTTAAGAAATCTTTAAAAATCTCGCTCTAAAAAATGCGCCTCTGGGTAGAAATTTTGTACCTGTTTCAGTCCTACTTAGGATTGATTCTGAGGTGGGAAGTGTTTAATTTTTTGACATTGAAACACAGATTTGGTTTGAAATTACAATAATGCTTATTCTGATTAAATAACCCACTTGGAATTCAGTCATTCTCATCTGTAAAAAGTCATGAAAAACAAGATGTATTTGTGAAATACAAAATCCCCCAAAATGGCTATTTTCTTTCTTTTTTTTCTTTAGAAAAAACCAATATTAAGTTTTTTGACAGACAGACAGATAGACAGACAGACAGACAGACACAAGTAAAACATTATAATTATGCCCCCGATCATTTTGATACAGGGGCTTCAAAAGTACCAAAAGCATTTTGAATGACAAAATAAAAGGACAGGACCCTGCAGTTTTACTAAAATCCTGTACAGACATTTCTCAGATATTAGTTTGAATGGAAGTTCATAATTCGATGACTCAGCACAAAATGGTTGTAAATGCCTATATGTTTATAGGCAGTTACAACCCTTTTGCACTGAGCCATCAAACTGTTTTCTATTGTTCTATTACAACTTACATCAGAGCAACAGATAAGGGGATGATATAGCTTTCAAAATGCAATATCTTATTTATTGTTCATGAAACCCCATGTTGATGGTACTTCTTTGAATTGTCTCACCAAGACCATTCAAATGTGTACCCACAACATAGGTTTTGGATCTGTAATAACAAATTTAGATAGCCTTTACTAAGTTTGTTCAGTCTTTAGTAAAACAGGTCCAAGATCAAAATTCCTATTAATCCATTACCAGACAGCAGAATTTGAGACTGGTCCAAATTCACCAAATTCAAAGATGTTGCAGAAGACGATTTCAAGTGAATGAAATTTGACAATTTTTTGTTGTTGTGGGAAGAAAACATTGTGGGAAATGAAGACATTGCTTCATAAGTCATTAGCATTTTTTTCATTTTCCAATATGCTTTCAAAAGCCTTCATCTTGTTGGTTCTCAAAAGGTTAATTGTGTGCAGCATTTGATAATGAATGACTTAATACATGTACAGTCGAAACTTGTTGTGTCGAAGTCTGAGGGATCGTCAAAAACACACCGTCAAAACACATCCACACATCCGGAGTTCAATTCATCTGATTTTATTCAGTTTCAATTAAAACAACATTTGAAAAATTTTATTGGTCATTAAGTACGTTCATAATTGAAATAAAGTATGAAAAGGAAAGAAATTGCTTGAAACAAGCAATTTCTATCCTTTTCATACTATATTTCAACTGCTATATTTCTTTCAGAATTATTTTGTTTAAAATTTGTGATATCCATTGATGAGGACAGGACCAGTTTTCACTTTGACTTAAGCATGAATTCGACTTATTTGATGTTGACTTAACGAGTGTCGACTGTATGTCATTTGTAACTTGAACAAGATGTATAGAAAAATAAAAAAAAATGCTAAAACTCAATAAGAAAGTTTTTAAGAAAGAAAGAAAAAAAATATGGAATCTTTCCTTGAGTTTCAGCTACAAGAAAAGAGCTATTTATATCATATCATAAAATTTTTTTAATCCATTTAAATTTTTTGATAAAGATAATGAAAGTCAAAGATGGAAAATATGAAGAACAGTGTGTCGCTTATTGAAAGCATTAAAGGCAGAATAACACTTAACACCTTGCTAATTTTCCGAGAACTTCGTACAAAACTAGAAGACCTGAAGGTCTTGAGTCGCTCCACAGGCCTGAATTTCATGTAATATTTAATCCAAGTTTTGATTAGATTGTTCAATGCTTGTGTTTCATAGAGCTAAAAGAAAGTAACAAAACTAGATTATTCAAAATGTGTGGTTCTTGAAGTAAAAAGAAAGTAAAATTACATGTTTGCCATTTGAGAAAGGGTAAAAGGAAATGGGAGAACATTCTAGGTTAGGATGTCACAAGCAATTGAAATTTTCCTTCTTCCCAGCAGATCTAAATTAACTGAACATTGATAACTCCAAAATATTTCATATTTCTAAAAATAGATTTTGAGCTAAAAATATATTCTGGGAAAAACCATTTTCCAAATATAATGCAAATGGCTGTCAAACTTGAATTTCTTGTAATATCAAGTACAAGTTTTCACTAGATTTTTCAATATGTGTTGCTCTTAAAGCAACTACAAAGTAACTAGAAAGCTGAAAATACATTCATATAAGATCTATTAGTTACCAAGCTTTGCAACAGTCTTTATTAGAGTGAGTTTGGCTGTTAGAGTGAAAAAAAAGTCACAATTAGCAATTTTGTCAAATTGAAAGGCATATAACTGGTGATTTTATATTCCTATCTAGCTAAGAATCACACTAAAGCAAGATCCTAACTTCACCTACATCTTGTTTAAGTTTTGACCCGATTATTCAATATTTGTGGGTGTAAAGAGTGTAAAACCAATGTCGAAAACAACAATTTTGTCAAATTCAAGGGCAGATAAATCATGATTTAAGATTCATATGAAACTGAAAATTACACCAACATAAGATCTTATGGCCAGTAAGATAATGTGAAAGTTTTATGTTGATTGGTGGATATTTATGGTTGTTTGAGTAAAAATAAGGTCAAAAATGGTAGTTTTGCCAATTTCAAGGGCACATAACTCAAGACGTAATATTCAGATCAAGCTGAAAATTGCACTCAGGCAAGATCTTATCAGCACCAACATTCTGACCAAGTTTTGTTTTGATTGATCAATATTTGTAGTGGCTAGAGTGAAAACAAGTGAAAACAGCCGTTTTTTAATTCAAGGGCAGATAACTCCAGACTTTATAGTTCAATCAGAATTAATTGAAGGAATCTGATAGAGGACCACCTAAGGATCATTCCTGTGAAGTTTGATTGAAATCCATCAAGTAGTTTCTGAGGAGAAGATTTTTAAAGAAAAAGTTGACGACCGGACGCACGCACGCACGCACGACGGACACAACGCCATGACAATAGCCCGCTGGCCTGAAGGCCAGTGGAGCTAAAAATAAATACATATCATTAAAATATGGTCTTTAAATTGCAAATATGCCAAATCTTAGCTTTCTACCATGTGTATTGGCTTAGATGTCGACGGATTTAAAACCCCATGATTTTTTGTCCCGGGGATAATATTTACAATAATGGAACATATGGGGTTTTAAATCCGTCAACATCCTAGCCAATGCACAAGATAGAAAGCTAAGATTTGGCATAGATGCAATTTAAAGGCCATATTTTCATAATACATATTTATTTTGTACGAAATTCTCGGAAAATTTGCATGATTTTAAGTGCCATTCCCCCTTTAAGAAGAGTGGATTGTTCTTTTCAGTTTCACAAAAAGCAAGCATAGAAGTTTTTGCCTGTTGTGGAAGATAGACAACAAGTTGTTGTGCAACGTTGATGAATGAAGATTTTTGTAACTATATTTTAAAGTTTACCTCATGCTTTGTTGTCAAAAAGAATAATAAAATTATAAGATGATAAAATGAAATGAATAATATCGTCGCTTTTCAACAAAAATCTCGTAACTACAGCTTGTTTTAAGCTGCAGTTACGAGGTTTTTGTTTAAAAGAAGCGATATATCTTCTAATGGATTACATGGTTGGTTATTTTTTTCTTTTTGAAATTTATACAATAAGAAATAGCATCATTTAAACACACCATACATTTACACTTACCCAAAAGACAATCTTTTTTATAACTTTATCTAAGCAACTTTTTACACAATATCCAAACTGTCTGCTGCAGCTCTCTCACATAGATGATTCACATCCAGTGGTGAGAAGGTTGTAGGGGAGGCTTTTTTATTGACAGTTCAGAATATTGTAACAATTTCCTTCATTTGATAGAATCAAGAGACAGTGTCCAAGTTCCAACTCTCAGATATTTATTTGTATCAATCAGAACATTATAGATACCTAAACAGATCAACAGATAAGACAGGATGAAACCATTCTAAATTTGTTAATGAAATATTCTATTTTGAAAAGCCATTACCCCAGTCTTATATTCTGATGCTCTGCTGATATCAGTTAATTGGCTAATTAATATAGACGATATAATTACCTCTGTATCTTCTTTTTCCACCCCTTCTTCTCCTTCTCCCTCTCCTTCTTCTTCCCCATCTTTCTTCTCCTCTTCTTCCTTCTTTTCTTCTTCCTTTTCTTCCTCAGGCTCAGGAATAGGTTCTGTTCAAAATGAAACGTAAAGACTTGATCCTTGTAAACTTTGTGATTTAGAAGCGAGCATTGATAGTTATCAACTGACTTGATTCTAGTCCATTCACAGACAACAAAACAGTACTGCTGCTATCATAATCAGATTGTATATTAATTTCATAGAATTGAAAATAGTATATGAAATGGAAGAAGTTGAGGACTACATGTAGTTATAAACATTTTCTTCCTTCCTCCCTATGCTTTCTGATGCTCCTATTTTGAAGATGACAAAAGATTGTCTTTAAAGGGTCGACCAATTACCAGAAAGCAAAATTTTAGAAAGGTCCAAATTCAAAGGTGTTGCAGACAACAATTTCAATTGAATGAAATTTTCATATTTTGGTCTTTTGGGGTAAAAAACATTGTGGGATATAAAGAAACTGCTTGTGACAAGCAAATTCTTCATTTTCAACAATGTTTTGCAAAGTCTTTACCTTTTTGGAATAAAAGGGAGTCAAAGAGCATGTGTGGGTTAAAGGCTTATATTGCGATTAAATTTTGTTTTTGATAAATCCTTTCCAGAACCACAAAATTTTAGAGCGGTCCAATTTGAAAGCTCCTGCAGACCACACAATGAATGTTACTAAAGGTGATATTTGTGTATGATAAAGTCCAGAAAACATTGAGACAAAAGGAGAAGTTGTTGCTTATCAGCAGTTTCTTCTTTTGTCTCAATGTTTTCCCAAGCCATTTCTATAAAGGACGTCAAAACCAGATCTTGTTTGGAAAAGGATTAAAGCAATGTTGAGTTACCTTCCTTCTTCTTTTTCCTTGGATAGTAAGATTTACATGTGGACGAGAAGTGATCAAACTTGGTGAACAGAATTCTAAATGCACAGTCAGACAGAGTCAATATACGAGGGATTTCAAACTGGAACCCCTTCTCTGAGAACTCAAACGACTTGATCCTGAAAGAGACAAGGAAAAAGGTATGTTAGTTACAACTTACAAAGCACAAGAACTTTCCCAAATGAGTCCTAAAGGTAGTCCACACTAAATGAGTTTAAACAAATCCAAAATCATTTTTGGCAATGTTGTAATTATTTGGTGGAGAAAAGAGACAATTTTTCTACCTCGTTACGTTTGGTATAGATCAGATATGTAACAAATGTTATCGAACTCACATGGAAAAATCCGACTTCATATGAATCTCAATTCTCATTATAGGTTGCATATATGGTCACCGTAATATCAGTTAAATTTCTTGTTCTAAACCCTTTCTGTAATATCTCAACTGAGGCTAGTAGCCGTGTCTAGCTTTTACCAACCATTAATTGTCTTGATCACAGAATATTCAGCATTTTTTGAAGGAATAATAGAACAAGATCAGACTGCACATATGTGAAGCCTGATCTTTTTCTATACTCCCTGCTTGTCTGTTTAATTCAACTTCTTATGTGTGAAAAGGTCCCTTTTGATGAGATTTGACATAAAAATACATATTCCGAGAAAAACTTATGTTTATAAACAAACTTTTAACCTATAAAAACATGTTATTGTACAGACACACATGTAAATCATCTAGACAATATTACATAACAATCCTGATTATCATCTATATGATTTCGTTTTGACCAGTATCACGGTGGATATTGTGCATCATGGGATGGATAACGAATACGGACAAAATAATCTCGATTCTGGTAAGATTTTTTGCAATAACTTCCTTATTTGTGCGTCAATTTTCAAAAGGTTTCTTGCATGTACCCTGCCTTACCAAGCTCTTCATCGGATATATGACATATTAGATAACTCGTGGTACTTTTTCCAAAATATTGTCCCAACCGACCAGAAAGCGAAATGGTAACGACTATGGCCAAATTAACCACGCTTCAGGTAAGAATTTGTGCAATAACTTTCTTATTTCTGTGTCAATTTTCATTCAGTTTGTTGCATGTACTCCGCCTTACTGAGCCCTTTTCTCAGATGTATTACTTATCTGGAAACTCCTTGCACTTTTCTCAAAAAATTGATTCCAACTGACTAGAAAAAGGACCTGGATTTTTTGTCGTTTTTCTGGTCGGTTGGGATCAATTTTTGGACAAAGTACAAAGATTCTACAAACAAGTCATATATCTGAGGAAAGAGCTCTGTAATGCGGGGTACATGCGACAAACCACTTGAAAATTGACGCAGAAATAAGAAAATTATTGCACAATTTCTCACCTGAAGCGAGGCAAATTTGTCCATATTCGTTATCCATCCCATCATGCACAATCTCCACCGTGGTATAACCTATAATTAATAAATAGGTATGGCCTTTATTGTTTTACAGGCCCACTTTATTTACCTTGGATTTTTACTGAGGTTTCCCCAGATACACATACATATTTCTGGAGTTTTGTTGAGATATTGTAGATTGAATGTCTCCTGGTCACACATGTCTGTGGCTTTCTGTAGTATCTTAACCAAGGTTGTGTCTAGTTTGTGAAATCAGGGGCCATGATACAGAATTTATTGATCAAAGTTCACGAAATTTGCCTGTGCAAATAGTCCCTGTCCTACACGTCCCAATGCACACCTCTGCCAAGTATGAAGCAAATTGGATGGAAACTAGAGGATGATTTGTCCGGACAATATCTTTCTGACAGACAAACTGACCAACCAGCTGATTCCAGTAACCTACCCCCCCCCTAACTTCTTTTGCAGGGGTATAATGATATTTACCTTGGATTTTTACTGAGGTTTCCCCAGATACACATGCATATTTCTGGTGTTTTGTTGAGATAGTGTAGATTGAATGTCTCCTGGTCACACATGTCTGTGGCTTTCTGTAGTATCTCAACTGAGGCTGCGTCCAACTTTACTTGTATCAACTTCTGAAGGTCCTCAACAGTCTGGTCAAAGAGAGCAACATACTTAAAACATGTATGTAAATGTACCAGACCTTTCCCAAACTGAGAAATTTTAGACTGGTCCTAATTCAAAGATGGTGCAGATGATAATTTCAAGTGAATGAAGTTTTGCATTTATGGTTTTTTTGCGTCAAGACATTGTTGGAAATGAAGAAATTGCTTGTCATAAGTAATTTCTTCATTTCTTACAATGTTTTCTACCTAGAAAGAGTAAAAAATGTTCAATACCATTCACTTATATATATGTCGTCTGCAGCATCTTTAAATTTGGACCTGTCTAAAATGTGGCTGCTTGGTAGTGGATTATAAGATGGACTAACAATAGCTCTGCTCCAATCTCTCAAAATGAAAGTTCTTGGGAAAGACTTTTACATTTGTCTTTGATCTTAACAATTTAAAAATGAATCATAGTTTCAAAAATAGTTTGATTTAAAACTAGAAAGTGCTTGTTTGAGTTATAAATCATTCATTGCAGAAAAAGACATTATTGCATGCAAAAGAATAAACTCTAATATTTGGTGCATGATAATCAGTGAATCTTTCAAATAAAAAGCTATAACAGAGCAAAAGATGAAATGGGGTGAAGACATTCTTTTTTATATTTAAAATCCAAACCCTATGATGTGGGTACTCATTTGAATGACAATTCTAATGAGTGCTTACAACATAGGGTTTGATGAATATTTAGAGACCTATTTCACTTTGAAAAGCCTTTACATCCTCTTATGTGTAGCTATTGCTATGAATTTGACAGGAATTTAGAAGAACAGCTTCAAGTGTCAAAATTAATGTAACATGGACATGCCTTTTCTTCTGCATGAATCTTTCAGCTAAGCTTATGAAAATTCTGTCCTCAACATTCAAGCAGGCATTCTGTGTTTTTTTTTTATTTTTTTTTATTTGTTGTTTTTTTCTTTGCAAAGGCATGAAATATTTTAACCCTTTCCAAAACAACAAAATTTTAGGGCCGTCCAATTTGAAAGTTGCTGCAGACGATAAAATAGACATTGAAAAAGAAAAGATTTGTGTATAATATAGCTAAGGAAATATTGAGGCAAAAGGAGAAACTGCTGGTTATCAGCAGTTTCTTCTTTTGTCTCAATATTTTGCCAAAAATTTTCTATTAGGGACGTCACTAAACCAGGCCTTGTTTGGGAAGGGGTTAATGTCACTTTTCATAGAACTGTTTGGATAATCATAAGAGTTTCATTGTAAATGTGGAATCTTATAATTAAATTTAACCCTTTCCCAAACAAGACCGGGTTTTGATGCCCCTGGTAGAAAAGGCTTGGGAAAACATTAAGACAAAAGGAGAAACTACTGATAACCAGCAGTTTCTCCTTTTGTCTCCATATTTTCTATGCCATATTTTACACAAATCCTATCTTCAATAATATCCATTTTGTTGTCTGCGACAGTTTTTGAAGTGGATCACCTTAATATTGTGTTGTAACTTGTATGGGAAAGGGTTAATGAAAATATAATACATGAAACATAACATTTGCTAGGCTCTATAAAAAACAACAACAAAAGTCATCAAACATCCCAAACACTTGAAGAAAATAACAATGCTGAAAACAAATCAAGACTTTTCAAACTAGCTGAAATCTAAAAAATAAACTCATGAATTATCATGTACATAGCGTGCAGAGAAGTGCTTTAGTTCTACCTTTCAACAAAAACCAATTTCTTTTGATTAAAACCCAATTAAAAACTTTGGAAAACACACACTGATTTGGTAATATTTGGTATAAATATTTCTAATAGCAAATGCTTTTGATTCTCACTTTTTTCATTTTACTTCAAACAAACTTATACTGCATGAACAATTTATTCTTAACCATGGATTTATTATGAATTACATAATTAAAATAAAATTTTCATAATGTGCCAAAATTTAAACATCAAAATTACAAAGAGTCTACCGTCCATAGACTTGCATTGAAAAACCAGAGTGTGAGATTGTTTTTTCCTTATAAAGAAGGCAATACATGTAACAACAATTTCTAAACATCTTTTTGCACAGTCTTCAAGAAAAAAGTACATGATAATTGTATGACTTACTTCTCGACCACATTTGATCAGTTTTCTATTTTCTACAGATATCTAGTAGATACAGAAAGCAAAATATGTTGGCTACAATGTTAAGGGAAAGAACAATAAGAAATATCAATGAATATAAAGTCAGTGTATGATGTCTTAAAATTCATCTGATACATGTTCATTTTGACTAGAACACATGTAAAGGTATGCTATTTGGTCACATTTATCATTCTAATACAGATAACATGGAAGTATTATTCATTTAACTTACACTGATAACAGGGATAAAGACAAACAATTTAGATGTAATTGACCAAACGCCAATCGACAGATCGCTCCGCCCAACATAGAATTTAAGACAAACAATGGGGATGTGGTCGTTAATAGGGAGCGATTTTATGTGACGTAAATTCGGACAAACAAAATAGTATTTTGTAGGTGTTGTTATAAAATCTCGTAACTACGGCTTGATTTAAGCCGTAGTTACGAGATTTTATAACAACACCGACGGTTTATCAAAACATAACGGCAAACCTAGTCTATTGTTAGCACACAATTCTTTGCCATTGGCATGTCGATTGTTTTGATTGTCAGTCGATAAATCGATACAATAACACGTGCAACGAAGAACAATTGGGGCATGACATTTTTCTGATCGTCCATTGGCTAATCGATGTTTTTGATTGACAGTCGGCGTTTGGTCAATTGCCCAGCAGGCTTAATATTTAATATTTAATTTAACATTAGGCATATGGGCAATTTCTCCTGATTTAGGGGCTCAGTCCAAGAATTAGGGGCCATGGTATACTGGGCCCCTGTTAGTCTTTATCGGGTTGCAGATGACAAATTTAATCAGACAGCCAAATTTTATTTGATATAAGAAAATATTCAAGAAAAGGGAGAAAATGCTGGAAATAAGTAGGCCTATTCCTTTTCCGTATGATTTTTCCAAGCTTTAACATAGTTCAAGAGGTGTAATTGTTTCCAAAACAAGACCTGGTTTTGATGTCCCTAGGAGACAGGGTTCTTGAAAACATTGATGGAAAAGGAGAAAATGCTGATTATCAGTGTTTTCTTTTGCCTCAATATTTTCTATGCTATATTGTACATAAATCAAATCTTTAACATTACCCATTTTGTCATTTGCAGCAACTTTTGAATTATACCACACTAAATTTTCTCCTGTTTGGGAAAAGGTTAACTTAAGGCTTTCCCACAAGATAAATACTATGGAAAACACTGCGTAAAATAAAGAAGCTGCGTGTCAGATAAAAGCAATTTCTTCATTTAACACAAGGTTTTCTACCAAAAAAGGCCAAAGAATGTAAGATTTAGTTCACTTGGATCCAACATACTCCCTCCTCTGAAGCCTGATTAATTTTTGTGTAATACTAGGAAAATGATCCCCCCCCCAGGCCCCCCTATTTGTATGTTTGAATCATACAAAAATCCTCGATCCATGATAAGCGCCAGACTTATATTGGTTGTCTCAAACATCTTTGAATATAGACTATTCTAAAATTCTGCCATTTGGTAGTTGATTAATTTGAGGTTTTATAAGTTGATGACTTACATATTTATATCTGTCAATCTCTTCAGGACTAAGATCAGATCCCGGCGTATCATCCATCAGATACAGTAGCTCATTGATCAACTGCAAAATACAAACAACAAAATCAGACTCATTCCAACATGTTTAATCATATATATACAGTGCTTCAATATTAAGAACAACTGCGTAATGTAATGACCCAACTTTGGCAATGTTGTCTTAGGCAGCTAAAGAAACTGATTTTACCATAATTAACAACATAAAGTTGTCAAGGATACAGCTGTTGAATCATACCCTAAACTGTCAAACATTACATATCTGGAGACGTATTCACCAACATTTCTAAATCAATTTTCTAAAGTAAAATTACAAAACAAGCCATCTAATTGGACGAGACATATGTCTTGATGGTCAATCGGATAGATTTTTTGAGATTGTAAAATGTAAAGGTATTCTTTGATTTAAGTTGCTTAGTATAAAGGGGGCATAACTCCAAATATAGTGGAGCCAGGGTCATGGGCCTTGGTAGTAAGGTAGAGGCCAGGGTGTGATGGTGAATAAGTATTCCAAGTTTGGGTTGAATCCCTTTGATAGTATGGAAGTTATTGATGTTTGAAAAAACTTTAAACTTTGTTGCAACGCCAACGCCGATGCCAACGCCGACGCCCGGGTGACAGTATAAACTCTCATTTTCTTCGAAAAGTCGCGCTAATAATGATAATATAATTTAGAAATTCATACATACAGTATAGATATCTCCCGATGGCCATTGAATCGTTATTCTTAATATCAATTATTCTTATGCTAAATCAAAGATACAGATTATCGGGGGTGACAGCTTTTCAAAATGAAATACTTCACCAAATGTTCATCAAACAATGTATTGTGGGTACTCATTGGAATTGTCTCGTCGAGACAATCCAAATGAGTACCAACAACATAGTGTTTGGATTTGAAATAAAAGAATTAGAATGTCTTCACCCAATACTATCTGTTGCTCTGCTAAACATTAAAAAATAGTACAATTTATTACTTACACTTAGATCCAGTTGACTGTGTTTTAAGACAGACTCGATGTCATTATGTTCCACATCTTCAAGTCGAAGATTGATATATGTGTTGATTTCACCGGGAATGGTGGGGTTGGGTGAACCATCACATCTCATGTATCTCGACCACTGTAATAATGAAAGATATAGATTAGTATTCCGTGGCGGATCCAAAGGGTGTTCGGGATGTTCAAACTACCCCCCCCCCCCTACTCCCCATACTAGGAAAAGGAAACCCCATGTTTGTATATTTGAACCCCCCCCCCTCACAGAAATCCTAGATCCGCCCCTGGTTTTACTATTCCCTTACCTAATATGAGATATATGACAATAATCATTCTATGTAAAAGATGTAAATGAGCAAGCATCTAGAAAAAGATCCCTTATGGCATTTGAGACCAACAAGGATCAAGATTAGCCTATGCATACCCACAATCTAAACAAGATATATATTGTTCTCTAATAGCTTGGTCATTGACTGTAGGAACTGTTAGGTAGCAGAATGAGTCCTTCTCCCACTGCATTTGATCACACATTAATTTGGAAACTTGGTTTTGTAAAGTCATGCCATAACTCATAAGGGACCTTTTTCCAGTTCCCCGCTCAAATAACTCTGTTTATTTCCAACATTATTTCTGCATCTCAAACTTTAAATTAGTTTTGTGTCTATTGCAGGCAACATATGACTCAACACTTTCCAGAACAACAATGTTCCAATTTGAAATCTGCTGAAGAACATAGAACAGAAAATATTGAGCAAAAAAAGAAAATGATGGTAACCAGTATTTTCTTCTTTTGTCTCAATGTTTTCCTAAGCACAGGGACTTCAAAACCAGGCCTTGTCAAGGAAAAAGAGTTTTAAAAGGCAATGTTTAAATCATTGCATTTATGGCACTCTTTTTTTTTCAAAATTTCCTGACGATTGCTTGACATTTGCCTGTGTTTTCAAATTTACATGACAGTTCACAAAATTCCTTGACAATTAAATTCCCTGCCCTTGAAAATTATTTAAATTTCTCTGACTTTTCCCTAACACATGGCAACCCTCAAAGTATTAGATCATAAATCTAATTTTTTTCCTTACAGTGGATTTCTTTCTCCTTTCATCATGTAAATCATTCAGTATCTGTTTGTTGGATTCCTGTAGTTCTACAAGTTGTAACATCTCTTGACGTCTGTTCTCCTTTTCCTGCAATGTAAAAAAGAATGTTCATGTTTGTCTCAATATTCTGTGTGCTGTTTTATATACAAATCATATCTTTATCAACATCCATTTATTGTCCATCCCAAGCTGTCAAATTAGAACTGTCAACACTCTGAACTTATGCTGGGAATGTGTTGAGGTTTTGTTTAAGAATAGGAAAACAAAAGTTTGTTAAATAAAGACAGCACATATGAATTGTGTAAACTGTTTACCTCATTTTCAAGTTTCCTTCTCTCTATATCAGCTAATTTTTCTTGCTGTTTTCTCTGTTTTTCTTCCTCCTCAGCCTTTGCTCTAGCTTCCTCTATATAAAAAAGAAAACAAGTTGTATTTGTGAAACACTAATGCCCCCAAAAAAGCTAATGCATTTTCACATTAAGTTTTTGGAAAGACAGATGGACAGACAACAAACTGAATGATGTAATAGATCCATGATCCATTCAATGACAAGGAACTATTAAAGGACAGAATAGAAAATCAATAAAACTGGAATCTTTTGAAGAGAAAATCTTCATTGACATTCAACAGAATAATTTATCTAAGAGTGCAGCCATCCAATTATTGTGTACGGTAAGTCTTTCTTTCTTTTTCTTTTAACAAGTGTACTATCAATTCATTTCATTATCTTAATACAAAATTGAACAGTATTTTAAAACTATTTTACATGTGTAATAATCTGTTTCTTAAGTGGCATGTAGAATTGAAAAGCATGCAGTGTTTACAAAGATTTCCTGTACAGCTCACGATAAATGACCTGGCAGAGCATCCCTAGATATTTTAAAATAGCTAAGTCATTTATTGTGAGCTATATTAACCTCCCTACACAATTATTAGATAACTTTGATATACTCTCAGTCTGAGATAAATTTTGTTTTTGATTTTACAGTTCTAAACTAAATTTAAGTGTAAGGTAATATAAAAAAATGTAAAGTTTCATTCAAGTTGACTGGTTTAACTCTTTCCTAAATGACAAAATCTGATGCAGACGACAAAATTGATGCTGAACTATTTCCGATTTCTTGAAAAAAGGATTTGTGTACAATGTACTGGTAACACAGGAAATATTAAAGCAAGCGGATAAATTGTTGATAATCAGCATTTTCTTCTTTTACTTCAACGTTTTCCAAGCATTTCCTATTCAATACCAGGTCTTATTTGGGAAAGGGTTAGAATTTCATTAACCCTTTCCCAAACAAGGCCTGGTTTTGACATCCCTAATAGAAAAGGCTTGGGAAACATTGAGACAAAAGAAGAAACTGCTGATAACCAGCAGTTTCTCCTTTTGTCTCAATATCTGCTGGTCCCGTCTCTGGCTTGGCCCCCTCAAAGGTGCGGGGGGCAGGGTCAGGCCGTAAAGGCGAATCCTGCAAGCACCAAAGAATGTTCAGGGTGGGAACTCTGAATGTGAACACCCTGAGGGGAAGAGTCTGCGAGGTAGTGGAGATGCTTTCTCGCAGGAAGGTCGATGTGTGCTGCATCCAGGAGACGAGATACCGAGGTGGCCACTGTCGCACGATAAAAGGGAAGACCGCCAAGTACAAACTTTACTGGTCAGGAAATGACGTGGGTACTGCTGGTGTTGGAGTTATGGTTGCAGAAGAATGGATTGAAAAAGTTTTCGATGTCCAACGTGTCTCAGATAGGATTATTCTTGTCAAACTCATAGCCGGACAGCAAGTTCTTACCTTCCTGTCCGTGTATGCCCCCCAAAGTGGTCTTAGCGATGAAGTAAAGGATCAGTTCTATGACCAGCTGCGCGCAGTGACTGCAAGAATACCTATATCGGAAATGGTATTCCCATGCGGGGACTGGAACGGCCACGTCGGTCGTACAGCCACTGGTTACACCGAAGTACATGGAGGGATGGGCTATGGAAGAGCGGAACCGGACGTAGAGGGCGAGAGGATCCTGGAATATGCTCTAGCTAATGACCTGGTCCTAGGAAACACATGTTTTAGGAAGCGTGATACCCATCTCATCACATATAAGTCGGGAAACACTGCTACACAAATCGATTTCATACTGTATCGAAGGAACCTGCGAAGACTAGTAAAGAACATGAAAGTCATTCCAGGAGAGGAAGTAGCCCTGCAGCACCAACTCCTCGTATGTGATTTGAAGATTGTTGTTCCAAAACAACCAAAGCGTAAGTTCACCCCAAGGCTAAAGGTCTGGAAGCTGAAAGACCCCGAAATGAGCGATCGCTTTCAAAAGGTGTTCAGGTCACATGTGAAAGTCTGCTCCAGTGAAGAGTGCACAGAGGAAATCTGGACCAATCTAAAGACAGGCCTACTACAGGCAACAGAGGAAGTCTGTGGCAAGACACGCCCACACCGATGGCGAAAGGAAACGTGGTGGTGGAGTGAAGACGTCGAAAAGGACATATCAGCCAAGAGACAAGCCTTCAAAGCATGGAAGAAAGGGAAGGGTACAAGGGCATCATATGAGGCTGCCAAGCGTTCAGCTAGAAGAACTGTACACCACGCCCGATACATTGCAGAAAAGGACATTTACAAGAACATGAACTCCAAATCATCAGAGATCTACCGGCTTGCCAGTCAGATGAGAAAGGAGAATGTGGATGTCATCGGAGACAAGCCTATAAGGAATGATGCTGATGAGATGTCCTTAAATGATGAGTCCAAGCAGCAAGCCTGGCTGGAGCATTACGAACGACTCCTAAACGTAGAGTTTGATTGGGACCCAACACACCTATCCGAAGAAAACCCAGTAGAAGGTCCTCCTATACCAATTACAACGGAAATGGTGAAGAAGGCTATCTCCAAAATGAAAAGTGGAAAAGCTGCAGGTCCATCAGGCATTGTTGCAGAAATGATCAAAGCAGCAGGTGACCAGGGAGTCGATATGATCCGTGACCTGGCAACATCCATCATCAAGGATGGCAAAGTTCCGTCAGACTGGGAAAGAAGCTTTATTGTCTGTCTGTACAAAGGTAAAGGTGACGCTCTGGACAGAGGGAATTACCATGGACTGAAGCTAACGGAACAGGTTATGAAAGTCCTAGAGAGGATCGTGGACAGTCTCATTAGACAAGTGGTTACGATAGATGACTCACAGTTTGGGTTTGTTCCTGGAAGAGGCACAACAGACGCTATTTTCGTTGTCAGACAGCTCCAGGAAAAGTATCTAGCAGCCAACAAAAGACTGTACATGGCCTTTGTTGATCTGGAGAAGGCGTTCGACAGAGTTCCTCGCAAAGTCATCTGGTGGGCACTAAGGAAGCTTGGAGTGGAAGAATGGATAGTACGTCTCATCCAGGGCATGTACAATAACGCACGCAGTTCAGTACGTGTAGGAGAAGGATACAGTGACGAGTTCTATGTAAAGGTCGGCGTCCACCAGGGCTCGGTACTCAGCCCACTTCTCTTTATCGTCGTGCTTGAGGCCCTGTCACGAGAATTCAGAACTGGCGTCCCCTGGGAGGACCTCTATGCAGATGATCTAGTCATTGTCACAGAATCACTTGAGGAGTGTGTCTCCAGGCTGCTTACCTGGAAGGAAGGTATGGAGAGGAAAGGACTCAGGGTGAACGCCAAGAAGACAAAGATCATGGTCTGCGGCTCTGGACTGGACGTTTTAGAGAGATCTGGCAAGTTTCCGTGTGCTGTCTGCTGCACTGGTGTCGGCAGCAACAGCATCTTATGCAGTGGCTGCAGAAATTGGGTCCACAAGAAATGTAGTGGATTGAATAAGATCAAAGAGGACCCAAACTACAAGTGTGCCCGCTGTATGGGAGTTGCGCGACCACTGGATGGTAGACCGCAGACGGAAGTACAGGTTGGTCAGGACAAGCTGGAGGTGGTAGCATCCTTCTGCTACCTGGGTGATATGCTCTCAGCAGCAGGTGGATGTGGTCAAGCAACAGTGACCAGAGTCAAAGCGGCATGGAGGAAATTTAAAGAGCTACTACCAATCCTCACATCACGCCATCTCACATACCAAACACGCGGAAAAGTGTACAGTACCTGCGTCAGAAGTGTCATGATATATGCGAGCGAAACATGGCCTCTTTCTAAGCCAAATCTTCAACGCCTACAGCGAAATGACAACGCCATGGTCAGACAGATATGCGGCGTAAAAACAGATGATATCCGCACCACCAGATCATGTGATCTCCGCAAGAAGCTCGGCCTCGAGGACTTAGAACTTATCCTGAGGGAACGTAGGTTGAGATGGTATGGGCATGTCGAAAGATCTGACGGGGCTATCAGAACAGCATATGACATAAACGTCAATGGTACTCGTCGTTCAGGAAGGCCAAAAACAACTTGGAAGCAGCTAGCAGAGAAAGATCGCCAACAATGGAATCTTAAAACAATCGACCCTCACGACAAGGACAGATGGAGGACAGGTGTAAGGACAGCCATGCGTGCAGCGAGCCAGTTACCTGGAAGGGAGCCTACTAACGTGGACCATGCTTCTTAACCTGCACGTTAAACATGAAACACCGATGATGATGATGATGATGATGATGATTTTCTTTGCCATATTTTACACAGATTCTATCTTAGATTATATAAGATACCTTCCATTTTATCATTTGTGTCAGTTTTTGAAGTAGGTCACCCTAAAATTTTGCTGTTTGGGAAAGTGTTAACAGCATCAATTTATCAGAATGATCTCTCACCTTCTTCTATAGCTTTCCTCTCTTCCTCCTCAGCCTTAAGTTTTTCTTTTTCAGCTTTTGAAAGCTTCTTCTTGGCTGAACCTTGCTTTGGCGGCTGAAATGTATTTCAATTGAAAAATAAAGTCTTTCACTGACACATGTTACTGTATGAATTTCTTATGATTAATCCTTTACCAAACATGACCTGGTTTTGATGTCCCTAATCGATATGGCTTGGGAAAATATTGAGACAAAAGAAACTGCTGATAACCAGCAGTTTCTCCTTTTGCCTCAATATTTTCTTGGCTATATTGTACACAAATCCTTTCTTTTTCAATGTCCATTTTGTCGTCTGCAGTTACTTTCAAATTGGACCACCCTAAAATTTTGTCGTTTGGGAAAGGGTTAAGGAAACTAATTTTTCAACAACAATAGTAGTCCAATCTTCATCACATTGACTATGACCTTTTCTCACATAATGATGCTTTGTGATGCCCCACAAAATAATGTCTTAAATGCTTAGAAAATATTGTCGGAAATGAAGACATTTCCCGCAATATTTTCTACCAAGAAAGACCAAGAAATAACACTCATGTAAAACCTTACCCAAAGTAGCCTCTAGTTTCCCGTATTCAAGCAGGCTCCCTTATTCGATAATTCGTATTTCCACATATTGTTGTTTTCTTTCAATGGCTGAATTTTTGAAATGTTTTGAGATTGTTAGATGTTCAATGAAAACTGAAATAAAAAATTTCGGAAATAGATATTGTTAAAACGCATCACCCTTGTGTCAGAACTCAGAACACCCGAGTATATCAAACAATCCATCATATTGGCATGTGTCAGGTGCACATACTATCATCACATGATTTTTGTTGTGGCAGGGATTACTTACCTCTGTCGTAATCACTGTTTTGCAGTTGAAAGCATGTGACCTTGACCCCAGAGAGTAAATCATACCCTTGCTTGATTAGAGGAAACTTTCTCCGGTGAAATTGATCACCTCATGTACAAAGAGCAAGTGACTTATTTCTTTCTAATTATGTTGAAAAGGAGTTATTTTGCAGTACTGGAATTTTGCAATTAAACTTGTGATACTTTCATTTTGGTTAGTGACACCAGATGTTGTTTATTTTAAAGCGCATGCGCAAAAGTATTGCTTAAGGTGCTCGAATACGGGATACTACAGGCTATTACCCCAACGTTTGCCAAAATAATAACGTTTGTAGAAATAACTTCAATTATTTGTTCTTGCATTGCATTCAGCGATAGCAATGTAATAAATCCCAAAGGGCAAAGCCATGTTTACGCGCAAATACAGGTGTCTTAAAATTTGGGCCACAAATACTGGCTGGCAACCAATTCTCGCTGTGTACCAGTTCTCACCAACTATACCGAATCACAGTAAAGACATGGTTTTATTTTATATGGATCATTTTGGGAATAAAAGAAGTTGATGTCAACATAACTTGAATGTAGGAAAGGAATCTTTACAGTCATTAACAAGATATTGGTTAGTTGGCTAGATCTGGTATGCGGCGAGAATTGGTCGCCAGCCAGTAGGGCCTATAGGTAAAGTGATTTTTTTTTGTTAGAAATGAACAAAAGTAAACAATATGCACATGATTACGTAATAGTGTGTAGTCATTAAAAAGGCCAAACTTACTCTCTGATCCTCAAACCAATATAAATCCTATGACACCAAAGAAATGCAAACAATAACAGTGAAGAAATTGCATTACCTAACATCACTTAGACCTTTTAACATTAAATAATTTAGAAAATATACTAGATCTTACACATCGACTAAATAATATCTCACCTCCATTAGTCTGCTTATCAATATAAAGTCATAAAACCTAGATAGCAGTATTTATCTAAACATGGAAGTCACAAAAGAATTTTGGACGAATGACAATATTCCTTTTGAGCCCTTATCTGGTCGATCAAAAATACAAAATTACAGGTGCGCGTCGCTAAGACAGCCATTGAAACTAGAGTATTTCTAAAAAGGGAATATTTTTTCTTTATTTTGGCCATCTTCATTTACTTAGAAGCCTTACCATTGTCTTGCAAAGAAAATAAAATTGCAATTTGAAAGTCAACTTTCACTAGTGATTGTGTATGTTAGCAACCACTGGGCCGTAAAGCGGTAGCTTTAACGACATAGATTCTCGTGCATGATCCATATTTTTGATGGATTTGAAAGAAAAAAATGCAAGTTAGGTTAATTCATTTATCTAAATAATGAATTGGTAGTGAAATTTACAAAAATAAATCGTTAATTGAAATTGTTTACTTTTACGACAAACACCCTTGACCCGGCATGCAAAAATGTGAAACGCTCTGTCAAAACTGTGACACACACGACAAACAAAAAGTAAACTCTTGTGTAACGTAATATGTTTATTTTAGCACCTCTCGACAAAAAATGTCATTGATTTACTCATTTATTCGTTTGCTTACAAATCTAAACTCTAACAAAGGGCGTAAACATTCGTACCTAATCGTTTCGTAACCTTACTTAAATACAAAAGGGTTTCAGTGAAAAGTCAAACGATACACGACATAGGAATTGATGAATCTCATTACTCTCTTCTCTTTTTATTATAGCAGGAACAACAATGGCTGGAAATGAACTGCGGTTGAAAGTAAAATCTCTTTACAAAACAGTGAGTATCATGGAGGCGCAATCAGTATGCCAAGATGGCTCTATGGGGGTTACCGGTGTAATGATATTTTAGCATTTTAACTATATATTGCTGCTTTTCAACAGAGACCTCGAACCTGCTGTGCAGAAAACAAGTTGCAGTTACGAGGTTTCTGTTGAAAAGGGACTATATTTTGTACTTTGTAAAAACTTGAATACAGTCAGTATAGTTTCATTTTATAAAAAATTCTCGTCTCAGACCTTAGACTTAGTCACGTGAGAGGTCAAGTGACAGTCAACCAATTTGAATTACAAAATATTTAAAAGTTCAGGATAATTTCAATTGCAAGTAGATTCATATCATTTATAAACAGCATCACAACAACCATGAGGTTGCGACAGCGAAAAAAACAACACAAAAAAACACTGAATGAATAGTGAAAACATAGCCTAATGTTCTTATATTCCATTTACACATTTTCAGGAATCCAGAGTCAATGAGCTTATTTATATAATAATAACTATATTAATATTGTGTTGACAATATCTATTTATATGTCATGAGCTCTTTCACCAGAGACATTCCATAGATTTATAAGTTGTTTTTATATTTCTCTGTTTTCACCAAATTTTACAGTTACTATTTCTTGGACGAGAGTACCCACAAGGTGAACAATACTTCAGGACCAGATTAAAGGCGGCTTTCATCAAGAATAAAGATGTTACAGAGCCAGAAGAAATACAGAAACTGATAGACCGAGGAAAGTTTGTGCAGAAAGAGATAGAGACATTGTATATGTTGAAGAAATATAGAACTTTAAAAAGAAGATATTATGACGAGTGAAACATTGTGGGATAGATTTGTTAACAACTTTTAACACTTTCCCAAATGGCAACTTTTTAGGCTATTCCAATTCAAAAGAGATTAGATGACAAAAAAGATATTTGTAATTTAAAAATTGGATTTGTGTACAATACAGCATAGAAAATATTGAGGCCAAAGATGAAAATGCTCATCATCAGCATTTTCTTTTTTTGTCTCAAAGTTTTTTCTAGTCATATCCACCAGGGAAGTGACAGTCAAAACCAGGTTTTGTTTGGAAAAGGGTTAAGCTTTATCAAGAATAAAGATATTGGTGGTCCAGAAGAAATACAGAAGCTTATAGACCGGGGAAAGTTTGTGCAGAAAGAGATAGAGACATTATATATGTTGAAGAAATATAGAACTTTGAAAAGGAGATATTATGACGAGTGAAACATTGTGGGATGAATTTGGTAACAACTTAACACTTTCCCATATGGCAACTTTTTAGGGTATTCTAATTCAAAAGAGATTAGATGACAAAAAAGATAATTAATTAAAAAATTGGATTTGTGTACAATACAGCATAAAAAATATTGAGGCCAAAGATGAAAATGCTCATCATCAGCATTTTCTTCTTTTGTCTCAATGTTTTCTCTAGTCATATCTACCAGGGAAGTCAAAAACCAGGTTTTGTTTGGGAAAGGGTTAAGCTTTCATCAAGAATAAAGATGTTACCGACCCAGAAAAGAAATACAGAAGCTTAGCCTCATAGACCGGGTAAAGTTTGTAAAGAAAGAGACAGAGACACTGTATGTGTTGAAGAAATATAGAATTTTGAAAAGGAGATAATATGATGAATGAAACTTTGTGAAATAAGTTTGTTTGGAAAAAGAAATTGTGTCATTCATATCGTCAGTGTAAATGCAAAACCTCTTTTGTCGATTTTTGGGATTTTCAAAGTAAAACCTTGTGTGTCCAGTTAAGAAAATTCTTGCAGGTCTTGAGATATTTATACTGATCATTATTAATGACAAATTATCTGTGAACAATATGTCCAAATTTATAGTAAATTCTTGCAGTTTCGGAAAAGTTATTACAGGTTTTTCCTTTCCCTTTTAAATCTTCTAAAAACGAAATACAATTGCATTTACGACAATATTCAACTTGAAATACTAGTATTAGTATACATTAGTTAACCCTTTCTCAAACAAGAGAATTTAAGGGTGGCCCTATTTGAATGTGGCTCTGTAGAGTGCAGACGACAAAATGGATGTTGACAAAGACAGGATATGTTATTGTGTACAATATGTGACAGAAAATATTGATGCAAAAGGAGAAATTGCTGATTATCAGCATTTTCTTCTTTTGTTTCAATGTCTTCCCTAACATTTTCATACTTTGGATTAATGTCCCTAGTAATCCGAGTTTTCTCTAATGAAAAATTGCTCTTTGACATTTGGATGTCACTATTTTACAGAGAAAACTCGGATTATGTCCCTAGTAAAAAAAAGAGAATTTGAGAAAATATTGAGGGACAGCAAGAAATTGTTGATAATTAGATGATTTGGTTGTGTTTAGGACTTTCCTTAACAGCCAAAATTAAGACTGTTCCACTATGAAAGATCCTCCAGACAACAAAATGGACATTTTAAAAGTTGAAATTGTGATAGAAAAATGTGGGTTAATCCCGAAAAATATTGAGACAAAAAGATTATCACGATGTTCTTCTTTTATTTCCATGTTTCTCCAAGCCTTTTATAATAGTGACATTGAAACCAGGTTTGTTCCTGAAAGGATTGAGACTTTTTGTATAAGAATAACAGAAGAGAGAGAGGAAAAGCTCATGTGTTTACGTTTATTCATTGAAATATTAGAAAACCAACTCCAAGATTGCCATTAAAATGTCTCTTTTAGATTAAAATGTCATTTTCAATATTGTTATTAAAATGTTACATATGTGTATTGAGGAATTGTTAAAGTGGGACCTGTCACGCTAAGATGGACCTTATTGGAAGTACATGAAACCAATTTTGGAGAAATTAATGAATCAGACTTCAACCAGATTTCCATATTCGTAAATGTTTTTTTTTACCCTCGGTAGAGGAAAACAGACTATAAAATGGATATGATGTAAATGACCTTAACAACAAGATAGGGGAAACATTCTACATTCAGATAATTGTACTAAAATGAAAAGTTCTATTTTAGTCAGACTCAGTCACTGCGCTGACTGACTAAGTACGATACTTTATCAACTTTCCATAATGTCCCTTTTAGTGACAGTTCACAAGTTTTGATTAATTGTTATAAAAATGTTGAAAAAAAAAACATACCGAAAAGTATTGACTTTGTACTTACATATTTGCTCACGCTTTGTTTTCTTTCATAGTCGGTGTAATAAGGCGCATCTCTGGTGTCTGCTGTTTTGCTACTGTTTTAAAAAGGTTAAAAGTATTGATGAAAAGAACGACAACAAAAGTTTACCCATTACTTCACATTAACGCCTTTGACGCCTTCAAAAACAAAAGCTTTAGAAAACGCTGTGTAAAATAAAGAAGTTTCTTGTGACAAGCAATTTCTTTATTTTCCACAACGTTTTCTTTAATAAAAGAACAAGAGATGTGAAATTTAATTTATTTGAAATTGTCGTCTGCAACATCTTTGAATTTGGACCCCCCCCCCCCAAAAAAAAATAAAAAAAATTGTCGTTGTTTGTGAAAGAGTTGAACAGGAACAATAGGTTGCTGATAGAAAATGCAATTTGCATTTTTTTGCATTTTCTTAATTAATTTTGCATTTTTTGCGACTATGCAAAGTAAGATGCGGATACAGAGAGAAGAATTTGGGTGGTAGCTGAAAATTATCTCATACCTGTACTTCTTAACCCATTACCACAGAATGACTCTTTTTGACTCTCTAAAGCAAAGTGCTATGGAAAACATTGTGAAAAATGAAGAAATTGCTTGTCACAAGCAATTTCTTCATTTCCTACCACATTTTCTACACAAAAAGAACCAAATATGTGAATTTCGTTGACTTGATATTGTCGTCTGCAGCATTTTTGAATTTGGACCAGGCTTAAATTTTGTTTGGGAAAGGGTTGACAGACCCATGATTCCACCAGTATCGATATGTCAAAGTTGCAGACGGCTTCACATTACCACAATAAATCCGAATTTCGACACGTTCGGTTTCTGTTTTGATAAGCCCTTTCGCAAACAAGGTTTGGTATTGACGCCTCTAATAGAACATGGTTTGGGAAAATATCGAAACAAAAGAAGGAAATGCCGATAATCGGCATTTTCTCCTTTAGTCTCTATTTTCCAAACTATAATGCACACATATCCAATGTTTATCAACGCCCATTTTGTGGTCTGCAGCAGCTTTTGAATTATACCACCTTGAAATTTCACGGTTTGGGAATGGCATTACTTACCTCATTGTGGAAAAAACAAACAACAAAAATTGATAAGAAAAATCCAAAGAACTATGAATTCCAATGGGTTAATCGCACACTTGTCACTTCGATGTATTTTAGACAGGTTTTGTTTTAATTGCGAGATCGATTTGTTTTAACCGTCATTTAATTGTCATTTCACGAGGAGAGGTAAATACATTTTTAATGGGGACTTGATTGATTTTGTCAGCATCTCCCAGCCTAGACACATCTCTCAAACGTTCGTCACTTTTCAACAAAAATCTCGTAACTGCAGCTTAAGACAAGCTGCAGTTACGAGGTTTTGTTGAAAAGCATCGAAATGTTATCATCAATGAGATCAAAATCTCGTACTTCTAGCTTTTTCAATCTACTATTGTTGGCGCAAGATCGTATGGCACATGTTTACATTTTGTCCAAATGTAAACAAAACAGTGTTGTATAAAAGATGAATAAATTCTTTACTAGTAGTGACGCAGACTTGTTGAAAATTTAGGTACAGTGATAGAGCGGTCTGTTCACTGTTCCGAGTTTTCTGCGTTTTATCGAAAAATGTGTTGTTTACATTTGAACAAAACGTGTCATACGATCTTGCGTCAACAACAGATTCGAGCGTTTGATCCCACTCTATTTGTTGTAGGTGTCTCACCAAAATTTCGTAACTCTAACCCTTTGAAGCCGCATTTACGAGATTTTCATCTCACTCTGACTATATGTTGTCGGTGGTAGATCAGAACCTCGTAAATTCTGTCTTTTCAAGCTGTTGTTACGAGGTTTTAACCTATCAAACGTTATTTTTGTCTTGCCAGAATGTAACTATAACTCTTTTCCAAACGACGAATTCACAGACTGTTCAAATTTCAAGAGCTGTCGTAGACGTAAACAAGAGTTGTCCGCGGACAACGTAGCTCGCCTATACGGGAGCTTGCCACAAAAACAGCAAATGTCAAGGTCAAAGGTCATAGTCACAAATGAAAGGTCTTGGCAGGAGGTATCCATGTGTGAAATATCAAGGCTCTATCTATAATAGTGCATGAGATATAGGCCAGGTTAAAGTCTTTTAAAAGTAGGTCAAACTCCAAGGTCACTAGGTCATGGTCCCAAATGAAAGGTCTTGTCGAGAACTATCTATGTGTGAAATATCAAGACTGTATCTGTAATAGTGCCTGAGATATAGACCAGGTTAAAGTTTTTCAAGTGAAGACGGGACGGTACGCGACGCCGACGCCGACACTAGGGCTGTGACATTAGCTCCCCGGACATAAAGCCCCGGCTCGCTAAAAATGGCATATAAAAGAATTTGTTGATATAGAAGCATAGAAAGTATTGATGGAAGTGAGAAAATGTTGGTTTTGGCGCTCACCCCCGATGCTTTATAGGGTCGTCTTGTCTGGAGATGTCATGGCAAGGTGTTGTTTGGGATAGGAGGGTTCTCCACAGAATAATTAGCTCCACTGGCCGACAGGCCAGCAGGCTATTGTCATGGCGCTGTGTCCGTCGTGCGTGCCTCCGTCCGTCCGTCCGTCCGTTTGTCCGTCCGTAAACTTTTCCTTTAAAAATCTTCTTCTCAAAAACTACCAGATGGATTTCAACCAAACTTCTCAGGAATGATCCTTGGGTGACCCTCTCTCAGATTCCTTCAAAGAAGTAGAAAGTCTGGAGTTATCTGCCCTTGAATGTCAAAAAATGGCAGTTTTGACTTTATTTTCACTCTAGCAACTACAAATATTGATCAATCAAGACAAAACTTGGACTGAATGATGGTGACTATAAGATCATGCCTGCGTATAATTTTCAGCCTGATCTGAATTTTACATCATGAGTTATGTGCCCTTGAAATTGACAAAATTGCCATTTTCGGCTTTATTTTGACTTTGTTTTTACTTCAGCAACTACAAATATTAACCAATCAACACAAAACTTGGACAGAATGATGTTGACTGTAAGATCTTACCTTGGTATATTTTTCAGATTGATCTGAATTTTACGTCATGAGTTATGTGCCCTTGAAATTGACAAAATTGCCATTTTCGGCTTTAATTTCACTTTTACAACCATTAGTATTAATTGATCAATACAAAAACTTTCACAGAATTTTACTGACCATAAGACCTTACTTGCTTGAAATTTTCAGCTTGCTTGTTTGTGCAGCATGAACCTTTGAAATTGCATTCAACAAGACAAACAATCAGGCCTGTGGAGCGCTTTCAGACCACCAGGGCTGTCTAGTTTGAAGCTGTAGTGGCAAATTATAAAAGCGTTTGTAAACTTTGAAATGCAATGTTTATGTAAATAATTGTGAATAAAAGCATGATGAGAAAAGAAGAAATTGCTCAACATGAGCAATTTCTTCTTTTCTCATCATGTTTTTATACGCAATTACTACATTTGCAATTATAAATTGCATTATTTATCAGTTTTTGACAGAAAATATCCCAAAAAGCCTCTGTTTGATGTTTAATGATCAATTTGAAGAAATTAAGCTGCGGGATAATTATTAAGCTGTAGTGGCATTACACCGATTTATATGAATCTGTAGTGGGGCCGATGCAGCTTATTCGGCTGTATATACACTGTATGATTATGCTGACGCCACTATTTGAATTTTGTGCACGGTTTTCGTCTTCTCTGCTCGGCCGTCCGCACATACGCAAACGCGGATGCACCAAAACTTTCCAGACTGGGTCCGTTTTCGCAGAGGCTGTCAAACACTGCTCCCAACTTTGCGCTTAAAAAACTACCCAATTATTTCGATAACACATTTTGGCTAAATTTGAGAGGAGGGTGGGGTTTAGGACCCCTTTCCCTTCTGGATCCACACGTGCATGCCTATATCCACATCTTGGTAACGCAAATCCAGCATTTAAGTACGGAATCCTGTTTCCGCCATCCACTTTTCTAAGAAAATTGAGTTTGTGAAATGTAGAAATGTTGAAGTTTTGTTTGTGACAATTGTCAGAAGTTAGTGTGACTAACGTCAACTTTTCGACTTTTCACAAACTCAATTTTGATAGAAAAGTTGAAATTAGTGCGACTAACTTCCACTTTTCTACCAAAATTGAGTTTGTGAAAAGTCGAAAAGTTGACGTTAGTCACACTAACTTCTGACAATTGTCACTAACTTCTGACAATTGTCACAAACAAAACTTCAACTTTTCGACTTTTCACAAACTCAATGTTGGTAGAAAAGTGGAAGTTAGTCACACTAATTTCCACTTTTCTACCAAAATTGAGTTTGTGAAAAGTCGAAAAGTTGAAGTTAGTCACACTAACTTCTGACAATTGTCACTAACTTCTGACTATTGTCACAAACAAAACTTCAACATTTCTACATTTCACAAACTCAATTTTCCTCGAAAAGTCGAAATCAGTGTGACTAACTTCAACTTTTCGTATTTCCTAGGTAACATTCTTGTGAAAAGTCGAAAAGTTGAAACTATTGAGACTAATTTCGGGGTAGGAAAAAAATCCGGAAAGAATCTTTCTTCTGCCGCGTGAACCGGTGTATGGTATAAAAATGACCCTATAAAAATTACTGTATCACCGGTCGATCACGACCCTCTAAAGTTTCGCCCCAAACAATGGCTTTGGAAGACGACTTACGCGGGTTTTTCATGCAGGGCTATACATACAGAGAAATACAGACACTTCTGAAATTGGAGAAGTATGTTACAATCAGGTTTGACATTTTCATGTCCACCATCTTTGGTTATTTTTTGTTCCCAATTCGGGATTAGCCTTTCCTCTCATGCTTTCGATAGGTTCCATGGTTTCGATAGCCTTGTGATTTTTATAAGTCAAGTGATTACAATCTTAGTACCATTCCCTGTGCATTTAAATACTCTTGCTACAAACAAACTCTTTGGTCAAAGAAATTTGGAGACAACTGATTTTTACACTGAAAAATCTTTTTTGCAAAACAAAACAGAAACTAGACTCTGGAATATCAAGGTCAGGGTAAAAATCATTCAACCTTATCCAAGCCTTTTTCAGTCCTAGAAAAGTTTTCAAGACACTTGATTTTCCCCACGGTTGAGCGAGTCCCTATCCAAAAAATTGCAACAGCCTCGATAGCGCAGTGGTGAGAGCATAATCCGAGTCTTCTCTGATGTAAATACGCTCTTTGATATTTTGATTTTTCGCTATTTACATCAGAGAGCATTGCTCTTTGAAAACAGCGGAAAGTTCGGTAACATTACAAGTAACTTGAAGCTTTGTTTTTGTGTATCATATCAAATCACTCGGTAAAACACTTTAGGGTATAGATCAATAAATCATTTTTTGTCATACCAGAGTGAAAAGGATCTTGGGATCACTATTGATACTAATTTGAAATTCACAGAACACGTCAATAATAAAGTAAAAATAGCAAACAGAAATATTGGCTTGATTTTTAGGAGTTTTACATTTATGGACAAAGCAATGTTCCTGTCCCTTTATAAATCAATTGTTAGGCCTCACCTCGAATATGCGAGCTGCGTTTGGGCTCCATATTACAAAAAGGACTGCATTGCTATTGAAAATGTCCAACGAAGGGCAACGAAAATGGTTCCTTACCTAAAGAATTTAACATACACAGAGCGTCTTTTGAAATTGGGCCTTCCAACGTTGGAATATCGTAGAATTAGGGCGGACCTCATCCAAGTTTTCAAAATTATACATGGGCTTGAAGACATTGACAAAGTTAAGTTTTTCAAATTAGTAGAAAACCCTGTGACAAGAGGTAATTCCTTAAGACTTTTCAAGAATCGTGCAAGGCTAGATGTTCGTAAAAACTTCTTCTCAAATCGTATCGTGAACCTTTGGAACAGTTTACCAGATAAAATAGTTTTGGCACCCTCCCTGAACAGTTTTAAGAGTCAGCTCAACATATATTGGAAGGACAACCCTATTAAATTCCACCCGTCATGCTACACTCCCGGAAGTCAAGCAAGTGACATTATCATAATGCATCAAGAAAGGCAAACATTGCCTACATAGATGTCTACAGTGGTAAGAAATGGTAAGAAAAATTTCATTTCAAATCGGCCTGCTGGATGAGTATAACCTTTGGTTTTGAATGGAAGGTCAAGGTAAAGAAAGGCTGCTCAGGTGAGGGTTGTTGCAAAACATTGCCTATTAACCTTTTAGAAATACTTTTTGGTCGTAATTTTTTCAGCAGCCATAACAATAAATGGTTCATTTATCGATATCATCAGGGGTTTTAACGATAGCGTTTAAGATCGGACGGTGAACGATGCGCAACAATTTGTTGCGAACTTCTTGATTTTTTCAAAGAGCAACGCTCTCTGATGTAAATAGCAAAAAATCAAAATATCAAAGAGCGTATTTGCATCAGAGAAGACTCGGATTAGTGAGAGCACTGCGCTTGTAACCTGGAGGATCCAGGTTCGAGTCCCGCTCGGGAGACCTGTGTCCTTGGGCAAGACACTTAATTGTCAACGCCTCAGTCTACCCAGCTGTAAATTGGTAGCAGTGAATTATAAACTCATTGCCTCTCTTCTCTCTGCAAAAAAAATTGGTAAAACTATATATAATGGGAAAGTCACTGTAAATTTATATGTGTGATCGAGTTACATTGTGAGAAAGAGAACATTGATGGATGAAAGAGATCACAGTTGACGAGAAGCATAAAAATAGCCAAGGAAGTGGCTAGGGATACGGGCCCGTATCTCTAACCCATGGGGGCTGGAGATACGGGCCCATATCCCTAGCAAAACCCCCTTGTTTTTGCTAGAGATACGGGCCCGTATCTCTAGCGAAACCATGGGGTTTTTGCTACGGATACGGGTCAAACGACTTCCGGTCTAACATAACCTATCGTGTCATTTATGGAAAATCGATATTGATCCTTTCCCAAACAGCGAAATTCAGACTGTTCATTTTGAAAGGTTCCAGGAGATAAATAAAGTATTATTTATGTCTTGACTAGACAATACGGGCGATATTGCAGGGGAAATGTCCAGGGAATGGAGAAATTGCTGAAATTGTTTCTTCTTGTTTGATAAAGGGTTAAAATAGAAACCTGTAAGTTTTATATCATTGGTTTATTCCTGGAACGTCGAGTCGCACCTTTTATAAAATGGGTGAAAAAGGGTTACCCACAGGGGGACACTTTTGAGAGGTCACATTTATGAGGAATATTATTGAATGAAAATAGGAGAAAACTTAATTATCTTGCATTGTAACATATTTTTTATTCATGGTATATGTTGTGAAATACATACATGGGCATAATAACTAGGCCTATTTATTTACGTTTTAACTCATTACCAGACGGCCAAATTTTAGACGAGTACAATTCTATCTTTCTGGACAGAAAACGTCGGGAGAAATTAAGAAATTGCTTGTCACAAGCAGTGTCTTCAATCTTCATATTTTTTTCCGAACCCTTTATGTCATTTGGAGTCAAAAAGCGTCAGTTTGACAACCTTTGGGGTATTGATATCTTTTATTTTTTCAAACAGCTTATCATTTTGGCTTATGACAACAAGGTATTTTTATGCCCCCTTTCGAAGAAAATGGGGGTTTATTGTTTTGCAAGTGTCGGTCGGAAGGTCGGTCGGAAGGTCGGTCGGAAGGTCGGTCGGTCCGTAGGTCGGTCGGTCTGTCCGTAGACCAAACCTTGTCCGGAGCATAACTCGAAAAGTATTGAAGGTAGAATCATGAAACTTTGCAGGTGGATAGATCTCATTATGGAGAGGTGCAGTGCACAAGAACCGTAACTCTGCCGATCAAATTTTTTGAGTTATTCCCCTTTGTTGATTTTCAAATTTGATTATTGTCCGAAGCATAACTCAAAAAGTATGTAAGGTAGAATCATGAAACTTTACAGGTGGATAGATCTCATTATGGAGAGGTGCAGTGCACAAGAACCGTAACTCTGCCAATCAAATTTTCTGAGTTATTGCCCTTTGTTGATTTTATAACTTGATTCTTGTCCGCAGCACAACTCAAAAAATATGTAAGGTAGAATCATGAAACTTTACAGGTGAATAGAAATCATTATGGAGAGGTGCAGTGGACAAGAACCGTAACTCTGCCAATCAAATTCTTGGAGTTATTGCCCTTTGTTGATTTTTACTCTTACTTCTTAACCCTGCCTATATCTCATGTCCTTTTACACATACAGCCTTAATATCTCACACATAGATACCTCCTATCAACATCGTTCACATTTAACCATGACCTTGGACCTTGTGACCTTGACCTTGGAGTTTGACCTACTTTAAAAAAAAATAAACCTGGCATATATCTCATGACCTTTTACAAATACAGCCTTGAGATTTCACACATGGACATATCATACCAAGACCTTTCACAATTGACCATGACCTTGGACTTTGTGACCTTGACCTTGGAGTTTGACCTATTTTTTAAAAAACTTTTACCTGGCCGATATATCATGTCCTTTTACACATACAGCCTTGATATTTGACACATGGAAACCTCCAACCAAGACCTATCACATACAACTATGACCTTGGACCATGTGGCCTTGACCTTGGAGTTTGACCTACTTTTAAAAAATTAAACTGGGCCTATATCTTATGTGCTATTACACATACAGCCTTGGTATTTCACACATGGACACATCTTACCAAGACCTTTCTCATTTGACCATGACCTTGGACCTTGTGACCTTGACCTTTTACTTTGACCTACTTAAAAAAAAATTTAACCTAGCCGATATATCAATTCCTTTAAAGGCTTTTACACATACAGCCTTGATATTTGACACATGGACACCTACGACCAAGACCTTTTACATTTGACCATGACCTTGGACCTTGTGACCTTGACCTTGGTGTTTGACCTACTTTAATAATATATTAACCTGGCCTATATTTCATGTCATTTTACATATACAGCCTAAATATTTCACACATGGTCACTTTCAACCAAGATATTTCACTTTTGACCATGACCTTGGACCTTGACCTTGGAGTTTGACCTACTTTTAAGCAATTTAAACTAGGCCTATATCTCATGTCCTGTTACCTATACAGTCTCAATATATTACACATGGACACCTCCTACCAAGACCTTTCACATTTGACCATGACCTTGGCCTGTGTGACCTTGACCTTTGATTTTTACATACTTTTAGAAATCTTTAACCTAGCCTTTATCTTATGTCCTATTACACTTACAGCCTTGATATTTCACACATAGACACCTCCTACCAAGACCTTTCACATTTGACCATGACCTTGAATATTGCAACCTTGACCTTGGAGTTTGACCTACTTTTAAAAAGACTGAAACCAGGCATATACCGGTATATCATGTCCTTTTACACCTACAGCCTTGATATTGCACAGATGGACACCTCCAACCAAGACCTTTCACATTTGACCATGACCTTGACCTTGGCATTTGGCCTACTTTTAAAAACTTTAATCTGGCCTATGTTTCATTTTACTTTTACATATACAACTTTGATATTTCACACATAGACACCTACAAAGACCTTTCATATTTGACCATGGCCTTGGACTTTGTTAACTTGACCTTGGACTTTGACCTACATCAAATGTAGGCCCTTGAGGGGGCATATATGTTTTACAAACATCTCTTGTCTAGCATTTGACAGACTAGAGAGAATTTCAATCAGTGCCCAAATCATTATTTTTGGTAAAAGGTTAATTTGTTAAATGTATGTTTTTATTTTTCAGGGAAGGAGAGTCCTGTAACCACATTGCAGCTGTATTTTACGCCCTAGTCGATGTAACGGTGAAGAAGAAAGAAGGCCTTGATGCAGTTACCTCGAAAGAATGCCTATGGAATAAGCCCAGAGCCAGAAAATTAAGCCTTAAAAAGACAAGCCAGTTGGTATTTAAAAAGCAAAAGTTTGACAGTCAGGAGCAAGATCCACCACATTCACTACTCTCTGACCCCCCTGTGACTCGCTTGGATATGGAATGCTTTAAGCAAAATCTCAAACAATGTAATCCACATGCAGCTTTGCTGCTTGGCTTCCAAGATACTGCTGCAGAGAAAATTAATTCTCTAAGTAAAGGTGAAAAAAATTTGACATTACATAGTGTTCCGTTCATGTACCATGATAGGGTTGATGTGTATACTGAAAAATGTAAAGAACAATTCAATAACTGTTTCAACAGCCTGTCTTGTTCTCAGCAACAGAGCGACCTTATTGAACTAAAGACAAGAGGACAACATAAAAACAAAAATTGGGAAGTGGCCAGAAATGGAAGGATCTGTTCCTCAACATTTGGAGTAGTTTGTAAAAAAAGGGAAGATACTAGGGCAGACTACATTGTGAAGTCAGTTCTGTACCCTAGTAGTTTGGATGTGCCGTCTGTTAAATGGGGAAGAACGCATGAGCCAGCTGCTAGAAGATTTTATATCAAGTATATGAGAAACATGCATCCCAAATTGTCTGTGACAGAATGTGGCTTGACAGTGAATCCGAAATACCCTCATTTAGGTGCTAGTCCTGACGGTTTTGTCATGTGTGACCATTGTCCAGTATCTGATGGGTTATTAGAAATAAAGTGTCCATATAAGTACAGAAATGAAACACCAGTAGATGCTGCAAGGAATTCAGATTTTTGTTGTGATGTAGTAGATGGAAATTTGAGATTGAAAGAAACCCATATTTATCACTATCAAATTCAAGGACAGATGGCAATTACAGGAAAATCATGGTGCGATTTGTATATTTGGACACTGAAGGGTTCATCGGTACAAAGGATTTTCTTCAACGAACATTTCTGGGAGAAGGCCCTCCAAAAAATCAACAATTTCTATTTATCTCATGTGATTCCAGAACTATTCACAAGTAGAATTGAACGGGGTATAGCTCCAATGTAGATATTAATCTGTATGTCACCAGTATGTGGCTGTTTGACCAACCTATGTGATGTTCTGATTTGATTTGATATTATCCCAATAACAGACTACAAATTTTAGACTGAATTAAAAATAAATGGCAGAAGACAATTTCAAGTGAATAGAATATCACATAATTATGTTGCCTAGAAAACATGGTGGGGAATGATGAAATTGCATGTTACAAGGAATTTCTTCATCTTCCACAATGTTTTCCGAAAATGTCACAAGCAATATTGTCATTTTCCACAATGTTTTCCAAAGCATTCTTTTGAGCATAAGAGGAGTAAACAAGAGCTGTCACTGTAAGATGACAATGCTCCCGACACCGCTTTGATTTTAAATTATGGCCAATCTATGTTCAAGGTCAAGGTCATCCAGGGGTCAAGGTCACCAAAGTATGTGCCTACAGAAAGGTAATGTACCAAGGAATGTTGTGGTAAAGTATGAAGCAAATATGTTAAGTAATAAGGAAGTTATGGCCAATGTTAAAGTTTTTGGACGGAATGACGGACAGACGGACGGACGGACAGACGGACAGACGGACGGACGGACAAGTCAAATTTATGATGCCTCCCTATCGGGGGCATAAAAAGAGTCTATGTGTGGGAATGGGTGGTTTTCCCAAATGAAAAAATTATAGGGTTGTCCAATTTGAAAGCTGCTAAAGACGAAAAAATGAGTGTTTATGATAATTAAAGTAAAATTTCAATTTCGTGCACATAATAACATAGAGAATATTGAGACAAAAGGAGAAAATGCTGATTATTAGCATTTTCTTCTTTTGTCTTGATGTTTTCCTATTCTCATTGGGACATCAAAAACAGGTCTTGTTTGGGAAAGGGTTAAGACCTGAGCCGCATTCTTTAGAGCGAGATTTCTTGAGATATCTTGAGATTTCTTAAGATGTTTTAGGATAAAGCACTCTTTTGATCAAGATTTTTAAGATGATCACTGCGAGCCGCCATTGCTCTATACTTCTTTCGGAACCCCTCGGTGAATTCTGTAGAATCTATATGGGAGAGAATTGACCGAGTTGTTCCGAACGCTCCATGATTCATAAACCGCGGAGTTCCGAATGCTACATACTCCATACAAATGACGCCATGATGACGTCATGTGTATGAAGTATGGAACATGCGGAACACCTCGCTTATAATCTCGGTCTCAAAGACGCTGTATCAAAAACATCTTAAGAAATCTTAAAAAATCTCTCTAAAGAACGCACCTCTGGTTTTGACAATTTTAGTGGATAAAGTGTAGGAAAACAAGTGAGAAAAAAATAATATACTGATTATGATCATCCGCAAATTTCTTCCTTTCTTCATTATTTTCTGTCCTTGACCGTGACGTCCGACAGGCATCAGTGATAGTGACAACTCATTTAGCGCAGCCACATATATAACTAGATTTGATTGGTTTCGTTGAAATTGTGGATTTCGGACTTTCCAGCAGCATTTTCTTCTTTTGCCTCAAGCTTTTACATGGCTTTTCTGTGAATGACATCAAAGCAGTTTTCATCGAGATGGAGGCTTTGAATAACATGCAGTATCACGTTTTGAGGCACTAGTTGCTCAATTTGAATAACAGTAGAAGATATTGAGAGAAAAGAAGAAATTGTTTGTAATACACAATTCTTTCTTTTGTCACAATTTCTTCCATATGTACTTAATTTTGACTTCCTATTCAAAGAGGCGCGACCATAGAGAAGTTGGTATCACTGTGGCCTCTTACTTAAGATGTCGCGGGTTCAATCCTCGGTGACAATTATCCTTTTGGACAAAATAGTCTCCCACGAATGGGTTTAATATTGTAAACTTAGTGGCCAAGCAGCTGGAGGCTAGTAAGGATGTTCTGGCATTACTGGTTTGAGAAATAACATGATCCATGGTTAGGTGCTCCAGCTGCCACAATATGATCATAGCAGTCGAAAAAGGTGGAAAACACCAACAAACTATCAATCCAATTGGAAGGCTTTTAATCCATTACCAGACGACACAATTTTGGGATGTTTAAACTTGAAAAGATTACACAGGCGACAATTTTAAGTGAATAAAATGTTACATATTTTGTGTAAAAAACATTGTGGGCAATGAAGAAATTGATTGTCACAAGCAATTTCTTTATTTTCCACATCGTTTTCACAAGCCTAGTGAAATTTTGATTAGTCTATAAATGTTGGTGTGGCAGGGTAGGGCTTATCAGAATTGGATAACCCATGAAATAATTCTTTGAAATAAATCAATGGGCCTTTTCAAGATTTAGCAGTGCTAGGCTTACAAGAAATCATGAGATAATTCTTTTACTTTAGCCAGTGGAGCGATTCAGTCCCTCTTGGGCCTCTTGTTTGTATGCAAATTGGTTTTGTCGCAGAGGACAACATTCAAATAACTATGAAGGAAATTTCTGTGCAATATAGAACAGAAAATATTGAGTCAAAAGGAGAAAATGTTGATTATCAGCACTTTTTTCTTTTGCTTCAATGTTTTCCCAAATATTTTCTTGTAGGGATGTCAGAACCCGCTCTTGTTTGGAAAAGGGTTAAAGCGAAGAAGCCTTCATCTCAAGTCAAATGTGGAAGGCCAAGATGGTGGAAATATTAGGATCGAACCTAGGACCTCGCAAGTGAGAGTTTGAAGCGCTATAAACTGCGCCGTGGCTGCGGATTATGCCAGGTGCTTTCTGATTGTAGTTTCTTTCAATTCAAGAAACAACAGGTGATAAAAGGGTTATTGACAACGAAACAAAATTTTGTTTGGTCATCAATAACATTTTTAACAGCTGATTTTTTAAGATCTACCAGTCCCATTTCAATCCTGATGAGTACAATGTATCAGTCCTTTACTTATAGCAACTAGACAGCCCTGGCGGTCTGGAAGCGCTCCACAGGCCTGATTGTTTGTCTTGTTGAATGCAATTTCAAAGGTTCAGGCTGCAAATTTCAAGCAAGTACGATCTCATGGTCAATAAAACTCTGTGAAAGTAATTGTTATGATTAATTAATACCAATGGTTGTAAAAGGGAAAATAAAGCCGAAAATGGCAATTTTGTCAATTTCCAGGGCACGTAACTCATGACGTAAAGTTCAGACCAAGCTGAAAATTATATCAAGGCAAGATCTTATAGTCACCAACATTCTGTACAAATTTTGTCTTGATTAGTCAATATGTGTAGTTTCAAGAGTGAAAACAAAGTTAAAATAGAGCCGAAAATGGCAATTTTGTCAATTTCTAGGGCACATAACTCCAGACGTAAAATTAAGACCAAACTGAAAACTCTACCAAGGTAAGATCTTATAGTCACCAACATTCTGTACAACTTTTGTCTTGATTGGTCAATATTTGTAGGTGCTAGAGCGAAAACAAAGTCAAAATAAAGCCGAAAATGGCAATTTTGTCAATTTCAAGGGCACATAACTCATGATGTAAAATTCAGATCAAGCTGAAAAATGAACCAAAGTATAATCTTATAGTCACCAACATTCTGTACAAGTTTTGTTTTGATTGGTCAATATTTGTAGTTGCTAGAGCGAAAGCAAAGTCAAAATAAGCCGAAAATGGCAATTTTGTCAATTTCAAGGGCAAATAACTCATGATGTAAGATTCAGATCTAGCTGAAAATTACACCAAAGCAAGATCTTATAGTCACCATCATTCTGTCCAAGTTTTGTGTTGATTGGTTAATATTTGTAGTTGATGAAGTGAAAACAAAGTCAAAATAAAGCCGAAAATGGCAATTTTGTCAATTTCAAGGGCACATAACTCTTGATGTAAAATTCAGATCAGGCTGAAAATTACACCCAGGCAAGATCTTATAGTCACCATCATTCTGTTCAAGTTTTGTCTTGATTGGTCAATATTTGTAATTGCTAGAGTGAAAATAGAGTCAAAATGGCCATTTTTGACATTCAAGGGCAGATAACTCCAGACTTTCTACTTCAATCAGAATTCTTTGAAGGAATCTGAGAGAGGGTCACCAAAGGATCATTCCTGTGAAGTTTGGTTGAAATCCATCTGGTAGTTTTTGAGAAGAAGATTTTTAAAGGAAAAGTTTACGGACGGACGGACGCACAGACGCACGCACGGACGCACGCACGACGGACACAGCGCCATGACAATAGCCCGCTGGCCTGTCGGCCAGTGGAGCTAAAAATTAAGACTAGTCAAAATGCACAGGTGTTGCAGACAATCAAATTTAACGGCATTTAAATTTCCTGACTTTCATGGTAGAAAACAAAACAGAAAATGATGAAATTGCTTGTCACAAGCAATTTCTCCTTTTTCCACATTTTTCCCAAAGCCTTTATATTGAGGGGTGCCAAAAGGTGTAATGGGTTGAAAATTTCTTGGAGCTTTTCTGTGTCACATGATTGCCAGCTCACCCAGTATTTTAAGTGGCTCAAAAGCCATCAATTCTGATGAAAAGTGTAATGTAGTATAGAGTACACAGGTTTTGGGAAGTAGCAGTAAAGGAAGAGACTGAGCTGTGTTTCAAGCGAAGAAGCTTGAATCACACATGGAATGCCAAAATGGTGGAAATATTGGGATCGAACCTAGGGCCTCACGAGTGAGAGTCTGAAGCGTTATAAACTGCACCTTGGCCGCGGACTACATCCTTATTAACAAGAGGACCATGATGGTCCTATATCGCTCACCTGAACAAAAATGATATGAGCAACACTTTTGTTCAATTCAATTAATATTTATTACTTTAAGACTGAAAAAGAACTTATGATTAATAAGGTTGTGAAAATCTAACTCATCAGTGATCTAAATTATGGTGCCAAACATTGTATCCAAGTTTTGTCTTGATTGATAAATAATTGTAGATTCTAGAGTATAAACAAGGTCATAGAGTATAAACAAGGTCAAAAACAGCCAAAAACAGCAATCTTATCAAATTCAAGGGCACATAACACTTGACTTTCTGATCAGATAAGACTGAAAATCAAACTAATCCCAGATCTTATGGTCCCTAATATTGTGTCCAAGTTTTGTCTAGATTGATCCATAATTGTAGATTCCAGAGTGTAAACAAGGTCGAAAACAGCAATTTTGTCAAATTCAAGGGCACATAACTCTCGACATTCTCATCAGATCAGACTGAAACTGAAAATCAAACTTATTCGAGATCTTATAGTCTCCAACATTGTGTCCAAGATTTGTCTTGATTGGTCAATAATTGTAGATTCTAGTGTGTACACGAAGTAGAAAACAGTAAAAGACAGCAATTTTGTCAAATTCAAGGGCACATAACTCTTGACTTTCTGATCAGATCAGACTGAAAATCAACCTAATCCCAGATCTTATGGTCCAAAACATTGTGTCCAAGTTTTGTCTTGATTGATTAATAATTGTAAAGTCAAGAGTGTAAACAAGGTTGAAAACAACCGAAAATGGCAATTTTGTCAAATTCAAGGGCAAGTAACTCTTGACTTTCTGGTCAGATCAGACTGAAAATCTAACTAATCCGAGATCTTATGATCCAAAACATTGTGTCCAAGTTTTGTCTTGATTAATTAATAATTGTAGATTCTAGAGTGAAACAAGGTTGAAAACAGCCGAAAATGGCAGTTTTGTCAAATTCAAGGGCAATTAACTCTTGACTTTCTGATCAGATCAGACTGAAAATCAACTCATCTGAGATCTCATGGTCCCAAACATTGTGTCCAAGTTTTGTCTTGATTGATTAACCCTTTCCCAAACGACAAAAGTTAAAGGTGATCTACTTTAAAAACTGCCACAAATGACAGAATGGATGTTTATAAAGATATGATTTGTGTATAATATTGCACAGAAAACATTGAGACAAAATGCGAAACAGCTGGTTATCAGCAGTTTCTTCTTTTGTTTCAATGTTTTCCCAAGCCCATTCTATTAGGGACGTCGAAACCAGGTCTTGTTTGGGAAAGGATTAATAATTGTAGATTCTAGAGCACCCAGTATTTCAACCCATTACAACACAGTGACGCCTACTGACGCTCTATAACACAATGGCTTTGGAAAACATTGTGGAAAATGAAGAAATTGCTTGTTACAAGCAATTTCTTCATTTCCCACAATGTTTTCTATTCAAAAAGACCAACAAACTTTAGATTTCATTCACTTGAAATTGTTGTCTGCAACATCTTTGAATTTGGACCAGTCTAAAATTGTGTTGCTTGGTAATGGGTTAAGTGTCTCAAAAGCCATCAATTCTGATGAAAAGTGTAATGTAGTATAGAGTACACAGGTTTTGTAAAGTGGCACTAAAGGTAGAGACTGAGAGTGTAAATCTATTTATATCCTCTACCAACCAAGGTAACTCTACTTATACTAAAGGAAAGTAGTGTCAAGTGTTACTTCCCTTAGATTAACACTAGCTTGAAAACAGCCAAAAGTGACAATCTTGCCCAATTCAAGGGCACATAACTCTCATCTTTCTGGTCAGATCAGACTGAAAATTGCCCTCATCCAAGATCTTATGGTCTCCAACATTATGTCCAAGTTTTGTCTTGATTGATCAATAATTGTAGATGCCAGAGTGTAAACAAACTTAAAAACAGCATTTTTTGACATACAAGGGCAGATAACTCCGCACTTTCTGGTCCGATCAGGCCCATAATCGAACTTGTCCGAGAACTTATGATGCTACTTGTTTTGGCCAAGTTTGATCAAGATTGAGCAACTTTTGTGGATGCTAGAGAGTAAACACCCCAAATGTTGACGGACGGACGGACGGACGACGGACAAAAAGTGACCACAATAACTCACCTCGAGCACTTCGTGCTCAGGTGAGCTAAAAAACAAGAGGCTCAAGAGGGCCTGAATCGCTCCACTGGCTAAAGTGGAAGAATTATCCAAAGATTTCTTGTAAGCCTTACTCAGCCAAATCTTGAAATTTGTGAATGAATTTTAAAGAGAGACTCAAAGAACATTCTTGCAAAGTCTGGTTCAAATTGGCCTAATGGTTGATATTTTAAAGAATTTTCTTATGATTTCTCATAAGTCTGATAAGCCCCTTTCTCCCTGCCACGACCACATTTTTTGACCAATGGAAAAAATTGTGAACAAATTTTAAAAAGAATGACTCAAGGCACATTCCTGCAAAGTTTGGTTCAATTAGGCACACAGGTTGATTTTTAAAGAATTTTCTTACGATTTCTTTAAGTCCGATAACCCCTTCCTCCCTGCCACACCCACTTTTTTTGACAAATGTAAAAATTTGTGAATCAATTTTGAAAAGAAAGACTCAAAGAACATTCCTGCAAAGCCTGGTTCAAATTGACCATATGGTTGATTTTTAAAGAATTTTCTTATGATTTCTTTAAGTCTGATTAGCCCCTTTCTCCCTGCCACAGCAACATTTTTTGACAAATGTAAAAATTTGTGAACAAATTTTGAAAAGAATGACTCAAGGTACATTCCTGCCAGGTTTGGTTAAAATTGGCCCAATGGTTGATTTTTAAAGAATTTTCTTATGATTTCTCTAAGTCTGATAAGCCCCGCCCTGTCACGCCCACATTTTTTATGAATCAAAGATTTGCGAACATGTTTTGAAAAAGGTCACTCAAGGAGCATTCCTGTCAAGTTTGGTCAAAATTGGCCCACTGGTATAAGAGGAGAAGATGTTTAAAGACAAAGTAAACGGACGGACGCACAACGGACACAACGCCATGACAATAGCTCGCTGGCCTTCGGCCAGTGGAGCTAAAAACTTGAAAACATTGATGCAAAAGAAGAACATGCTGGTAATCAGCTTTTTCTTCCTTTGTCTCAATGTCTAAACTTTTCTGAGCTATACTGTACACAAATCCTTTACATTTCAAGTTTCAAAATCTGTTTAATCCTCTCCAGCTTTCAAATTAGATTACCTAAAATGTGGCTGTTCCGGCAATTAACTGATAATAACTAACTAAGAAACTGCTACTTTTTTTTCAATAATATAATTGTCTGACTAGAAATATTTACAACTGTAACTCAATTAAATACATGTATAAAAAGCTTGGGAAAACAAGACAAAACAGGGAAAAAAATGCTGATTATCTGTGCTATATTGTACACAAACTCTATCTTTATCAACAAAAATTACATAGACTTAATTCTTTTCCAAAGGAGACCTGGTTTTGACGTCCCAAATTGAAGAGACCTGGGAAAACGTTGAGGCAAAAGAAGCAAATTCTGATAACCAGCATATTCTCCTTTTGCTCCAATATTTTCAATGCTATTGAATTCTGTTCACAAATTTTACCTTTAAAACATCTCTTTTCACCCTAAAATTTTGTTGTTTGGGGAAAAGGCCAGGGACAATAAAACTGATCAAATTCCCAAATGACAACTTTCAAATTCGAAGATGTTGATGAGCGAGACAAAATTTATGCATGTCAGGATATTTGTTCCTCATTTAAAATCGAAAGTCCAACTATTTTCCCCCAAACAAGATCTAGTTTTGACATCCCTGATATTAAAAGGGTTGGGAAAACATTGAGGCAAAAGATGAAACTGCTAATGATCAGCATTTTCTCCTTTTGCCTCAATAGTTTCTGTGCTATATTCTTAAAGAAATGAATTTACTAAAGCAACATCCATATTGTCGCCTTCAGCAGCCTTTTAATTGCCATTGATAATCAAAGTACTGAAAGTACTGTTGGAAAGCAAATTTGCTGATTATGTCTAAAGGCCTTTCTAGTTGTTAGCAATATGAATTACACGGAGTTGGATAAAAGTAATTAATTGAATTTGATTCTTTAGAAAGTTACAAAATACAAATTATGAAAGGATAATGTCTGTTCCATATCAGCAAAATATACTGAACAAAAGAGAAAACTTTACGCTGCAAGATTTCTTGTTTCTGAAAAAGTATCGAACTAAAAGCCTGATTTTATTTTTACAATATTTCCATGGCATTCGGCAATCGTTTTGTCGAAGTTTCATTGCCTTGTCTCCTTTAATGTCAGAGTTACGGCCCTTAATGCATTTACAGCTAATTTCATCTAATGCCACATACGCGCGATAAACGATTCACTATTTTTACGGAATTGGTCATATCCGGGTTGCCAAAAAGCACAAAACATCTCTCTTATCACTTGTAGCAAGCTCTAAAATAAAGGTCTAATCTGTCAATTTTGTGAATTACCCCCCTTTGACATAAACAAATAGGGAATTTAAAATGTCGAATTCTCCCAGCCGAAAACGACTATAAGGCATTCTAGCACTCTATATGTTCTCCTATACCCAATGTCATGTTCTGAAGTAGGTTTTCTTGTATAATAGACTAGTGCGACAGGTCACGGTTCATAAATCTATTTGATGTACAGGCCCGTAGGAACAGGGGGGGGCGGGCTAGGGGGGGGGGGGGGGGGGGCTAAGCCCCTCCAATGTTGGCCAAAAATGCCGAATTTTCTTGACTGTAAATCAAATAAAATAACCATCTTACCGGCTATCAACGAATTCATTCAATTTCGTAGTTTTTGTTCCACTTAAAACTTCTCTTTATCACTGTATATTGAATGCACGTGTGCTTAATCGCTGTATATTGAATGCACGTGCGTCGTCATCGATTTCTCCGCATTTTGTGGGAGCCTCGTTTTGAAAATGTCGATTTGTTACTATTTTTAGTAACAATTCACATGTATACAATGTTAATTTCCCATAAACCCATTGTTTGCCTCCGGAAGTTAATCAGAGTCTTCTCTGATGAAAATTCGCTCTTCGATATTTGGATGTCGCTATTTACATCGGAGCGCTGTCCAATTCAAAAACAAAAGAAAATTCCGACACAAGTTATGTCGCTGTGTCGGAAATTTCTTTTGTGTTTGACTGGGACAGCGTTCCGTTGTAAATAGCGACATCCAAGTATCATCGAGCGAATTTTCATCAGAGAAGTCTCGGATTACCGGAAGTGTTCTGCGGGTACGGACTAAAACATAAATGAAAGGAGTCTATACCCTAATTAGAAAGCATTTGATCTCTGAAAACTACATGTCTTACTTGCTGAAACATGTGTTCCGTCACTACTTTATCCCTTTCCCAAATAAGACCGGGTTTGACAGCCCGAAAAGAAAATGTTCGGGGGAATATTGGGATGAAAGAAGAAACTGCTGATAATCAGAATTTTGTACTTTAACCTCGCTATTGTCTTTGGTATTATCTACAAATAGTTCTAATTTTATCTAGGTATGTACCAATTTTGTCGTCTGCTACGGCCTTTTTTTTTATTTTGACCAATCTGAAATGTTTCTATTTGGGAAATGGTTAACATACCAACAATGTAAATTGATTTGATTCTATGTAGGCCTATTCATCTAGATCTAAATCCACGGTGGGTAACTCACATGACTTTAGGGAAGCGTTAACACCGAAAAAATCGTCCGCTTCAAGGTATGTTTTGTTTAATTTCTCAGCTTATACCCTATTGATTATGATGAGATAAAGTGCACGGAACGCGCCCTTGAGAGGGCTATTCCCGGCGCTAACTCACTCTGCTCCAAATCCAGTGGTTTCTTCAAACATTCCAGCCAAAGTGTTTGTAAGTGCAAAACGAAAGTGGGAAGCATTCACATGCACCGAAGAAAACTTTCGCTTGAATGTTTGAAGAAATCACGGGATCGGAGCAGAGTTACAAACGGGAATAGCCCTCTCAAATGCGCGTTCCGTGCACTTTATCTCGTCAAAATCAACAGAGTATAAGCTGAGAAATTAAACCAAACATACCTTGAAGCGGACGATTTTTTCGGTGTTAACGCTTCCCAAAAGTCACATGGGTTATCCACCGTGATATCTATAGATTAAAAAAGTTAACACCGTTTTTTAAACCAAGTGGTGAAAGGATTGCTAGTCTGATTTCTATGCATTTTGAGCATACCATCACATATTCTGGTTTCCCAGATTTCTACTTTCGCTTTGAAATGCATATAGCTACACGCGAATACTAGCAAGGCCTATTAGACAAGATGTCTATGTCATTAACCTCAAAATAACCACTTAGTTGATCAATCAATTATTGTGAACGCGATTAAATGCATGGCTTATCGAATATCATTGTTTAGTTTCGGACATTAAAACGTGTAAAAATTTGGGCATAGAAAGATTCTAAAAATAGACGTGTCCTAGTTCCTATTTTTAGCGCTTGAAGTGGGTCGCATATTTCATAGTTCAGTAAACTTGACTGACCCATTTTCAACGAAAGATATTGGACTGGCTATTGAACCGTAATGAAAGCAAATTACTACGTGATCGTTTCTCTTTTAACACATGTTTAATTGGATGTTTTATCATCGGTCACACAATTGAATATCTTGTGTACAACTATAGAAGTCAATATTGAATATTCGAAAGGTTGTTCTTGTCATTGATCTTTGCTTTTGATAGAACTATTTATAGTGAGGAGGACCGGGAGATGTTGTGTGGTATGCAGAGAATGTTAAAGTGCAGAGAAGCACGACTGGAAAAAAAAGCAAATTTTGCAAATTTGCTTTCCAAAAAGGAGTATCAGCCTCACTCAAGTTCACTACAGTTTCATATAATTCACTCAACACATTGCCAGACAACAAAACTTTGGACTGGACCAAATATTTGTTGTTGCAGATGGAAATTTGAGGCCAATGAAATTTTACATTTTTTGGTCTTTTGCATAAGAAAACATTGTGAGAAATGAAGAAATTGCTTCTGACAAGCAATTTCTTCATGTTACACAATGTTTTCTTTCTTTTGTATGGCGTCAAAATGTGTCAGTGTCTGGTAATGGGTTAATTCTCCTACAGCTTAAAAAAGTACCCCACAGCGGCACAGCCTGATATCCTCAAACTGGTTCGACACAAAATAAGGGTTTTTTTTTAAAGATTTTATGTCAAAAACTGATATATACATGTATAATGGAATATTCTATAAGAATAAATTTTATAACTGGTTATAAAAAAAATTTAGGGTATAAAGAAATTACTCAAAATGAGCAATTTCTTCTTCTTCCAATATATTTTATTCACAATAATTTGCATAAACAATGTGTTTCAGGAATAACTTTACCTTAGATAGTTTGCCCCTACAGCTTCAAAATATTTTGAAGAGAACCCTGATAGGAAAAGTAAATGTTTGTAGTTGTTTGGGAAAGGGCCAAGGGAATATAAGACAAGAGGGCCAAGATGGCCCTATATCGCTCACCTAAGAGATCATCAAAATGATAATACTTGTCTCATCTCACAAACACAACTTCTTGCCAACGTTCATTAAAGGAAACAATTTAAACTAGAATATCACTGAAAGTGATCATACCCCCCAAAAGCGCTGTGTTTGTGCATTTTGAGATGTACGTTTCCTATGAACTGTGAAATGATCAAGTGAGAAAAAGAGCAAACAAAAAAAAAAAAAGACTGACCAACACATGGTAATGTTGTAAGCATTGCTTATTTTCAAACTAGGACCATAATTCAGTAAAAAATCAATGAACCATAATCAAAATTTGATACGCACATATATGAGAGCTACTAAGCATACTTGTAAAGTTTTTATGAAATCCATCCATTATTTACCGAGAAATTGAGTGGACAAGAAAATTCACTCAAGGGCGGTAACTCCGTCAAAAATCAATGGACCGTGAAAATTTTTTTAGTATGCACATCTCAACTTAATAATGAGTTCACATGTGATGTTTGAACAAAATTGGTCTAATAGTTTATGAGAAATAGAGTGGACAAAAAATTGAAAAACCGATCAACACACATTGATTTTGCGTAAAATGGCAATTTTCAGCAAAGGGCCATAACTCAGTCAAAAATCAATGAATCATCACCAAAATTTGATATGCACATATTTGAGATCTACTAAGCATAACTGTAAAGTTTTTTTTGAAATCCGTCCTTTAGTTTCCGAGAAATTGAGCGGACAAGAAAATTCACTCAAGGGCCGTAACTCCGTCAAAAATCAATGGACCGTGAAAAAATTTTTAGTATGCACATCTCAACTTAGTAATGAGTTCACATGTGAAGTTTCAACAAAATTGGTCTAATAGTTTATGAGAAATAGAGTGGACAAAAAATTGAAAAACCGATCAACACACATTGATTTTGCGTAAAATGGCAATTTTCAGCAAAGGGCCATAACTCAGTCAAAAATCAATGAATCATCACCAAAATTTGATATGCACATATTTGAGAGCTACTAAGCATAACTGTAAAGTTTTTTTTGAAATCCGTCCTTTAGTTTCCGAGAAATTGAGCGGACAAGAAAATTCACTCAAGGGCCGTAACTCCGTCAAAAATCAATGGACTGTGAAAAAAATTTAGTATGCACATCTCAACTTAGTAATGAGTTCACATGTGATGTTTGAACAAAATTGGTGTAATAGTTTATGAGAAATAGAGTGGACAAAAAATTGAAAAACCGATCAACACACATTGATTTTGCGTAAAATGGCAATTTTCAGCAAAGGGCCATAACTCAGTCAAAAATCAATGAATCATCACCAAAATTTGATATGCACATATTTGAGAGCTACTAAGCATAACTGTAAAGTTTTTTTTTGAAATCTGTCCTTTAGTTTCCGAGAAATTGAGCGGACAAGAAAATTCACTCAAGGGCCGTAACTCCATCAAAAATCAATGGACCGTGAAAAAAATTTAGTATGCACATCTCAACTTAATAATGAGTTCACATGTGATGTTTGAACAAAATTGGTCTAATAGTTTATGAGAAATAGAGTGGACAAAAAATTGAAAAACCGATCAACACACATTGATTTTGTGTTAAATGGCAATTTTCAGCAAAGGGCCATAACTTAGTCAAAAATCAATGAATCATCACCAAAATTTGATATGCACATATTTGAGAACTACTAAGCATAACTGTAAAGTTTTTTTGAAATCCGTCTTTTAGTTTCCAAGAAATTGAGTGGACAAGAAAATTCACTCAAGGGCCGTAACTCCGTCAAAAATCAATGGACCGTGAAAAATTTTTTAGTATGCACATCTCAACTTAGTAATGAGTTCACATGTGAAGTTTCAACAAAATTGGTCTAATAGTTTATGAGAAATAGAGTGGACAAAAAATTGAAAAACCGATCAACACACATTGATTTTGCGTAAAATGGCAATTTTCAGCAAAGGGCCATAACTCAGTCAAAAATCAATGAATCATCACCAAAATTTGATATGCACATATTTGAGAGCTACTAAGCATAACTGTAAAGTTTTTTTTGAAATCCGTCCATTAGTTACCGAGATATTGAGCGGACAAGAAATTTCACTCAAGGGCCATAACTACGTGAAAAATCATTGGACCGTGACCAAAATGTAATATGCACATCTCAACTTGGTATTGAGCTTACATGTGAGGTTTGAATAAAATTGGACTTGTGGTTTAGGAGAAATAGAGCGGACAAAAAACCAACAGACGGACCAACAGACAGACCGACAGACAGACCAACGGACAAGCTGACTCCTATATACCCCCCAAATTGAATTTGGGGGGTATAAAAATGCTGGTAGTAAAGAGTTATACTACCACGGGAAGTGCAAAATTTACATAAAGGATCTCTGATGAACAGAATTGGAGAAGATTGTATCATTATGAGACAAATCTACATACAAAATTTCAAAAGCCTTACGCCAAACAGTTTAGGAGAAAAAGATTGTACAAGATTTCCTTATTTGTCTCTATATGAAATTCTATACCCACAACATAGGGTCAATTTTCCTTGTATCACAATAATTTGACATATTTTTGGTACAGGGCCTTGAGATGATTCTACACACAAAATTTCAAAGCTCTAGGCCAAACTGTTCAGGAGAAGAAGATTTACAAGATATCAATCTTTGTTTCTATATGAAATATGAAACCCACAACATAGGGCCAATTTTCCTTGTATCACAATAATTTGAAGTATTTTGGTAGAGGGCCTTGAGATGATTCTACACGCAAAATTTCAAAGCTCTAGTATAGGCCAAACGGTTCAGGAGAAGAAGATTGTACAAGATTTCCTTCTTTGTCTCTATATGAAATTTGATACCCACAACATAGGGTCAATTTTCCTTGTATCACAAGAATTTGAAGCATTTTGGTAGAGGGCCTTGAGATGGTTTTACACACAAAATTTCAAAGCTCTATAAGCCAAACCGTTCAGGAGAAAAAGATTTGTACAAGTTTCCTTCTTTGTCTCTATATGAAATTCGATACCCACAACATAGGGCCAATTTTCCTGGTATCACAATAATTTGAAATATTTTGGTGGAGGGCCTTGAGATTATTACACACACAAAATTTCAAAGTTCTAGGCAAAACAGTTCAGGAGAAGAAGATTGTACAAGATTTCCTTCTTTGTTTCTATATGAAATATGATACCCACAACATAGGGCCAATTTTCCTTGTATCACAATAATTTGAAGTATTTTGGTAAAGGGTCTTGAGACGATGCTACATACAAAATTTCAAGACTCTATGCTTTATAGTTTTGGAGGAGAAGATTTTATAGTAATTGTGGACAGACAGACGGACGGACGGACAACGGACGATGTGCGATCACAATCGCTCACCCTCAGCACTTCGTGCTAAGGTGAGCTCAAAATGCATTTATAAGCATTTTCTTCTCTTCTTTTAGTACTTTCCTTTTAGCAATCTGTTTTGAAGACTTCAACTTAGTTTCTACAGAATGAACAAAAGCTTTTGATTGATTCCATAACAAATAATGTGCAAAATGAGGCAATGATATTGGTATTCCGTAACTACCAGTAAGCAGCAATTCTACCTCTCGGGCTATAATATAAACATTTTGGGGGAATCATGTGACACAGCAATTGCAAACAAGAATTGTCCGCGGACAATAAAGCTCGCCCTAACGAGAGCTTGTCACAAAGAAAAGTCATTTCCTAAGTCAAGGTAAAAAGGTCATGGCCCAAAATGAATTTTTTTAAAAGTAGGTCAAACTCCAAGGTCAAGGTCACAAGGTCCAAGGTCATGGTCAAATGTGAATGGTGTTGGTAGGAGGTGTCCATATGTGAAATATCAAGACTGTAGGTGTAAAAAGACATGAGATATAGGCCAGGTTAAAGTTTTTTAAAAGTAGGTCAAACTCCAAGGTCAAGGTCACGAGGTTCAAGGTCATGGTCAAATGTGAATGGTGTTGGTAGGAGGTGTCCATATGTGAAATATCAAGGCTGTATGTGCAATAGGGCATAAGATATAGACCAGGTTAAAGTTTTTTAGGCCAGGTTAAAGTTTTTTAAAAGTAGGTCAAACTCCAAGGTCAAGGTCAAAGGTCATGGTCTCAAATGAAAGGTCTTGGTAAGAGGTATCCACATGTGAAATATGAAGGCTGTAGGTGTAATAGGGCATTAGATATAGGCCAGGTTAAAGTTTTTTTAAAACGGTCAAAAAGTGGGTCAAACTCCAAGGTCAAGGTCACAAGGTCAAAGGTCATGGCCTCAAATCAAAGGTCTTAGTTAGAGGTACCCACAGGTGAAATATGAAGGCTGTATCTCTAACAGAGCATGAGATATGGGCCAGGTTAAAGTTTTTGCGGACGCTGACGCCGACGCTGACGCCGACGCCGACATCCGGGGGTATGACAATAGCTCTTCCAAGACTATCGTCCCGGGCGAGCTAAAAATCCTTAGTAACTTTGTTAACCTATCATATGACTGGGTTTAAATGAATACATTTTTTCTTAAAATCATCTGATAAAAAAGTTATTGATGACCAACAAAAATTTTGATCGGTCAGCAATAACTTTTTTATTACCTGTTTTAAACATACTTATTGAAGATTTTCGGTAATTGCTGTCACATTGATTACCCACTTTGATAAATATTACATTTAACCCTTTCCCAAACAAGACCTGGTTTTGACGTCCCAATATATGAAAGTGCTTGAGAAAACATTAAGAAAAAAGAAGAAATTGCTGATAACCAGCAGTTTCTCCTTTTGTCTCAATATTTTCTGTGTCATATTTTACAAAAATTCTATCTTATATTATCTACGTGCATTTGGCACAAAACCAAACATCAATATTTTCAAGGGTTTTGTCTGTTACACCTGCACATGTATAATGAACCCAAACATCGCATTTCTCACAATTAACGGACTGTTCATCCTCTGAAACAAGGGCTTCAACAACATCCAAACTGCAAGTGCCGCATAAATACACCAGTTGTTTGGGTACACACTGTCTCTGTTGTTTGCGAGGTTGACTGTTGGACTTAACATTGTCTAATGGCATCAACGCTCTGTACACATCTGATTTGGTTGTTTTTCTCGTCTTCTCGGGGGTTTCTGGTGGGGGCTGATTCTCGTCACTCAAGAGAGCAGGCACAACATGTCTAAACCAAAACCATTACAGACTCTCTACAACATTAGTCCAGAAGTCTTTATCAAAAGGTACACGGACGGTCAGGTTTCCATGGCAAGTATAAATAAAAAGGTCAAAGAAAGGTCGCTTTAAAATTGCTATCCTCGGCACTTAGATTTCAGCAGCCTCTGATATTCTGTTTGTAGCTGTGTCAGCTGTTTTCGCAGTATATCATATCTTTCATCAGGCTCAGTATTCACCCCTGAAAAAAAATAAGGTTTATAAACATGTAGATAAGAAAATATTATTAGGTACGTCAAAACAAGGTTTTGTTTGGGAAAGAGTTAAATGCTAGTGTATGCAAATAATTGTGTATGAAACATTATGGGAAAAGAAGAAATTGCTCATTTTGAGCAATTTCTTCTTTGCTGTAGTATTTTTAGGTGGTCATCCGTCGTCAACATTTACCTTGTATGCACTCTAGAAGCCTCATTTTTGCCCAATCAACATGAAATTTGGTCAGAATAATTGTCTTGATGAAATCTCAGACAATTTTGAAATTGGGTCAATTGGGGTAAAAAAATATGTCAGGAGGTCAAATCTAAGAAAAACCTTGCACTCTAGATGCCATATTTTTTGCCCTATAAAGCTGACAATTGGTCAGAATATTGATTATCTTATTGGATTCTCGGACGAATTTGAAATTGGGTCAATTGCGGTCAAAATTTAAAAGTAGGTCACTGGGTCAAATCTTATCAAATCAAAACATTGTATGCACTCTAGGGAACATTTTCGGCTTTATTTTGACTATGTTTTCACTCTAACAACTACAAATATTTACTAAACAAGACATATCTAGGACAGAATGTCGGTGACCATAATATCTTGCTTGGGTTTAATTTTTAGCTTGATCTGAAATTTACATCACAAGTTATTTGCCCTTAAAATTGACGAAATTGACATTTTCGGCTGTATTTTTGCTCCTACGACCATAACTATTAACCAATCAATACAGAACTTCAACAGAATCTTACTGACCATAAGATCTTAAATGCTTGCAATTGTCAGATTGATCAGAATCTTAAATCCAGAGTTATTTGCCCTTGAGATTTACAAAAGAGCTGTTTTCCACTTTGTTTTCACCCTCTTTACATCCACAAATTATGATTAATCATGTCGAAGCTTTATTAAAATGTTGGTGAAGTTAAGATCTTACTTTAGTGTCATTTTAAGCTCGATAGAAATATAACATCAGGAGTTGTGTGCACCTTAATTTGACAAAATTGCCAATTGTGTCTTTGTTTTCACTCTCGCTTTCAAGAGTTTTCTAGCATGGTTTCCTTTAAATGGAGACTCAGTGAAAACATTGATGTAGAAGTAGTCATGCATTTGCTTGTTTGGGCAGCCTGTGGTAATTTGAAGGGCAGACAACTGAGCAAAATCTATTCTGATTTTTCTGAAATTCGGATTAATCCAAGATCTTATTGTAATCAACATCATATCCAAATTTCATCTTGTTTGTTCATTATTTGTGGTTGTTACAGTCGAAACAGCAATTTTGTTAGATTCAAGGGCACATGACTGACAACTTTCCCAAATGATTGGAGCAAAATTCAAACTTATGCAAGGTCTTATAATCAACAGCATAGTGTCCAAGTTTTGTCTTGGTTGATCAATTAATTGTAGATTCTAGAGTGTAAGCAAAGTTGAAAACAGCCGAAAACGGCAATTTTGTTAAATTCAAGTGATCAAACGCATCCGAGATCTTACAGTCGCCAACATTTTGTCCAAGTTTTGTCTTGATTGATCAATAATTGTAGATTCTAGAGAGTTATTATAGTGTCAATATATAAACCTTTGCTTTTCGTTTTGTACCTGTAATCGGCATCGCTGTAAATGGTTCTTCATCTGCTGCATTACGCTGTATCCATGATCAAGAAGACTTTCCGTGATTTAGAAGACTGTCGTCCATTTCTACAAGAATAAGAACTTTAGAGTGACAGCTTGCAGATTCGTACAGCTTGCAGATTCGTACACTCGGCGGTTTCTGGCCTCTGGTGCATTGAATATGCTAAGCAGAGCTGAATGGTTGCTCAATTAACTACTTTTGTATGCCCTTTGATCAATTTTGGTGCCAAAAATTATTTGTTTGACACCTTAATCGCGATGCAGACGATTTTTGTCGTAGTTACGAAGCTGAATTTTCACCAAGTTGCAATTATGTTTATTCCAAATAAGCTAACCGAGTTGTTTTAAAACCTAATCATGGCAGCATAAGGTGAGAAAATTATCCTTTTTTATATTCCATCTGCTTACATTGATGTCATTTGCTCCAATGTTTACATTTGAATTGATATTCTGACCGCTGTCATTCCGGCGACAAAAGAGTTATTCCCCTTAAGCTGGGACACTAGTGCGTTCATCCCAAGGTCTTTTCATACCCAATATGCAAATCTTATATAAACACAATATAGATATATTTTTTTTTGTTTAAATGTAATTTTATATCATATTTTTATATTTAGAATTAGCCAACTGTTCCATTCTGTTCTATTCTGTTCAGTCCATACCTGTCGTCTTCAAAACCTTGAAAGTAAATTACTATCCCACAAATCATGCTGAAATTTTGCATGTCTTGATAAAATTGGTTACTTTTTAGATAGATAGTGATTTTTCATCATTGTCCAGTGTAATTTTCACAAAAATGTGGTGTACGAATCTGCAAACTGTACCAAGTAAAATTTTATGACTTTTATGATGGTTGGATAATGATGGTTCCCTGACAAATCGTAAGTGTTGAAATCGAAAGTAGGTCAGCAAAAGAATCAAGAAATGTGTATTTTTTAGTCTGCAGAATATAAAAAGAACATTTGCAAGTGTAAGAGTTATATAATTTAAATTGCTTCAAAACTGTACGAATCTGCAAGCTGTCACTCTACAGTGTTTATTTAAGTATCATGTATAATTTATAATTAAAATAATATATCCGTTGATTTTGGCTTTTGCCATTACCAGTCCACACAGTGACTCTTTTTGACTCCTTACAAAATAATTGCTTTGGATTGGAAAACATCGTGGAAAATGAAGAACTTGCTTGTGACAAGCAATTTTCTCATTTCCCACAATGTTTTCTACCTCAAAAGACCATGAAATGTAAAATTTGATTTACTTGAAACTGTCGCCTGCAACATCTTGAAATTTGGGCCAGTTTACAATTTAAACGGCGGGTAATGCGTTAAATACAGGAAAATCCGCCAGCAGAAAGATCGCGAAAACACATGACAAACCGAAGTTAAGTTTTAAAAAATAAACATATGAAGCACGGAACATATAGCAACAACATCTATTCGAATGTTTAGATATATAAAGATCGATCACGTTAACAATTCTTTAAAAATACCTTTGTCAGTGTCTTTTGTTCAAAATGTTGTTGGCTGTCACTTGTTACTTTCGGTTCATCCTCTGATGAGTGACGTCATCACAAGGGAGGTAATTTGAATACTCTCCTAAATGAAGGCGTCTATTAGGTGCCCGGATAATGACGTCACATTGGAGTATTAGAAAAGGCGGTTATCATTCCCGCGGAAAATTAGTCCTACGGTCGTCAATTAAATCCTACTGCGAAATTAGTGTGACAATTGTCAACTTTTCTACATTTCACAAAATTGAGTTTGTGAAAAGTCGAAAAGTGGAAGTTAGTCACACTAACTTCTGACAATTGTCACAGACAAAACTTCAAGTTTTCTACATTTCAAGGTCAAATTTTGGTAGAAAAGTAGAAGTTAGTCGCCTTAATTTCGACTTTTCGACTTTTCACAAACTCAGTTTTCTTAGAAAAGTGGATGGCGGTAACAGGATTCCGTATTTAATCCTTTTCCAAACCAAGATTTGGTTTTGACGTCTATAATTGACTTGAAAACATTGAGACAAAGAAGAAACTGCATTGTGATATACCCGTATCATTATTTTCATCATTATTTTCTTGGCCAATTATTTCATTAGCTCCACTGGCCTTGCAGGCCAGCGGGCTATTGTCAAGGCGGTGTGTCCGTCGTGCGTGCGTGCGTGCGTCCGTAAACTTTTTTCTTTAAAAATCTTCTCAAAAACTACTGGATAGATTTCAACCAAACTTCACAGGAATGATCCTTGGGTGACCCCCTCTCAGATTCCTTCAAAGAAAATGGATTGAACCAGTATAACCTGAGTTAACTGCCCTTGAATGTCAAAAATAGCAGGTTTTGACTTTAGTTTCTTCTTAATCTACAAATATTGAACAATCAAGGCAAAACTTTGACAGAGTAATGCTGACTACAAGATCTTGCCTTGGTAAAATTTTCAGCTTGATCTGAATTTCACATCATGAGTTATGTGCCCTTGAAATTTACAGAATTGCCATTTTCGGATGTTTTTTGACTTTGTTTTCACTCTAGCAACTACAAATATTGACAAAACAAGACAAAACTTTGACAGAATGATGCTGACTATTAGATCTTGCCTTGGTAAAACTTTCAGCTTGATTTGAATTTTATAGCATGAGTTACGAGGGTTGTCCGGAAAGTTCGTGGACAAAGTTTATTATATAAAAATGAGATAAGACGAATAAAGCACACAAACTTGATATCATGAAACAATATCATAGAAACAATATTTCGAAATTTGAATGAATTACCTCCATTTTTGACAAAATTACATAGGTTTTTGTGAGGAAGGTTGGGGTATATGCCCTTGAAATTGCCAAAAATTGCCATTTTCGGCTCTATTTTGCTGGTTTTGACTTTATTTTTACAAATATTGACCAATCAAGACAAAACTTGGACAGAATATATATAAGCATTATATGATGCCTGTGTGTAATTTTCAGCTTGATCGGAATCTTAACTCATGAGTTATGTGCCCTTGAATTTGACAAAATTGCCATTTTCGACCTTGTTTTCACTCTAACAACCACAAATGTTAACCAATCAAAGATGATACTTGGAAAGAATCTTGTTGACAACAAGATCTTGCTTCTGTGTAATTTTCAACATGATCACACTGTTACATTCTGAGTTATGTGCCCTTGAAATTGACAAAATTTCAGTTTTCGACACTTTTTCCACCCTTGAAGCCACGAATATTGACTAATATAGACAAAATTTGAACAGAATGATAGTGACCATAAGATCTTGCATGTATTTAATTTTCAATTTGATTTTAAATATACAGACTGAATTATGTGACCTTGATTTGACAAAATCAGTTTTCAATTTTATTATTGCTCTATTACATCCCTAAAATATTAGTCAATCATTTACTTTCTTTTTGCATTGACCACATGATTGCTGCTTTTGACTTTGTTTTTGCTTTAAGAACCACAAGTATTCAAAAATCTAGTCAAAACTTGGATTTAATATTAAAAGAAATTCAGGCCTGTGGAGCGACTCAAGACCTTCATGTCTTTCTAGTTTTTTATGAACACCCATGTTATAGTCTGCAGCAGCTTTTTAATCGGACCCCACCCCTAAATTTTGCGTTTGGTAATGGGTTAAAGAAGGCCATGGGTGAAATTTTAGCAGAACGTTCCCAGGCGCTGGACTTCAGGCCCAAGCACATTGTCATGGTTTTGTCATTTTCGATGTGTCGCGGAAAGGGTAATTAAAGCCTACATTGCCATATATTGTGGCAATGACACAGGCTCGTAGGAAGCGAATTCATATTGGGTAGGCTCAAGCCCCTGTGTCTGAATATTGGGAGGGGGGGGGCTAAATCGGATTTTCCTAAACTTTCAGCGTGAAATAAGGAAAATTAAGCATTTTAGCCAACTTGAGGGGGAGGGGCTTAGCCCCCCATCTTCCTGTTCCTACGGGCCTGTGACACTATTGTTCACTTAAAAAAAAGATTAATTTAACACATGGTGGGTAACCCACGTGACTTTTTGAAAGCGTCCACACGGAAAAATCGTCCGCTTCAAGGTATGTTTTGTTTAATTTCTCAGCTTATACTCAATTGATTTTGATGAGATTAAGTGCACGGAACGCGCCAAAGTGCAAAACGAGAGTGGGAAGCGTTCACATGCACCGAAAAAAACTTTCGCTTGAATGTTTGGAGAAACCACGGGATTCGGAGCAGAGTGAGTTACAAACGGGGATAGCCCTCTCAAATGCGCGTTCCGTGCACGTTATCTCGTCAAAATCAATAGAGTATTAGCTGAGAAATTAAACAAAACATACCTTGAAGCGGACGATTTTTTCGGTGTTAACGGTTCCCAAAAGTCACGTGGGTTATCCACCGTGTAACACGTACATTGTTAAACGGTTACAAATCAAGGCATTTTTGAAAATTACAGAGCAAAATTGCACGAAATGTTTGGTATCTAATGACGGGTTGAACACGTTTAAAATTAGAATGACTATGGTTTAAGCTTACTTAACCAAAATGCTCTCAATATTGCAATTAACTAAGCATAGGCCTACCCGCAATGACCTATTACTATCAAGGTCAGAGGCTGATAACAAAGGCCAATGTAAATAAGATAGACAACATTTATTTATAGGCCTACAAGTACTCTCAAGTTTAAGTTAATATTATATTTTTGGATACTTAAATCATTACAAGACGACAAAATTATAAGCTAGTCTAAATTGAAAGGTGTGGCAGGCGACAATATCAAGTTACTGAAATATTACAAGCATCGATGTCTTGAATGGTTGAAGTAATTTTAGTAATTGACTCTATTAAAGACCCAGTTCGTCGTGCTGTGTACACTAAATGGCATAATGTCATACAATTCCCTTCCAACATTGTATGCCTATATGATAACACAACTTCAAAATTTATGAAATGATACAACATGTAGGCCACATGTAGACCTAAATATCTAAATATCGCTGCTTTTCAAAGAAAACCTCGTAATTGCAGCTTGTTTTAAGCTGCAGTTACGAGATTTTTGATGAAAAGCGAAGATGTATTAGTTCACAAACTAGTCGTTATTCGTTAATACAATTTCGCGAGTACAATGTAAATCTAATTCGATATCAACATGGGATCTTTAATATTTCTAATAAATATATGTGTAATTGTGACAGCATGCTGTGCTTCGGATGCAAACCCGACGGTTGTGACAGAAGCAGGGTCGTACACGGGACTGTCGGAAACAGTGAAAGTACAGGATAAAACTGTGGTGATCAAAAAGTTTCTAGGATTACCATACGCTAAACCACCGACCGGGAAACTGCGATTCCAGAAAACGGAATTGATTGACAAGCTAGAAGAACCGTACCAAGCGGACGAAATACGCCCAGCATGTCGACAGATCATCATACCAAACATGGTGTCTTTCCCCAGACAGTCCGAGGATTGTTTGTACCTGAATATTTACGTCCCAGACCAGCCTGCTGATCGAGATACCGGACGTGCTGTCATGGTGTTTATACATGGTGGAGCATTTGTTGTTGGTACTGGAGCGAACTACCGCGGAGATAAACTAGCAGCTCATGGTAACGTGATAGTGGTTACCATGAACTATAGACTGGGTATTCTAGGGTTCTTCGGTACGGGGGAGGAGGCAGCGCCGGGAAACTTAGGATTCTGGGATCAGAGGCTAGCTTTACAGTGGGTGAACAAAAATATTGTGGGTTTCGGTGGAGATGCTGGTCGGGTGACCATATTTGGTGAGTCTGCGGGCGGTACCGCCGTTATATTCCACGCCCTGTATCCACCAAATAAGGGCCTCTTCCAGAGGATTATATCACAAAGTGGGGCACCCACAACGAATGCGGGAATCAATAATTATCCCCATGATGTACTGAAATTTATCTCCGAACAAGTGGGATGTACTGGCGACTCCACTGATCAGATTATAAAATGTCTTCAAGATGCAGATATTGATCAAATTTTCGGTACTCTAAATGAACTAATGACAAATCAACTGAATTTTGTAAAATTAAACTTTTATCCAATGATTGACGGGGACTTTGTAAAAGTACATCCGGGTTCCTTACGACGAATAGCGAAAACAGGCGACAACGAACAGATTCGGTTTTTCCGCACGATTGATTCGATTATTGGCGTCAACAGTCAAGAAGGTGGGATGTTTGTCTCTGTTCCTTTCACAGTCCCTATTGAAGACCCAAACACGTTTGCACCAACCAGAGAAATATTTGAGACCATGATTATACCAGGTCTGATAGGTTTCGAGTTCGGCCCTAACGCTCCAGACGTGTTGAGACCATTGTTTGTTTCTCAATATACAGACTGGAACGACCCTAACTCTCTATCGTCTGTCAGACAACAATTTCTTGACGTATGGGGTGACGTCATTTTTAACGTTGGAGCCGTCGAGACCAGTCATCTTCATGCCAACTCATCAACTAGTGCCAACACTTTTATGTATCACCTTGAGGCTACGCCGAATACTCCTATATTGAGGAAAATAAGTTGGATGAAAGGTGCTAATCATGCTGACGAACTTGAATATGTGTTTGGATTCGATACCGACCTAATGGCAACCAATCAGATTTTCCAGGAACCGTTACCATGGGAATACGATTTATCCTACAAAATGATGTCGTATTGGTCTAACTTTGCTAAGTATGGGTAAGTGTGAAGATGGTTGCTACTTTCCCAAAATATTATTTACCTTTGTCCTACTGTCTTTAAATTTCGTTTAAAACAAATTCCCATTTCAGGGAAGTTTCACAAACAGTTTGTTAGTGAGTTTGCTTCTGAGTAGAAAGCAAGCAGTGTGGGCCAAGATAATGTTAACTGCAGTTTCACCTTTCATATTGTGGCATTTTGGCTTTACCATAAATTTCGAAAGAAAACGTATCGTAAAGTAGAGAAAATGCGAACATTCCGTTCCATTAGGCCTTCTTATTTTTGTAAAACCATTTTTCATGCAGTATTTCTTCCCTTTCATCGAAAACCTCGAAACTAGGCATACAGTTTATGTACATGTACATGTAGTTACGATTTTTTTAAAGGAAAAGCAACCATGTTTTGTATCATTTTTTACCAGGAACCCCAACACGAAAGAAAAATCCGACGAAGATGTGTTACCAGAATGGCCAACTTATGACGTTACTAAGAAGGAGCACATCAATTTAGACAAGGACATTACTACAGGCAAACATCTGTTTGCGGAAAGAGCTAACTTTTGGTTGAACGTCATACCTGACGTCATCGAAGCGATCGAAAAGACGAAAAACACTACTGGTGAAAAAGATGGATTTTGTGACGCAGACGGGAAATGTGATGGCAACTAACAACTCGTGGCAGATTTTTATTCACTTTTTACTTTATGCCTTTTACAAAAAATATTTTTAGCTTAGCTCAAATTTAACAGGTTGTAAAGAAAACATTAAAGGTCCGTAGTTAAAATTTCTGATATATGGTAAATGCGAAATCGATATGAGCATCAAAACATTCGATCAATTGTCGGTGACTGTGGCAGGGTGCGCCGCATGTAACGGAGCGCCCCAAAAAGCAAGACGTGTTATGTTATGACAGCATTTCGATGCTTTTCAACATCAACATCGTAACTGCAGCTTGTTTTAAGCTGCAGTTACGAGTTTGTTGTTGAAAAGCAGCGAGTTTGTGAATCCATCTTACCACAGGAAAACATCTGTTTGCTGAAAGAGCTAACTTCTGACTAAACGTCATACATGACGTCATAGAAGCGGTCGAAAATAAGAAATACGCTTCTGGTGAAAAAGAAGGATTTTGTGATGCAGACGGAAAATGTGATGGCAACTAAGCAACTTGTGGTGGATTTTTATTCACTTTTTACTTTATGCCTTTCAAAAAAAAAAAAAAAAAAAGATTTTCAGCTTAGTCCAAATTTAACAGGTTGCAAAGGAAACCATAAAGGTCCGTAGTTAAAATTTCTGATAGAAGCTAATTACGAAATCCAGTGTTGGTAATCACGTGATTTAAGTTTGGATTCATCACACGGAAAAATGGCGACTATCGGGTAAAATTGGCAGTAATTCTGAAGGTAAGCGGATATTTCTCGATCTGTAGGCAATGCCATCCAGAAAGTTATACCCCATGTCCTGGCCCACAAAATTTCTGACCTAATGGTACCAGGATATTATCGCAAAAATCCGTACTTTCAGCAAACACTCTGTCACAAAATTTCTATCGACGAGAATCCAAACTAAAAATATGCGAATACTGTTCACGGACGACTGGTAATTTTGGCGATTTTGAGTTCATGCTATGAATTCTGTGCAAAAATCGGTCTTCAAATCAAATGTAGATAGTATTGGTAACCCAATATATCCTTGTTATTTACTTACACCCACCCAACTAGTGAAGAAATGAACATTTTAAAAAAGAATACCTCACACGGACAAAGAAATTCGAATTCAATTCACGGACAATCTTTCATGATTGGATAGCACTCACGGATTGGGGCTTGTCGTGAACACGAGGATCGTGGCAAATTGGAATCAAACCATAAAATACTCACTTTTTGTGTTACAATGATTTAAAGTATGTCTTAACATACTATGTAATATGTTATAAAGACCCAATTGTCTTCTCCCCGAAAAAGACAAAACGGTGTAAAAATAGAACATTGAATAATATTAAAGGCAAATGATAAAACGACGATTGTCAGCATTTTGCTCTGACGTCGCGCACGGTATTGCGACCAATTTATGTAACGTCAAAATATAAGAAAACGTTGCACGTACTCGTTGCGCGTAACGAACATTCCTTTGTTATCCATGTTTTCTTTTTCCTTGTATTGTGGGGAAAGTCAATCAGCATCGTTTATTAATTCTTTCCTAAAACAGGAGTATAAATAAATAAAAAATACATGTAAATTAATTTCTGGATTATGATTTGTGTTTTACAATGAAACTCTTTACCTTGTTTGTGAATACTCGTGACGTAACGTCAAAAGTTGCGGACCAACGTTGTAACACGCATATCGACCGTTTTCCGACGTTAACGTTACGCGAAGGTGTAAAAAAAGTTATAACTTTCCCCAAAACATGAGAAATGACAAATTTTCAATGTTGGCCAAAAGAAAACATTTTCACAATAATACCAATACATGCATACATGAAAATAGCACCGTACAAAATTAATAATCTCAACTATCAATAAATAAACAACAGAATTATTTCGTAAGTATTGAAAAATCAAGCTCTAATGAATATTGAAAGTGAATATTTTACACCTGTAGGAGAAATGGAGCCGTTTCATACGCTAAATATAACTTGTCAAGTATGCATATTTTTGTTATTAAGATATTTCTACTTGCGCAAATGTAAAAAAAAATAAAAATAAATAAACAAATAAAAATAAAAAAATGTGAAAATACTTACTAAATAATCGTCTTCAAGGTTACTCGTTAGCAGACAAAAGATAGAATATTCTTTTAAATGGGGTCTACAACAAATGCATTATATGTAGGAAAAATGAAACTCTGAGACTAAATGCTGCGACATATTAGATGAAATCAATGAAATGCTTTACTTAAAAAAATGTCTTCTATTATCTCAACGTTTTCTTATGTCTTGGTCAATGCTTTTCTTTCTTTTTTCTGTTACGGGTCTCAAATTTTGACCTGAAGTTGCGTAGACCACAAATAGCAAGATAGTCAAACAAACAACGATAAAACAAGTGGATCTAGAGCATCGATACATGATCGTAAAACGCCATGAATAGTTCTTCACAAATCAACATGACGTCAAATCGTCAAAAACGCGTTTTTGTGACATTTTTAAGACGCTACATCACACTCTATATCTTCGCTAGTTGAAGAGATATTGACAAATGCATTTATTTTTTTCAAATTTTATCCGAGATGTATGTCGAAAATCAATTCAAATTCAAAATATTTTGATTTTCTTAGAAAAAAAGCTATATATGAAAAAATCACCCTTGCATTTGGGACCGTTTTAGTGAAAATGTGACATTTTTAAGACGCTACAAACATAATAAAATAATGATTTTCTTCAACTCCAATCAAGACAAAAAATTAACTACGAAAACTAGAGCTCAGATGTATGTCCCAAAAATATTTATATTGATTTCTAATCGCTATTGGAAAAATAAATTAGATTTAAAAATTAGACATACAGAAAAAATCAACATGACGTCAAATCGTCAAAAACGCGTTTTTGTGACATTTTTAAGACGCTACATCACACTCTATATCTTCGCTAGTTGAAGAGATATTAACAAATGCATTTATTTTTTCAAATTTTATCCGAGATGTATGTCGAAAATCAATTCAAATTCAAAATATTTTGATTTTCTTAGAAAAAAAAGCTATATATGAAAAAATCACCCTTGCATTTTGGACCGTTTTAGTGAAAATGTGACATTTTTAAGACGCTGCAAACACAATAAAATAATGATTTTCTTCAACTCCAACCAAGACAAAAAATTAACTACAAAAACAAGAGCTCAGATGTATGTCCCAAAAATTTTTATATTGATTTCTAATCGCTATTTGAAAAATAAATTAGATTTAAAAATTAGACATACCGAAAAAAATGACGTTTTTCTAACAGCGTGACGCTACTTATCTCTTTCTTTCCATTCCTCCATAGTTTGTTTACACCATCCAACTGCCGTAAGATTTACGCTATATCTTCTGTGACATCACTGACGTAATTTGCCAAAGTTTGTGCGCTTTAAAAAGTCTTACTTTTTATTCTATTGGGATTCTCGCGAGTTTGTTTGGTAATTTCTGTTACACGTGACGACGTCATTTTCTGCGTAAGAGTTTATTTATTTTGTTTATCAAATTGTCTGTATTCAAACAATGTTGAAATTCGACATATATTTATAAATTACAATCCAATATCTTTTATATGATACCAAATACATGTGTGTTTCTTAAATAAAAATAACAAATATGCGGTTTTAAACAGAAGTGCATAGCCAATTTTGGCTTGGTCCGCAACTTTTGACGTTACGTCTCGTTCAAGTCATTCGTGTATTTCCGCGATATTCAAAACGCGGGCGATATTTGATTTTATTATATAGATTTTGAAAGTAAATCTGTTTAAAAGATATTTTGTAATTACTTTTTCGCAGCATAAAATATCAGATCTTTCATCATACAGGGGAATTAGTCTGTGTGATTCCTGTTGTCTGTGTGATATTTGATTATTACGCGTCGTAAATATTGTACCATATTGGTGCGTCTATCTTGTTTTAAAAAAAGAAAAGGAAAACTATAGTCTACTAACTCTTATAGCTTGAAATTTATCAAACTTGTATATGAAACAATAATTCTAAGGGCCTACTTGTAAAATATCTTTGAAGGTGGAAATAGGAAATACAGGCCTTGTCATACATAGCGAATATTGTGTGATTCATGTAATCATGAGGGAATAATTTGAAAGAGACACGCGAAGAAACTTTAACATTTTAGTCGGCGAGAGAAAGCAAAAGACTTTACATTTGATCATAATCGATGCCTTTAATGTTTGTTATAGATTCTCCCTATTATTCAGATATTTTTTTCAATACATCAAGGATCAATCGCTTTAACGTCGACGTTCAACGTCAATTTTGACGTAAATTTAAGGGGGTGGACATTTCTGTTTTACCTGGGAAAAATTCTGACGTTTCTCCTATATTGATGATACGCATCTACATGATACACCATTTTAAAGATATTATAATGAACTAACTTGTATTCAAAATATCAATGCTCATAATTTGATGGATTACATAATATTCATGTCGAAAGGCGCACTAAAACAATTTTGTTCGAAACAACGCAGGGGGTGGACATTTCTGTTTTACCTGGGAGAATTCTAATTAAGACATGAAAACGGCGTAATAGATAGTTCATATTTCATACATCCATTGTCCTTATGTTGAACTTGATTATGCAAGAAGTTTGAATGAAAGTAATACGACTGTATTTATTTCAAAGACTGCGCAAAATCGAATTTCAGAGTAAAATTGCGGAAAATGGCTCACGTCACGCGCCAGTGCGAGCTTTATTTTTCATTATACTGACTTTAATATTTGCTTGTATCTTATAATAAACATATCTAATGATAGACAATAGGATAAACAAACGTAAAGTAATATTTTTAAATAAGTTTTTACGTCGCAAATATAAGTTTTGCTCGGAGTAATCAAATTCTTCGATTTTTTATGTTACACGTCACGCTTTGAAACGGGTGGTTTTTACATTAAATTTTAACCGAAATTCGAGACTTTCCGTTGTTTCAGGTCCATGTAAAACTGCATGCAGACAGGTTCATGTATACAGAAACAGTTTCTAACAAGAAAACGATTCTCAATTAAATATGTTTCTTTAACTAGCGCAGCTTTCATTGATGGTCCGGATTTTTCACGACTGGTCGCAATAACGTGCGCGACGTCTCTTTCCTTCAATACCTTTCCGAATTATTTGTAATTTGTTAGAGAAGGACAAGTATTGTTTTGATAATAGTTTAGCATCTGCGACCTGTAAATCTGAAAGGGAAAATCTTGGAAGTCTGAAAAGTGTCACTATAAGTCAATGTTTGGCAATGAAAACAGTTTGACCACGAACAGGTCTGAAAATGTCTCATATAATTATTGCATTTTTGAACTTTCTTGGTTGTACCTTTCAGCGTGTGAGATAACACTGTTTTTACTTTCAGGTGCAAACAGTCCAACTGCTAAACGTTATACATGTGAGACATGCGGAACAAGTTTGCAACGAGGGCAGATTTATCAGCACATTTACGCAGGGTGCACGCTGAATGTCCTTTTGTATGCCATACCTGCGATAAGTCATTTGCAACAAAACAGGACCTCCAAGATCTCGAAGGAGCGAAAAGACACATTTGCCTGTGTGGGAAGGCCTATCGATACAGGTCGGGCCTAGCGAAACACAATAGACTCCTTTCCATTATCGTTTTAGTCCGTACTCACAGAACACTTCCGGTAATTCGAGTCTTCTCTGATGAAAATTCGCTTGTTGATATTTGGATGTCGCTATTTACATCGGAGCGCTGTCCCATTCAAAAACGAAAGAAAAGTCTGACACAGCGACATAAATTGTGTCGGAATTTTCATTTGTTTTTAATGGGACAGCGCTCCGATGTAAACAGCGATATCCAAATAACAAAGAGCGAATTGATCAGAGAAGACTCGGATTAACATCCATGGCAAACAATGGGTTTATGGGAAATTAACTGTGTTAGATCTGTAGGGAATCGAAATGGTTTTAAACTGCATCGTTTATCAATGCAAGAATCGGAAAAAAATATAAATGACGGAAGTAAGGAGAATCTTCACTTTTTTCCGATTTCCACAAGATCAACGCAAGTGTAGGGCATGGATAAAGGCAGTGAATAGGGATGAATTTCGCCTTTTGCCTCTAAGGACGTCTTCCGGTGGCTGTTGTGTGTGGGAGTCTTAGTGGAAATGTGTCTATTAAGAAACAGTGTTACGGTAAACATGTACGCACCCACAACAATATTTTTGGGTTGTCCGATTTAAAAGCTGCTGCAGACGAAAGATGCCAATTAATGAGAGCATGATCAGAATACGATACAGAAAGGCAGATATTTGGGCACAATAAGAGTATGCTTGTTATCAGTATTTTCTCTTTTTGTCCCAATATTTTCCAATTTCATCTCTGATAAGAACGTCGAAACCAGGTGCTGTTTAAAAAGGGTTTAGATGTGTATTTACATTGTAATTTGTTCGGCCATGTAGAATAATCTGTTGGGAAAATTTCTTTTGGAATAGGGAACGATTCTATCCAGAGTACCGTGATATAATTTCGGCAAAATAATAGTAGGCCTATTTCTGTGTTGATATAAAATCTCGTAACTACGGCTTGATTCAAGCCGTAATTACGTGATTTTATAAAAACACCGACGGTTTAACGATACACAACAGTAAATTCAGTTTTTAGCACAAAATTCATTGTCGTCGTTTTTCATAGCTCATTAGAATTTTTCATGCTGCATTTTATAACGTTCCATTTTTACGTTTTTTATCCCATTTTAGACTGGTTAACTATTCTGATACTAAGTTGCGTGTAGAAACGAAGACCAAAGAAAGACGAAGCATAGTAGATTGGACCACACAAGACTCTGTCGTTTGGGAAAAGGGTTCTAGTCATTTTTTAAATTGAAATCAATATTTATGTTTTCTTTTTAATAAGAAGTCAAGGGAATGTTTTTGGAAGTATAGTTACTGCTATAATGTTCGGAATCTGAAAATAGAGAGGATCATTAGCTGTGAAGTTTCCAAGCAGGTAATGTCGTCTTTCCTTTCAAATATACCTGTCAAAAGTTCTAATGTGCCACTTTACAAATGACAATAACTTTTAAAAAAAATGCTTTGGCTTGGAAAAAGTGAAGAAATTTTAAAGATCTGGATTCAATCGGGTTAAATGTCTTTTTTTATTTCGTAAACAGATCTTTGCATATCACTTTTACAATCAGTACAAATTAAAAATACCACTTTAACTGAAAATAGAACAATACATTCTATTACATTGAGAGAAATGAGACAACTGTGATATTCATCATTTTACTTCATTGTCCGCAATGTATACAGAAACATCGTTTTAATATGAAATAAGTCGTTTCGGAACTTGATAATTTTAAAAAATGAAAATTCCATAAACGACAAACCTTATAAGAATGAAAAATAGAATTTTCACCCTTTCAAAATGACAAAATTTCGACAAGCCTTCATTGACAGGAGTTGTAGACAACAAAACAATATTAATTAAAAGTACTCGTACACTGCGTATATTTCATAGCACGTACATGTATTATAATAAGAGAAAAAGATACGCATCGTTCTGTTTATATCGGTTATTTTTTCTTTTGCCTTAATATTTTTCCACTGCTACGGACGTCATAACAAGGTCTCTTTGTTAAGGTTATACATGTATTTGGTTATTAGCATCAATGGAATGACAATGCATCCCTTATGAAATAATACACATGTATCAAAACAACAATAAATTGTGTTTACAACTCAGTATAAACATTTTGCTTCTCAATTTAATGTACTTGACCGCCACGATCAGCAGCAATAAATTGATTATTCATCGTCCGTGTTCATAATAACAAACATATATTTCCAATTTCACGAAATGACCGACTGAATCCTATGAAATAGATGCAATTTATTGGCATTTCATGTAATGGTTGACTTCGCAGGTTGGCTGTAAAATAGATATGTGATATCTGATGAAAAACAATCTGCGATTCTGTATATGACTTTGTGATTTACCATTTTGTTTCAGTATTGTTTCTTGGTTTGTGTGTTTATGTTTATTCCTTATTTTAACAAATTGGAATTAATAAATATTTTAAAAAATAAGTGACGCATTTTCTTCTTTTTAAAGGAGCCCATACTTGATATTTCATGCATGAGATCAACATGTGGACAGGCAGCATTGCATTAGAATGTTAGTGCTGTTTTTCACTATCTATTATGGTCCATTTCATATTTACGTTGCTATAAAAAGAAAGTGAGGGTAGATAAAGTCAGACAACGACTTCATTTTAAAATGGCCATATGAATTTAATTGAATTTTCCTTGGACAGATAAATTTTCCTTGGACAGATTTAATATATTATTATAATCTACCGATTTATGTTTTACCTGTTTTATTGTTCGTCAACCTAGCATGGGTCCCTTTAACTTTTATAATGAAGGAATGAAGGAAGGAAAATCACGATAAAGATTCTTTGAAGGAAAGAAAATGAAGCATTTTAAGTCGCCTTTCATACCGTACCAGTTTACATTCGAAAGTCTTTCAGCCCAAGCGCGTCTTTGGAATGATTATCGCCCAGATAATAGGCCTGCTTTGTGTTTAAAAAACTTGACATAGTATAAGAGACGATAGCAAGTCTAAATTTGCACATGCCCTAGAAGTCTGTCCAAAGTAAAATAGTAAGGTATATGACACTGCATCAAAGTGTCTATTATGCACAGTCAATATACGATCATTTAGATTCAGGAATACCCATCCTATCCGGAGTCAGCATTTTGGACATACTTGGTCGCGCCTTGTTATATTTGACAAGAAGAGTGCCTTTCATGCAGCATTTCGTTGAATCAGTCGTCCTACCAGCCTTTTCCTGTCAGCTCTCTGTCAAAAACATGAATGATCTCTGAAAATATAAAGATAGAAATGTATGACACACATTGGATGCATGCATCTGAACGGATAGTGGTGAATTATTTCAACCGTATTCAAATCATTTTGCAGCGCCGAGTGTGTGTAGCCATAAATGGTTTAGGAAATCATTGACACAAATAAGGAGATAAAGATAACCAGCATTTTCCATTTTCTCCTTTTTTGTAGCAATATTTTCTGTGCTATACACAGATCGTACCATAATGTTGTCTGTAAAGGCTATTAAACTGGACCATCATAATGTTTCACCGTTTTTTATTTTGCCTAAATGTGGATAAACACGCATGGATAGACCGATTTACTAATCTAACAATAGAAGGCTTGTCTTTAGAACTCCTTTATCCCGATAATGAGGACTACATGTAAAATACCACAATTTATGTGACATGGCCCATCCCTTTCCTCATAACTATTTTTGCTGTTATTGAAGCAGGTACATTATAGCAATTCATATTATCAAACGTTTAAATGGTCAGCAGGGTCGAAACGTTGCGCAAGTAGGCTCGTCAAGCTCTTGTTAGACATACCTGGTTTGTATAGATCTTAAAGCAGAGCATCCTTCGTGCTTACAGTATTCGAATTCGTCAGACTCATCAACTACGTCATATACTTCAGCTTTACTCGTACAGTACTAGGCAAAGGATCTGAAGCCAAAAGTATGTATTATTTCATTTGTATTAAAAAGAGAGACTTAGAGACAGAACACAGAGAGACAGACAGATAGAAAGGAGAGAGACAGATCATTGATAAAAATGGATACAGAGAGACAGATAGAAAATTTTACATGGATCCAGCAACAGAAATCACTTGAAAATTCCATTCTGTGTCTTGCAATGTCAAACACAGTTTCTTTTTCGGGGAAAAGACAATTTGGTCTTTATAACATATTACATAATTATATAGTATGTTAAGACATACTTTAAATCATTGTTACACAAAAAGTGAGTATTTTATGGTTTGATTCCAATTTGTCACCATTCTTGTGTTCATGACAAGCCCCAATCCATGAGTGCTATCCAATCTCGAAAGATTGTCCGTGAATTGAATTCGATTTTCTGTGTCCGTGTGAGGTATTCTTTTTTAAAATGCTCAATTCTTCACAAGTTGGGTGGAGGTAAGTAAATTACAGGGATATCTTGGGTTACCGATACTATCTACATTTGATTTGAAGACCGATTTTTGCACAGAATTCATAGCATGACCTCAAAATCGCCAAAATTACCAGTCGTCCGTGAACAGTATTCGCATATTTTTAGTTTGGATTCTCGTCGATAGAAATTTTGTGACAGAGTGTTTGCTGAAAGTACAGATCTTTGCGATAATATCTTGGTACCATTAGGTCAGAAATTTTGTGGGCCAGGACATGGGGTATAACTTTCTGGATGACATTGCCTACAGATTGAGAAATATCCGCTTACCTTCAGAATTACTGCCAATTTAACCCGATAGTCGCCATTTTTCCGTGTGATGAATCCAAACTTAAATCACGTGATTACCAACACTGAAATCGCTATGAGCAGCTGCATCAAAACATTCGATCAGTTGTCGGTGACAGTGGCACAGTGGGCCACAGGTAACGGAGCACCCCAAAAAGCAAGACGTGTTATGTTTATGGCAGCATATCGATGCTTTCAAACATCAACATCGTAACTGCAGCTTGTTTTAAGCTGCAGTTACGAGTTTGTTGTTGAAAAGCAACGAGTTTGTGAATCCATTTTACCACAGGAAAACATCTGTTTGCTGAAAGAGCTAACTTTTGACTAAACGTCATACTTGACGTCATCGAAGCGATCAAAAAGAAAAGACGCTTCTGGCGAAAAGAGTGATTTTGTGATGCAGACGGGAAATGTAATGGCAACTGAAACTCATTAAAGATTTTATTGATATCACAATTGTAGAATTAAGCAAAGAAAATATTGAAACAGAGGGAATAATTGAAAGGTTTGAGCATTTTTTTCTTTGACCCATTACAACTCAGCCAGCATCAAGGGTGAATGGTTTTGAACAAACAGATACTGATAAGAATTATTGGTTTTTTACCCTTTCTGCACCTGATCTTAAAACAACTGTAAAAAAGATGCATAATTGATTATTTTACACATTTTTGATATATGTAAAGTTTTTAGAGATTTTAAATACCTTTTCAATGATATAACTTTGAAGCAGATGAAATAAGCCCTTTTAACAAAAAAAGACTTTGCAGAACAGTACCCTTTCGTGTTTGGTGTTGAATTTTATTTTTCTTCAAACAGAAATAAAACAACTATTTTATATATTTTAAGTTTTTTTTTGTTATTTTAAGGAAATACCATATTTAGAAAATGAATGATGTAAAAATATTTTAATTAGATGTATTTCCATAGTAATTTCTAAGCAAGTTTGAAAAAGTTATCAGACCCCAGTCATGTTTAATTGCAAATTACTCTTTTTTTAAAGAACAAAGTGCATATTTTTCAATGGTCTTCAAAGCTAATAAATCAAACTTACTAATCATATAAAAGAAAAGTTTAAATTTCAAAGAATTGCCATACTTTTTCAAGGTTGAAAATGAAAGGAGTTAAAAAGAGGTACTGTTTTTTCAAGACCAAGGAGTTAAAAAGAGCTACTGTGTGGTAATGGGATTTAAGCATTTTCTTCTCATGCCAATATCTTCCGCACCTTTTCTTTTAATTAAGGATGCAAAACCAAATCTTCTTTGTGAAATGGTTGAACGAATGTCAATTAATATCGGTATTTCTCGAAAAAGACTTCATTCAACAGAAAAGTAATTAAGACAAAAGGCAAAGCAAAACTTTTAGTAGCTTTATTATAATGACAAGATATGACAATGGTAAAACATGACATACATGTTTAAAATGCAGCGTATTTCAACGTACTTTAACTTTGCTGGCTGGAGAAAAAAAAACAAAAAAAAAAAAAAAAAAAAAAAAAAAAACAGGAGACTGGTCGGAATGAATTGTGGACAACAATTATATATTGACAACATATTCAAATTTGATATCATAAAACCAGTAGGCCTGTGAATGCTTTTCTCACTAATTGCTTTTAAAGCTATTGTTATAATTTTTCTGGCAATATTTGAAATCCCGTCACTTTATTGTACTGTGAAAGGTTAAAATTTATGTCACAATAGGCTAGGTTAATTGATAAAAACCTGTATGCCCTAGTGTACATCGACAGGTCATAAAATTGGCCTACAGTTTACAACGGAGAACGATCTTAGGCAGAACCTTAACTGTGACGTAATTTCGGACAAACTATATTAGTAAAAACGTAATGTTCAACGGCTTGATTCAAGTCATCATAGTTGCGAGATTTTATAACAATACGCACAATTTTCAGGTAAAATCAGGAGACCCGGTCTATTTTGAGCACAACACTTTTCCCTATTATGAAACTTTCTGTGCGTTCTTTTCTGACTTCACCTTCTGTACCATATTCAAAAAGTACAAATGTAACGAACAGTCGTCTGTTAACTCAGGATGAAATGCTGTAGAAAACACGTGACCTTGTTTAGCTGCCACTATGACGTCATCTCCTACTTCCGGTCTGTGAAGAGTACCAAGAATATCTACATCCGGGCTAAAAGTTTTCAAAATAGCAGGTGCGCGTATGAATACACCAGGAAATGTTCTTGATTGGATGATATCTGCTAGTTTCTTGTCTTTTATGGAAACGTCACCTTCAAAACTCTGAACTTGGCGTCCGAAATAGTTTCTGGAGACGTCAACGTCCATGATGTCTAGCTGTAAATAGAAATAATACAATACACATTCCAAGTTTCGATAGAAGACCGTTCTTTGTAGGGTTTAATCTTTGGTTGAGAAAACATATCTACTTTTTACAAATTATGTATGCATTAAGCCGACCTCTTTTTTATTTTGAAGGAATTTGATTCGACAAATACTTCAGAACCGTATTACATCGTAAGACATTTCTAGCAATGTGCAATTTATTTAGAATAGGAAAAAGTCGTTGGTTAAGCCTACGTGAAAATGTCCTAACTACAGATTAATTAACCTGTAGATAAGACATCTTCGAATGTAGCCAGTGAAATACTCAACAGAAATCTCTTACCGTTGGCTGACCTCCGACCTTTTGATTCTCCGTCATCTTGGCAAGTAGAATCATCCCTGCGCATGTGCCCCAGGTCACGTGACTATCGTCTCTTATCCAATCACGAAGTGGCTCCACCATTTTGTTTCTCTTCAAGTACAGACTAATGGCAGTACTCTCTCCCCCGGGTATAATCAACCCGTCCAGGTTGCTAGATATCTGGTCCGGGGTTCGAACCTCGTGTATAACCAGGTCGCCATGGCCCCGCAGAACTTTGTTTGCTTTCTCCAGGGCCACTTTGTGTTCCAGGAACGCACCCTGTACCTCTAGGATGCCGATATGAAGACAGGTCCCGTGTGAAATGTTGTCTCCGGATGGTGGCATGGCGGGAATAGGCTGAAACGAAAATGAATTATTACCGATTTTGTATATATCTATATTGACAAATTATAGAATTGTCTAACGTTTGTTTTGTCAATTAAAAATGGTTCGTTTCCAAAAAATGATTATACTATCTCGAATTCGAAATGTTAAGAAAGCGGGATATTTTATTTTCTTTGGTAATCAAAGGATATTCGTTACAAACTGCATGTCGTCTACGGCTCTACAACACATTGATCACAGACCATCACCAAACGCAAATTATTTAAATCTTGCGTGAGAACGTGCTTTTATATCATTCAAGACACCAAAAGGATACTCTACGAGCTTTGGGTTTGAAAATGCTGTAAGCAACAATTGTTTATTAGTTACACGTGGTGGCAATGTGTTATTGGCAATAGCAATGAATTTCGTGCTAAAAATAGACTTTGTTTACTCTTATCTATTGATAAAACAACAGCGTTGTTATAACATCTCGTAACTACGGCTTAATTCAAGCCGTAGTTGTGAGATTTGTAACAACACCTACGGAAATACTAAAATTGTTTGTCTGAAATTACGTCATCAATGTTTACATTATAAGATCGTTTCCTTTTGCCAATACAATTTAAAAGTAGGGTGATCTTTTTGTACTCGAGTAACAAAGAAGGGTTTTAAGAGTATCATGGAGCCTGATCAGACTGTGCGTATGCACAGGCTGATCGTGATCTATGACGGTTTCAAAAGGGTTATTTTTCCAGTTCCCGGCTTATATTATTTTGTTCCTACCCCAGCGGGCATTAACCCCGTCTTTGAGACATACTTAAGTAGCATAAGATAGCAACTGACTTCACTCTTTGAAAGATATGGACTTTACTGTCAAAATTGCGGTACACATTTTTTACTAAAAAAAAACGGTTCAAAATTCAAGGACGTTCGAAGCTAGTAAACAACAGCAACAGCATTATAGAGCATGTAAAAATGACAACATAATGGCAGTAAATTTTGTGCTATAAATAAACTTGGTTTACGTTTCCGTTTTGATAAACCGTCGGTGTTGTTACAAAATCTCGTAACTACGGCTTGATTCAAGCCGTAGTTACGAGATTTTTATAACAACACCCGTGAAGATACTATTGTTTGTCCGAAATAATGTCATGGTTACCTGACAAAATCGTTCCCTATTATCACATTATCTTCAGGCCCGTAGGTAGTCTGGCCCCGGCTCGGCCAGTATCCATTCTGACATTTGACAAAAGTCATTTGTCTCTCACCAATGGGTGTGAATCATCTATTCGAGAGAGCAGCTGGAGGCTCGGTTTGGATATTGTGGTTGTACTGGTGCGAGAAATACCAGGAACCCACGGTTAGGTGCTCCAGCCGCCGCGATATGACCCTGGTAGTTGAAAACGGCGTAAAACCCCAATAAACTCAAACGTAGGTAGTCTGGCCCAGACCCTAGTATTAAAGTTATAGTATAAAAGCGAAGACCCTTTTTAAATGACATCCTAGTCTAGAATACTAGGTTTCTGTCAGCAATGAAAACATTGGGCTTGGATTATAGAGGCAAGCTTTTAGAGGAATGAAAACCCCTGCTCAAATGCAGCAAACAGAAACGACTAGGGCTAGTCTAGCCCGAAGGAAGCAGTTCTATATTTTTATATATTTTCTTTATCAAATTGGGAGAGGGGGGGGGGGGGGTGGACAAAAAGCACATGCCCGCGCCAGTGTCTGAATTTTGGAGGGGCTAAATTGGATTTTCCCATATCCCTTAATTTTCAGGGTAAGATAAGAAAAGTTCGACATTTTAGGCCAAATTTGTGGGGGCTTAGACACCTAGCCACTGTTCCAATAGTCTGATCTTATGACTTCAAAAATACTCCAACATGGGCAGCACGAGATTCCTAAATTGGAAGGTTTGGGTAGATTTGGGAAGATTTGGGTAGATTTGGGAGTTTCGTGCTGCCGCTCCAACATTTTGAAGTTCGAGTGGCAGACCCCCGGACCCCCCCCCCCACCCCCCCCCCCACACACACACACACACACACCCCTGTAAATGCGCACATGGAAAACATTTAGCATAATAGGGTTCAATTTTATCACGTCAACATTGACGTATTTACAGACAAACAATAGTATTTCGTCGGTGTTATTTTAAAACCTTAAAACTACAGCTTGATTGAAGCTGTAGTTAGTTACGCGATTCTGATATAACACCAACGGTGTCGTAAACAAAATTCATTGCTTTTAGACTGGTCCCAAATTATAACATAGGAATAATTTAATTTTAAAAAGGGTAGGGTACCGTTAAGACAAGTTATACATACTCTATTCAGTGTAATCCACAATCCGTTTATTTAACAAAAATGTCACAAAATTTCGTGTAAATCTAGACCACTAATCAAGATCTTTAAAACAACGCTAATCTTTATTATACAACAAACATTTTTTGTATTCAAAACATGTTTATCACCTATGAAAAACTGCTAAATTCTGGCTTCTTTATTGAGACGATTTTGAAATACTAGCGTACAGAACAAAAGGGGGATAGTTACATAAGGACTTCTTAACATTTACATAAGTGCTTTGTTTTGACTTTATATAAGTACGACGCGTACTTTTGTAAGTTCATTTGTGGTGCAGAAACGAAGGAAGGATGACGGAAAAATTGACGAATGGTAAGTGAAAATTTTATACTAGTTTTGTGTACTTATACACTATTCTGTATTCTTCAGTAGAATAATTATGATGATTTTCAACCAAAGCATAGTAATTGCAGTTTTTAAAGCTGTAGTTACGAGGTTTTGGTTGAAAAGCAACGATTATTATGATAACGGCAAGGTGGACGTTGATTTGAGTATGATTTAACAAAGAATATTAAACATTTTAAAGGGTAAATGGAAATGACGCCGTTTAATTGACATTTTTTTCTTTTCTCTGAATCGTTCCTACTAATCAAGCTTAAACCAGGGTTCAAAATTTGTTTTAATCCTCTCCTAGATAAGAACTGGGTCCCGTTTTACGCTACTAAACGAACGTTTAGAACTTTTTGTTTTCGCATATATTTAAAGCTAAGCATTTTGGTCGGTCTCATTTGTCCGAAGGTTATTTCTCATCCAATCAAATGTCTTGTTACATAATTAACGCTAATGATGGTCAGGAAAACGGGGCCTTGGGTTCAAGTTGCTTTTAAACATTTAAAAGACATATTTTCGTTGTCTTACGACATGTTTAGAAGTATGTTTTTGTCTGCAACTCTTTTCGATTTGGAACAGTCTTTTAAAATTTTGATGTTTGAAAATGCCTTACTCCAGATAATGCTTTTGGACCGTCGTATATTTTGGGTTCAGCCCGCCTTTTTTAACAAATGGGGTATTTTATTTTGCCAGAAACGTGTATTACTAATTTGCACATGGTTCCTGTGTTTTTGTGTTACTATGGATATGATGTGGAGGTAATCTACATAATACCTACATATAATGCTGTTAATAACCTCCACTTCATATCCATGGTGACAAAAAAACACAGGAATCTTGAGCTAAATTTTAATGGACGTTCCTGACAAAACAAAATAAAACCCCCATTTGTCAAAAACTTCGAACCTAAATCACACAGAGGCGAAATATTAGCAACGAATGACCTGTAAATTTTTTTTCTTTTTTTCTCTCCATGACATCATTTTAAAGTACATAGGAAATGCCATTTTATTTAGTATTATCTGAAAGGCCAAAGGTTTAAATAATTCAAAACTGCAAGTTTCGCCAATAAAAACCTAAAATTGAGTTAGTTATTCACGAAAAACCGTTTATCTCACCTGTGCTACTTTATCAAACGCGAGCTTTTATCGGGATTAGCGTTGTGACGTCATAAACTGGAGTGGCCATTTAAAGTCTATGCGTTTATTCTGTATTTCATTCATTTCCTATCGCACATTAAACTGGATTATTACAACTTGTCAATATGCATAATTGTCATTATCATGTGACACGCGTCGATGTGTTAATCTCATTGTAAATGTGATTATTGACGTGTGGCAGTCACACGATCGGCTGAATGTTGATTTTCTTTTCTTTAAAAAACGCTTGTCTCTTGACGATTTTTATCGCTATAATTTTGCGATTTTTGCGAGTGGTAATACTAATACAAGTTGTGTATTTTCCAAAACTACCTCTGTTATTTCGTTCTTATTCGTCTCACAAATCTTTACAAAAAAATCTTGAGCTGAATGGTGTGTCAAATTCTATGTTTTCTTCAAAATAATTAGACGCGGTGTCATAACATGTAAAACCGTGACCATCGGTAGCCATTAGCCATTTTAACTCCATTTGGTGACGTCACGCATACCTATCGTAGTTAAGCGACTGTTAGAGGAATTCTGAATATCGGAAAATTTTACAGGTAAATTATCACCACTTTGGGACTTAATTTCTCCAAAACTAGGCATCGGAAAACAACCGGAATTGTTTTATTGTTATCTTAAATGTGTAAACTATGTAGTTTACACGCACATAATTCTCATTTCCTTACTACTTTAAGCTTTCTCTTGTGGTGATCCAAAACCAGAGGCTCGTTTCTTCATTCACCAACATAATTTCCAATCGAACGTCTTGATAATACGGTCCAAGGGGGCTGTTTCATCAAAAGATTTTTTTTTTTACTTTCCGATGTCTTACAGCAATCGCATAACCTAGTTCTCAATTGAAGGGGCGATACCCGACTCTTCTTGTAAACGTGTAGTAAATCCTCGGTATAATCGATTCACTATTAAGGTTTACGAACTGAGAATGAAATGCAGAGCCAGAGGCGAAATTTGAAAAGTGCCAGTAATTCCTAAACTGTGTGAACTTTACATTCCAAATACAAACATACGCATTTTGTATGGTTTAGAATTTTGAATTAATGCATACTTATGGAAATATTTGACAAAAATGTTCAAAATTACCTCCCTTGCATATGAAAACAGAGTAAAATAATATTTGTAAATCATTTTCTTCTTGAAGCATAATCTTGAAATCCGGCCTGGTGAATCAACTTTTGTGAAGGGTATTTACAAGTGTGTGTAATTTGATGCATTTAGTATGGCTAGAAAATGGTGTTTTCATTATCAGTTCGTAAACCTTAAACGAGAATAATTACAGTTGAATTGCTTTATCAAAACAACTGAAATTATTCTCGTTTAATTGTGAATCTATTTCAAGTGAAAAATATGTTTTGATGAAACTAGCCCCATGTATTTGTCGCATGTTTGCTTCAAAAAAGAAAGGAAGAACTAACTCACGAGTGTATGTTTTCTAGACCTACACTAACTCTACAGTTATCAACATTCAGTTTATCGAAGATGGGAGATTTGAAATTGGACCAGTCTTCATTTCTGTCATTTGAGCGAGAATAAAATTTAATTCTATATTATTAGTTGTAGGTATACATGTACTCGCTTAAATCGTCCGATAAATTACTTCAAATCTACATGCCATTACTTTTCATCGAAAAACTCGTAACTGCAGCTTGTTTTAACAGTTTAAGCTGCAGTTACGATGTTTTCGATGAAAAGCAGCGATGTGCTTCTATATTTTGCAGGTATCGATGTGACCAACTTGGTACTTCCAAATGGAACATCAAGATCCCAAACAGGTAATATGACCCGCCAGGCGAAAAAGCTAGCGTTTTCTACTTTTGCTTGAATATTTTCTATGCTATAATATTATTCACCAATTTCACCTTTTTAACCCCTTCCCTAAAAGAGCTGGTTTTGACGTCCCTAATAGAAAATGCTTGGGAAACCATTGAGACAAAAGAAGAAACTGCTGATAACCAGCAGCTTCTGCTTTTGTCTCAATATTTTCCCTGCTGTTTTGTACACAAATCCTATCTTTCTTCACATATAATTTTTCGTCTGCAACTGCTTTCAAATTGGACCACCCTAAAATTTTGTCGTTTGGGAAAGGGTTAAAGTGACATTTATTTTTTCGACTGCAACAGCTTTCAATTTGAAATTCCCTTACGTTTTGTCGTTTGGGAAAGGGTAAAAATAAATACAAACTAGACTCTGTACCTACTCACGAATACAAACCCTAACCTTGATGTTTTCAAGGGCTCTTCTAAAAGCGTCAAAACAAGATTGTTGAAAACCGTTTTGATTACTGAATAATTTGTCGAGTTGAACTTGCAATGTTGTTTATTTAGAAGGCATAACTGGCAGCGATAAGCTTTAGCCATACTTACACATGCAGCCTGATCTCAGTCTATATTATAGATCACCTTAAAAACAACAATCAACAAAACAAAACTCCCCCACCAACCCTCATGATATCTCCGCTTGTCTTAAATGGCGGTTTTTGAAGAAAGGGACGATATTCTGTCTAAACATTTCAAATAGTTTCTTCACTCGTCTAGTGCTGAATTTCCCACATTTAGCGGGACACATTTTCTCTCCGCATTATTATAATATAAATTTTGACACTAACCCAATATTTCAGGTACATTCAAAGTCAAGGCGGGCCTAGCACAGATGGCTAAGAGTGGCATCAACATGGACGTTGCTACAGAATTACAAAATTATTTTCTCTTTTTTTTGGGTACTGAATTTGTCACATATAGCGCGACATATTCTCTTTCCGCTGTTTTATAATAAAACTTTTGAAACAAACTCAATGGCAATGAATTTTGTGCTAGAAATAGACTGGGTTTACCGTTATGTTTTGATAACCCGTCAGTGTTGTTATAAAATCTCGTAACTACGGCTTGAATCAAGCCGTAGTTACGAGATTGTATAACAACACCACGATATGCTATTGTTTGTCCGAAATTACATATTTTACACTGTTTACTAGATAAAACCATTCCCCATTGTTGTAGGTACGTTTAAGGTGAAGGCGGGTCTTGCACAGATGGCGAAGGATGGCATCATCATGGACGTTATTACAGAATTACATAATTTTTCACTTGTTTATCACTGAAATTGTCACATATACACATAAATATTTTTTCTGTCAACTGTTTTAGAAAATGAATTTGAAACTAACCCATATATTGTAGGTACATTCAAGGTGAAGGCGGGTCTAGCACAGATGGCGAAGGGTGGTATCATCATGGACGTTACGACGCCCGAGGAAGCCAGGATAGCCGAGGAGGCGGGGGTAGGCATTTGACATTCTAGAATTGATGATTTTCGTTCCCCACCAACATTTGGGTGCTTTTCATTTCCATGATTAGCATAACATTTTAAAGCACAGTGCGTCTATATTTTCATGATCAATCAAATATAATCTGACTCACAAAGCTTTAGCCCGTAATGTTACATTTTTTCGAGTTATTGGTCCAATATCAAATGTGATAATACACATGATACACGAAATGAAATTATTACCTTAAACTTGTCTAAATGTCCGGTCATATACGACTCCACGTTTATATTGCGTCCACTTCACGTCCGGCCGTGATGTGTACGCGAGTGGTTTATGTGACCAGGCCTCTAGGTCTGCGATAGCCTACAGACTAAGGAATGAAATTAATAAGGAGAATAACTTTAACAATGCCGAAAGTAAAATGTTTTTTGTGGGGGGATATCTTACAGAAAGATTTTTATCATAAGCTGCTTTTAATTCAAACGTCTGCCTCACTAAGCTAAGAATGAATAAACTTTTCTATCTGTAGGCGTGTGCAGTAATGGCCCTAGAACGTGTTCCGGCTGATATCCGACGAGATGGTGGTGTAGCTAGGATGTCAGACCCTAAGGTAGGTGTTTTTGATGGTTATAGAATCTACTTACTTATGATACTTAATTCTCTTCGCACATGGTTGGGCATAGGGCCTACACTATATAGCTCTCCAATTGGTTCTGTACTCGGCCTTCTTTTTCGCCCCGCTCAAAGACAGTCTTACCTTCCGAGGCTCGGCATCAAGGGTTCGTCTCCAGGTCAATGCAGACCTGCACCGTTTTCTCTTTCCATGAGGACTCCAACCCAGAGCCTGTCCGGTATTGTTCGTTGGCTCTCGGCGTAGTATATTCCTAATCCACGGTTAGAACTAATTGGTTATTTTAACCTTTCCGAAACGAAATAAATTTGAACTGTTTCTATTTGAACGATGTTGCATACCACACCTTTGACGTTGAAAATGAATAAAGGATTTTTGTACAGTGTAGCCCAGAAAATGTTGAGACAAAAGGAGTCAATGCTTATTATCAGCACTTTCTTCTTTTGTCTCAATATTTTCTCAAACGTTTTCTGTCGAGGAATTTAAAACATTTGTCTTTGAAAGGGTTAAAATAATTCTGTAAAAGTAGAATTGCTCGGATACAACTTGAATTTGATATGATCGTGATTCTGTTGCTACCGCTTCTCATAACGTTAATGTATTTTTTCTCCACTTTTAGATGATAAAGGAGATAATGGCCGCTGTAACTATTCCCGTGATGGCTAAATCCCGTATTGGTCATTTTGCAGAAGCACAGATACTCGAGGCGCTCGGGGTCGACATGGTTGACGAATCAGAAGGTATAGAATACAAGTGATTCCAAAGAGTACACTCTTTATTGTTGGACTACCCTTTGTTAACCCATTACCACACAATAACTCATTTTGACTCCCCTACAGCAAAGGGTTTTGGAAAATATTGTGAAAAATGAAGAAATTGCTTGTGACAAGCAATTTCTTCAGTTCCCACAATGTTTTCTACAAGAAAAGACGAAAGGATTTTAAATTTCCTTAACTTGAAATTGTCGTATGCGTCATCTTTGAATTTGGACCACCCTAAAATTTTATCGTTTGGTAATTGGTTAAGTACGTAGATAAACAAACTAAATAGTACATACTCTATATTAATTGATTCACACAAACGTTAATAGAGAGAAAAAATGTAAAGATTTGGACATGAGATTCGTCTTTAAAAACTGAACCATTTGTCTGTGCCAACGAATAATTTGAATATATAAACGTACACGAAAATTTCGAGGTAATGTGTCTCTGTTTTTAAGATAAGACGGATAATAGTAGCATTTCCCGCTTTTCGACAAAAAAATGTGTAACTACAGCTTTAAACGAGATACTATGTACAGCATTAAACAAGCTCCAGTGAGGTCTTACGAGGCTTTTGCTGAAAATTAGCGTCATACAAGTTCTCAGATTTGACATATCCACGCCTTTCATTAAAAAACTCGTTATGTGCAGCTTGTTTTAAGATGCAGTTACGAGGTTTTTGTTGAAAAGTGACAGTATTTTACTTTCAGTTTTGACCCCATCAGACGAAGAGAATCACATCAACAAACACAATTTTAAGGTGCCGTTCGTCTGCGGTGCACGTGATCTCGGGGAGGCGTTACGTAGAATCTCAGAAGGGGCCGCCATGATACGTACTAAAGGATTGGCTGGAACTGGTAAGTGACACTGTCCGCTGGCACAATAGCTTACATTTTGTTCATCAAAGTTGTTGAGATAAATTGACTCTGTAAATAACTTTGCTGTCTTTGGGAACAAAAATGAAAATCGAATGATATAAGAAACTATTGTTGGGCCATTAGCCTTGTTTTGAGTACCCATGAATTAACTCGAATGACAAATTAATTATGCCTGTAAAGTGAGCAATGTAAGTCTTTCATGGTCCTCTTGTTCTATCCCCAGGTGACGTTGCTGAAGCCGTCCGACACGCTAGAACAATTAACAAACAGATCAAAATAGCTCAAGCTCTGGACTCTACGGAGCTGTTCAACTACGCTAAAGAACTAAGAGTTCCTATAGAGTTGTTACAGAAAACAGCCGAGCTGGGTCGATTACCAGTCGTTAACTTCGCTGCTGGAGGAATTGGTAGGTCGTCGGTTTTCATTGAAAACTTCGTAACAACTGCAGCTTTACTTGTCTTGAGCTGCAGTAACGAGGTTCTCGAGGAAAAGCAGCGCAGTGTTAACATTTTTTCTTAAACAAATGCCCTGTAGAAAAAATCTTTGAAAAAAGGAAAATAAAGAAAATCATCGCCATTTAACATAAACCTCGTAACTGCTATTTGTTTAAAAATGCAGTTAGGAGTTTTTTTTGTTGGAAATCAGGGAAATGCTGAAACAAACATTAAGTATTTGATTTTGTCCTATTATTATGCTCCCCGAAAAAAATTCGGGGGAGCATATAGTCGCCACGCTGTCCGTCCGTCCGTCCGTGCGTCCGCCCCTCCGTCCGTCCACATCCATATTTCAGCAACCCTTGCACCAAATTCAACGAAACTTCACATGTGAACTTCCAAGGATAATCCATAGGGACCCTTTTCTCTGTTTGTTGATTTGAGACTGCGTCATGGAAAAAGGGACCTTAATGTAAAAATTAGATTTTCTCCAATTTCTCTTCATCCAATGGGCAGAATTTAATGAAATTTTGTACTTTTGTGAATAAATGAGATGTTCTAGACCATATTCTATAAATAATGTGCGTAGAAAAATCTGTCATGGGAAAGGGGGCTTAATATATGATAATTTTTATTTTGTGACAAACACTTATTCGGGGAGCATAATCCGTCTATGACGGCTCTTGTTTTCTGTATTGTTTTTTTTCTCAAGAAATATATAATATTAATTATAATTTAGCTTTCGACTTCAAAAGCTTCCAAACTGGGCTAATCCAATTCATTGCTGATGATGGTTAACTTTTCTTTGGCTTTCGACACAATTATTCGTTGGTCACAATTGTGATGAAGGGAGGCAAATGTGTTATTTCATACTTATAATTACCTCCCTTGGTATGCCAGGGGTTTACATGTTGGAAGGTAAAAACCGTATGGGTTTTAGTAATTGAACATCGATTGATGCGAGACTTGGGGAAAAGAAAATGCCTCGCGTAAGACAAACAAACAAACAAACAAACAAAGTTCAAAGATAACAATCATCACCTTATAAAAGAACGACTAACCAGTGCATTTATTCCGTTGAAATCTGCAGATAGATCAATCGAGAAAATTAATCACATTGCTGCTTTTCTTCAGAAACCTCATAAATACAGCTTATTTAAAGCTGTAGTTATGAGGTTTTTGATGAAAACCGATGATTATTCTGTTGATTAAATAATAATACGAGTTTCCACTTCTGCTTTTCCAGCGACCCCAGCTGACGTATCATTGATGATGCAGCTAGGCGTTGACGGCGTGTTCGTTGGTTCCGGCATCTTCAAAAGTTCGAATCCCCAGACCCGAGCAGTCGCAATGGCTCAAGCCGTGACACATTACAAAGACCCTAAAGTGCTTTCTGATCTGAGTTCGGATCTCGGCAAGGCCATGTTCGGTGTACCCCGATCAGAGGCGGGTAAACAAACGAACGGTTGGACAGTAAAAGGGGATAAAAATGCAATTTGGAATTCAACTCTCGGTGATCCGGCAAATTTTGTGAAAGCTTCATGAACTGTACTGATTCATTTTCATAATTCAGTTTGGAAAGTCTATCATTCTATATAATTACTTTCCATATCGACAAATTATAGACTCTTCAAGTTTAAAACTGCAAGTTTACAACTGCAAGAGCAGATCAAATTTGGTTGGTAAAGAAATGAGTTGTATACAACGCGACAAGGTGGACTGTAAACTCTTTCCCAACCGAGACCTGATTTTTACGTCCCAAATAGAACAGGCTTGGGAAAACATTGAGACAAAAGAAGAAAATGCTGATTATCAGCATTTTCTCCTTTTGTCTCAATATTCTCTGAACTGTACTTTACACAAATCCTATATTGAATGATGTATTTTACACCAGGCAGCATGCAGCTTTAGATTATGATCAGTCTAACTGTCGTTTGCGAAAGGATTTGGAAGATAAAAATGCGAATTAGAAATCAGCTTAAGGTTACTGTTCTGATTATCCTTGTAAAACATCATAAAATAAAGTATTCATATTCATTTATTAAAATAGTCACCGTATATCAAAAATAGTATACGTATCTGTCTTTTCATCCTTTCCCGAATGTGGAAATGTTATGCTGGTCGAAATCGCAAGCCGCTACTACCGTAATCTATCTGGCCCCGGTTTCTCGAAAAAACTTAAGTACGATCTCATGCTCAAATCTGAGCACCGTGCTCAAATCGCACGAAATCCACGTGAACTTCAATCGAATAACCTCCAACTTTGAAGAGTATCCCTTTGAAGTTGAGCATATTCTCATGAGAATATACTTAAGTTTTTTCGAGAAACCGGGGCCTGGTCTAATTCTGTCAGCCTCAAAGTTGGCAGGGGTTTCAAATGATAATTGTTGTCGTAGCACAGCCACCTTAAACAATTGTTCAATTTTTTGTTTGCTCATAATTTCATAACTAATGTGACATTTGAAGAGTTTCTGTTACCGAGAGTATAGTGCTCCCACGATATTCTGAATCCCGCCAAACAATAAAACATTAATCAATTTACTAATCATAGGTTATAGATATCAAAATGAAACCACATTGATGATAATTAGTATTTTGATGTAATATTGACGAGATTATAGGTTAAAGGTTTGTTTATAAATATCAGAACAGCGTGGGACACCTGTTTTCGATTGAACACGAAAAATCATATCAGGTCAACTCACGTGACGTTTACAAGAATCGTGTGACTGTCGACTTTAAAACCGACAGAATTAGAACAGACAGATAAAATTACCAAAAGGGAGCATGGTATTGCCATTTTTATCGCTTTTAAGCATCGAAAGAATAATAATTGGACAACGAAGAATGAAGAAGAAGAAGAAGAAGAAGAAGAAGAAGAAGAAGAAGAAGAAGAAGAAGAAGAAGAAGAAGAAGAAGAAGAAGAAGAAGAAGAAGAAGAAGAAGAAGAAGAAGAAGAAGAAAAATATTTTATTATAGTGACATGTGTGAAATTACATTGGTACATATTTTACAATATATTTGAATGCTATAATGCACACCCGGCCCATTGGGTCTATAAGTCACCTTTTGCCAAATTACAAAATTTTGTTTCCCAGAAGGTTTCCTTCGCAAATCGTTCGGCTAGATGTCTCTGTAGTTAACGCCCGTTTGCTCATTAGCAAATTCTACATACCGCTGCTTTTCAACAAAAACCTCGTAACTGCAGCTCAAAAGAAGCTGCAGTTACGAGGTTATTGTTGAAAAGCGACGATAAGCTAATGTTATAAAGATGTCACCGTGGCTCAGATCGAACTTATCACTATGAATCTTTAGTGTTTGACCTACCTTTTGGACCAATGAAATTGCAGTATATTTTAGAATTTCGCTGCTATATTTCGCATAAACTCTCTGCCGGCTAGTTTAAGTGGCGTCTTTACATAGCCACGCCCCATCGCCAATGAACCGCTAGGGAACACTAAGTCAGATAGAGTCTGTATAGTAGATTCTACGCGATATAAACATTCAATGGGCTGCGCCCATTTGAATGTTTATTTTCGCATAGAATCTACTATACAGCCTCTATCTAATACATAAACAATGACATACTATATGTGCACCTGACTTTTTGTGACATTACTCTTTCCCCAATTGTCTTTTCTGTAGCATTATACAAATTTTCTACTTTAGTCATTACTTATACTGTCGTTTGCAACAGCTTTCTAACTTTACAGTCCATATTTTCACCTGTTGGAAAAGGGTTGAAAAGAAAACGAGTCAGCGTTTAAGGCATATTTTAAATATCACTTTACGGTGTTCTTATTACTAGTTAGTATTTCAGTATAGTTTGACAAGTATTAATTAGTGTTTACATTTCGTCTCAAAACATACGCATTCCATTTGTTTGTGAATGGATTTGCCACATTTTATGTGTCACATTTGTCTATCGTTTTGCCTTTTAAACGACATAAGTTTGTATCGCCTAACAACAAAGGCTAATGTGACTGAAGGTATTCCACCAATCGTTAGTTACCAAATACTTCGTGTAACACTGGGCGTCATCTGTCTTTACGGAAATTTTCGAGAGTATCTCTAGCCAGTTTCTGTTGCCACGGATGACGCCGAGAAATTGACAAAGGTATACCATCGTTAATTTCCGTTGCCACGGAAAAAGCCCGAAGTTACACGAAGTATTTGGCTAGTCTTACAAATATGATGCTGTCCAGTAAAGTGTCATACACAGTTTTTTTTCAAACAATTGTCTTGAGGAGAATACACATACTCCTTTGGAAACTGAAAGAAAAATAAGTTTGACAATCATCATCCCGTATTCGCTCAGCATATATCAAGCAGACTACATTAAACAAGTATCTGGTGTTGTATGCAACACATAAAGTCCCCTACCGGCTTCACATTGACTCAATATGGTAATCAATAATCAAATTAGCTTGCTTAGTTATTAAGTTATTGCAGGATCCATTTTTTGCCATATTTTCACTATTTCCGTTACCATAGCAACCACACTTTTCGTCAAAGAACAAAGATAAAATGATGTGCATAATCTACACATTGCCATCTAGTCATATACCAAGTCTCATCAAATTAGCTTGCTTACTTATTAACTTATCGCAGGATCCAATAATTTTTGCCATATTTTCACTATTTCCGTAACCGTAGCAACAACAATTTTAGTCTAAAAACAAAAATAAAATGATGTGCATAATCTACACATTGCCATATAGTCATATACCAAGTCTCATCAAACTAGCTTGCTTAGTTATTATCTTATCGCAAGATCCATTTTTTGCCATATTTTCACTATTTCCGTTACCATAGCAACCGCACTTTTCGTCAAAGAACAAAAATAAAATGATGTGCATAATCTACACATTGCCATCTAGTCATATACCAAGTCTCATCAAATTAGCTTGCTTACTTATTAACTTATCGCAGGATCCCATTTTTGGCCATATTTTCACTATTTCCGTAACCATAGCAACAACAATTTTAGTCGAAAAACAAAAATAAAATGATGTGCATAATCTACACATTGCCATCTAGTCATATACCAACTTTCATCAAAAACGCTTGCTTAGTTATTAAGTTATCGCGGGATCCAGATTTGAGCGGACAGACGGACGGACGGACGGACGGACGGACGGACGGACGGACAGACAGACGGACGGACAGACGGACGGACGGACGGACAGACAGACGGACGGACAGACGGAGGGCAAACCTATAGTCCCCTCCGGTGTGAACACCGGTAGGGGACTAATAAGGCCAGATTACACTATATGAAGACTGTCCATGTTCTACTTTGACTGCAAAATTGAACGAAATTGACTAGTATCTTCCAAGATACCCCAGGTGAACTTTTGAGCAAATCCAATGCAACTTTTGAGAGAGCATCAATCCCAAGTTACCCCCCTGTCACTTTCATCCAGGTTCCTTATCTTCCTTTGCGGATGTTTGCTCCCCTGACTGATATTTAGAGACTGCTATTTGTTTCAATTTCTTTTTGTCGTAATGTTTTCGGTGGAACTTCTTGCCCTCTTCGTGTTCACCACTAATAAGTCTTTTCACTTGTGTTTCGTTGCTTCCAGACCCCTTTCTTCCTTGGAGAGGGCTTGCTTGACTGGATCCTTCTGGTGCCGTTGTCTCCTCATCTCTATCTGTGACTGATGATCTACGTTTGTCAAAGGACCAAATTGTTTCATACTCTTTGGAACACGAGTCTGTTGAAACCTGCTTTGGATAGGTACTATCAATATCTGACGGTCTGGATTGACTATCGAACCAAATCGTTTCGTACTTTTTTGGAGACGTCTCTTCATTGATCTCCTCTGCAACGGCATTCTCATCCAGCAACGATAAAGACGTCCCATTGATGTCTTTCGATTGTAATTCTGTATATTTAATTTTCGGAATCGTCTCGTCTTCTTGTTTGGACATAGTATTTACGTTATTGTTCCCACTTTTCTTTTCGACGCTTTTCAATCCTTCAAGTAGTTGAGTTTGTGGTGTCTCACACAACATACCCATCCCATTCTTACTTTTTGAACTTGTATTTGTCCCAATTTGTTCTACAACTCTTGTTGGAATATTCCTTAAAATAGTGATTCTTTGGTCTTTTACTGAACAACTACAACTAAGTTTCTTTCCCTTCCTTAAAAGCCGCCGTAAATGTGCCAAAAGAGTATCATTAGATTTATTGCGACCCTCTATTGCTTCAATAAGGACAGTGTACACCCATCTAGGAGATGCATGGCTAAGCTGCTGAAACATCTCGTCCCATAGTGCCTGGTCATTACAAAGTCCTGGCTCAAACGCGATCTTGCGGTGTAAATCTTCCAAAATTAGATCATTTGCGAATAGATGATTGTACACCCACTTGATTTCACAGATTGATTTAATTTCGCAGATGGCGCAATATTTTCTTGGTCTCTCGTCAGAATCTTGAATGAACTCATCATACATGTTCCTTATATCTTTCACCACACTTTCATTCTCAGTCACAACAATATCTAGAAACGCGTTCATACATGTAATATCTCTCTTTAATGCTATAGATATCAATGCAGAAATCTGATCCTCCGAACTCGTCAAGTTCCTCAGTATTTGTGATTCCTCTTCACTCACGATCTCCTTTTCAATGATCAGGTCAGGTAACTTTGTCTCCTTGAACATCAATGAATTTACAAGCTTCGTCGTGTTCAGGCGAATTGCTTCTCTCATACAGTGGCCTTGGTGAAATGCAGTACGATTTCTTTGTCCTGGGAAAAAAGGTAAGCAATATTCATTTTCGCCATCTACCAACTCTCAAAATGGCCAAAACACAAATGATATGCATATTATGTGTTGTTTAATATCATATGTACGAAATGATATGCTTTAGTACATGAGTGTGTAAAGCACAGTTAGAAAAGGAAAATTAATTAGTAATCAATATATTTTCTCTTATTGTTTGTAAAGCTTCCTTGATCACAGACCAAAGAAGCATGGTTTTGGCAAAGGAATAGCTTAGTATTAAATCAAACTGTTGTATTATATTATCCCGACAAAATATGTAGATCTAGTTATGATAAAAACGTGATCTGAATATTTATTAATATTACAAGACATCCTAGGACTATACACCCATGTGTTAGAGACCTATAGCTGGACAATGAGAAGTGACCGCTGTTTACATGACTATGATGTTAATAAATTCGTCCATTCTAACCGAATTTCAGCATATATGGTTTCCTACTAGAAGTCAAGACATGTTGTAAAAAAGGATTTTTTTTCCAAGTAAACAAAGACGTAATTTCGTACAAACAATGGTAATAATAATGTTATCAATTAAGTTGATATACTTACGTTCGCTGCCGTTGCTGCTGAAACTCGAATTAGAACTCTCCGGCATACAGCGCATCTTACGTAGCCTAGTTTGAATCTGTTCTGGGCCGAGTCCCTCGAGCATCGCCTCTATTCTGGCTAAACGCTGTTCCATATCCGTATGTTCAACATGACTTGCTTGTAGGACATTTTCAATGCGACATATCGCGCCAACAAGCTGTTCGCTCATATCGTTCATTTTAATAGAACCCATTATATAGGCTAACAGCGTAAGTTAGGATCGCAGAATTCGTTCAGTGCAATACTGCTGAAATGAGAAATTGCAAATGAGCGAGGAACAGGGAAAAGGAGACATCTAAGTAATTCAAACCGACTTGGAAAATTCCTTATGTACTATGAATCTTAGTGTGATCTGTAGAGAAATGTTTTCCAGACTCAAGCGTTTGATTCAGTTTTCATTGAAGTGAAACGAGAAAACGATGTGATAAGCATTTCCTTTTTTGAATGATTTTGCTCGGCTTTTCTTGTACCATCAAATACAACACTCAATATCTATAGGCATGATGCGGTTGGTAACTTACACGCGACAGAGAATCACGTGCCACAACAATCTCAGAAAATCGCCAATAATTTTGTTAATACTTGTGTTGTATTTGAAGCATAGAAGTCGGGAAAACCCCAGGGATTTGCAAAACGTGATTTTTTTTCAATGATCAGCCGATAATTTTTTTTTTATCGGCTGTTCTTTTTTATTTGATATATTTTTGGAACAATGTCCCAAATCCATCTAACCATTGACGTATTTCTGCTTTCTCTGCTTCAAACTATTTTCAAAACATATCGGTCATCTTCGCTAGCAAAGGTTAAACCCACCTTCGTTTGTATCCACAGACGATATTATACGTCGTAGATGTCACCTTTGGCTTGCAAAGATGTACATCAATATAATTACTGATTTTCTAATTAACTTATTAAGATCTTATTAAAAGAATTCTGCAATTGATGTGTCACGTGATTCCCTATCGAGTTATATTGTATTGATTGGGATTGGAAAATTGTCCCAAATGGTATTTTAGACACTATTGATCCTAGATCTTGTCTAAAAATATATATATCAAACCCGGAAGATTCACGGTAGAGTAACCACGGGTAATGGGCAAATTATTTATAAGGGCGTATCGACATTTATTTCAAAGTAAACCAGGCCTAATTAGTCAGGGCACGAATTTAGAAAAGTTATCACCTAAAGGCATTTTGTGAAGAAAAGGGTTTGAGATCGGTTTTAAGGGTATTTTGGTATGCTGAATCCGAAAAACAATGTTGCCAAGCTGAAAAATGGCTTCTTCATCATCTAATTTGCATATTTTCAAAATGGCCGCCAAAACCTCAATTATGCAATAATTATGTTGTTATGTATCATTTTTTCGTCATGTTTTGATCTAAATATCGCAAATTTCATGTTAACAGACTAAAACTAAATGGTTTACCACTTGAATGAGGAAAAGAAATGGCTCTTTCACCATCTAATTTGCATATTTTCAAAATGGCCGCCAAAAACATAAAATCTGCTATATAGTATCAAAGTTTTGGGCATAATCTTAACCATATTGTTGAGATATTTTGCTATCAATTGTTTAAAACTAACGAGTAATTAATTTCAAAAGTAAATATAATCACGTTGACACTAATTTTGATAATCTTTTACCGTATTACTGGCAATAAACCCCTTTTAAACATACAGAATATCACTTTCAAGTTTCAAGTTTTTGGCATAACCTTAACCAAAATGTTGAGATGATTTGCCATAAATTGTTTTAAACTAATGAGAAAATAGTTTCAAAAGTAAATAGAACCACATTGACACTATTTTTATCATCTTTTACCATATTACTGACAATAAAACATTTTAAACATACAGAATATCACTTTCACATTGAATTTATTTATCATTTTTTTGTAATTATCATTTGTTTGTTTTTGAAAAAAAAGCGCCGTTAAAACACATAACTTTTACCAACAATACCAATTTAGACATTTACATATATACATTTTGATTTTAACAAACTTGGACATTTTAGATTTAGCCTTCATAAAATAATTTGGTTCATTTTCAAAATAATGCTGAGCTAAAATATTTCAACATGTCTTTGGTACTTATTGCTAGATCGAAATGAGGTCCGGAAAAAATATCATCTGAATTCATTTATACCAGAATTGATTTGATAACAGAAAATGTCATAAGAGCTAAACACCGTATTTATTTCAATAAAACCGATAACACACCCTTTATACGGGTTTTAAATTGAGTTACATGCCAAAGAACGTGAATGTGTCCAATTTTCAAATATAAAATTGCTATCTTCGTAAAATCATACGTTTAGTGCAAGCGCATTACGATCCTGTACAAAATGAATGTTCTCGCTGGTGATTAGACATTTCCCGTCTACTTAAAGGGGCCATGCTAGATATTTCAGGCATCAGAACAACATGAGGACAATTAGAGCTTACTAAGTGGTATGCACATCATATTTTCTGGGCAGAAAAAGGATTATGTCGTCAGTACCAAGGTTTTCATCAATGATTAGTTTCTTATGCTTTTAATGAGAAACTAACAATGGGGTAGGTAAAGTTAGATACAAACTTGATATAGAAGGACTAAATGAATTTGATGCAATTTTTCATGATACAGTAAGTATCTTCTACCCATACTGGTTGGCAAATCCATATGATATTTCTTACCTGCTTTTATGTTTGACATACATGTACTAGCATGGTCCCTCTTAGAACATCGAAAAGTTGTCTACAAACATGCATGAAAAAATGACGACTACACTGATCTAAAGAAGTATTAAAAAGAAACATTTGAATAGAAGATGTAAGTCAGCTGTCTTTATCAGAAATAATGTAGGCGTTGTGAACAAACACAATGTTTTTGATACATGTAGATAGGTTGGTTACTGTATTTTTTAGAATGCAAAAAGCGCATCTTAAAACCGACTACATTTAAATGACATTTTACAAATCTTCGGTCAACAACGAAGTGCAGCATTATCAAATACATTAAACAAAATATTTGTATTCGGTATAATAACAAAATTTATCATATGAAACATGCGTAACACTCATTTCCAAAAAAGGTTATTATAATGATTCTTTCCATGAAACATATCTGATTTTTCAGCAATTCAATTTTTAATAAGTATACATACAAAGACAATGAACTTTCGAAACAGATGGATCTGGATATTGAGACTTAGTGTTCCTTTTTGAGATTTTTCATACATGAGAACCGATGGAATCGATGTAAACATCTGCAGAGCATGGGTTAATACATGTACTTGAACATAAGCTTCAGATTGTATTCTTCAAACATAATCAAATGACAAAGCGAATTTGAAATATCAGAATTTGATTCCATCATGTCAATAATAATGCAGCTATTAATGTCTCTGTGCGGTATCAGGCGAAAAAAACACTTCTCTTATCATAATCATTTCCTTCTTACTTGCCTCTCAGGTGCTGTGTGAAGAAATGTTCAAGCGTTGAAGACGCCAATGCCTCTGTCTAGGCTATTCTTATTAATGTCCTGGTATGGCGTCCATATTTGAACCTTCATTTTAAACTTGTGTGAACTTTGAACGCATGGGAGTATACACCTAGAAATCCATATTTTACACTTATGACAAATGATATGGCCCTTGTCATGAGCACAGCTAAAAGGGATTTTTATACAAATGTAAGTGCACAACCAATGATAGGGGCTCTAGATGAAACTGTCAATAGGCCCTACTTTACACATTATCATTGAATAGATGAAATAGTTCTAACATTTTCGGATAAAGCTGCAATAGTTCAATAAATAACAACAGAGACTATCAATCCAGGGCTTGTGGGTTCGAACCCATGTGTGTCAAAATGCTTTTTGAGGTATTACAAAAAGTATGTAACCAAAGGATGAATCGCATACATATAATCTACATGTACGTGTGATAAGCATCTATTGACTTTGGATGTTGTACTTGTTCGAAACATGTCAGGAACATGATGAATATATGCATCAGTCACTGTGATGTTACTGACAATTTAACTCAATTTAATCATTAAAGTTTATGTAACATGTATTTGTTGACTAGAAAATCTGTATTATGTAGTATATTAGTCACTATATCCAGTTTCTAGTAATTGGGTATTATCTATATCGTATAGGTAGATCAATAAGTTGCCTCTTTGAAATAGTGTCAAAATGAACAAATAATTTTTTTTTCTGAAAAATTTAAGTTCAACATACTACAGTGAATTAGGTTTGCCACACTCAACCAATTTTGCAATCTAACAAAATTTGGAAATCTAAGATAATTGTAATTTTTGATATTGTCCAGTGCCTAAGTTGGTTACCTGTTTAATATGTGTTCAATTTCAAATAATCATACACAATTTAATTTCTAAGGATACCAAAATGTAAATTAAAATAATTTTTAGTACCTATATCTTCAACAGTTTAGAATCATGAGTGTATATGAAAGTGCAAAAAATGGAATTTCCCACAAAATGGAATTTCCCACACTACACTATCCTTTATTTGAATGAATACGGTAAACTTTTTTCCAAAAGTTTTGGACATTGATTTATATTTCTAAGAATTTATTGTGGATATTTAGGCAACAAGTTTAACCATATCATGATTTCAATATAGTGGCTAGGGTGTATCATTATTTTGGCAAAATTATCCGAACAATAATTTACATGGTTTTTGAATTGGCGTGTTTGAGGTAGATCTACGTTAAAAGTATTAATATATGGTCAAAGGGCAGATGTGCTCAAATGTGTGTTCTTTATCATTTCTGCATTCGAAACTTTACATTTAATGCATAACATTTTCAAAATAGTACTTTGAACAATTTTAATGCATTTCACACAAGAAAATAAAATGTAGATAAATGCTATTGTTTCAATGGGGTTTATTGCCATTTATACGGTTATTTTCAAAAAACCAATATAATTTTCTTTCTCAATTACCTATTTCATCATTTAGATTTAGTCTGTTTACAAGAAATTTGCGATATTCAGAAAAAAAGATGTCGAAAAAATGATAGATAGCAGCATTATTATTGCATATTTGAGGTTTTGGCGGCCATTTTGAAAATATGCAAATTAGATGATGAAGGAGCCATTTTTCAGCTTGGCAACATTGTTTTTCGGACTCAGCATACCCAAATACCCCTAGAATCGATTTCAAACCCTTTTCTTCACAAAATGCCTATACCTTAAAAACTAAGCGACTTTTTCAGAATTTTGTCCTGACTATAATCGCTTAACCATTTCCCAAACAGCAAACTTTTAGACTGTACCAAATTTAAAGACCCCTGCTGCAGAATTTTAAGTGAACGAATTTTAAGTGCTTTTGGTCTTTTTTTGGGAAGACAATATTGCGGGCAATTAAAAAAAGTTGCTTTTCACAAGCAATTTGTTCATTCTCCACAATGTTTTCAAAAGCCTTTATCTTTTGGAGAGTCAAAAAGAGTCAGTGTGTGCGAATGGGCTATCAGTTTCGACTCTTTCCCAAACAATGCCTGATTTAGGCTACCTTTGCAAACAAGCTTCGGAAAAAAGAGATAGAAGAGGGCAATCATTAATTAATTTACCATTTCCTACACATTAACGCTTTTCGACCTCCCACATGATACCGGCATCGGAAAACATTGTCCGAAATGAAGAAACTGCTTGCGGCAAGCAAATTTCTTTAATTTCTGCAATATTTTCCGTGCAAAAGACTAAATAATCGTAAAATTTCATTCATTTGAAATTGTCTTCTGCAACATCTTTGAGACCTCGCTGGAACCAATGAAAACGCTTTCCAGGAGACCAAAAAATCGGACTAAATACGCCAAGGGTGAATACAGAAACGACGTTGCGTCGTAGATGTCACCCTTGGCTTGCGAAGATGTCTGATAACAGGTTAATTTCGTTTTGGAAAGAGTTAACGTTTAACATTTGTCGTTTTGCACAGATGTGTAGTTGAACATGCAGCTGACGCTTGCTATGTCGATATCGGATAAGTGGAATTAAAATGTTTAACAAAACGTTTGTGTTGGCCTAAGCAAATATAGCCATTGAAATATATAAGCATAGTAGGTTAAAGTTAAAGAGAAATTGCTCGTGTCGAGCAATTTTTGTCCCTTTCCTACTTTTTTCAATCTTGGACTGTAAATGATCGACATAAACGGTGGAATGTCATTGTAATCAAACTGAACACAAACCGGATGAGTCGAACCCTGGATAACTCAAGGTAAAATTTTCCTATGGCTTCGACATAGCTTCAACTGTATTTGCAAAATAAAACTAGAAATCTATCACTGAAGGTGATACAAATAACCCCACCACCACCTTTGTTCGGAAAAGCGTCTTTGTTGAATCAGGAGCCATAATTCAGAAATTGTCAGTCCGATTTTCTTGAAATTTTGTCAAATCAGGGGTCATAACTCAGAAAGTATTGTTCCGATTTCCGTGAAATTTGCGTCTTGCACATATACAGATGCTAGTGCACACCTGTGCCAAGCATGAAGCAAATCGGACTGTAACTGTAGGAGGAGTGGTCTGGACAAGCATTTTTTGTCAAATCAGGGACAATAACTCCGAAAGTATCTGTCCGATTTTTGTGAAATGTGCGTCTTCCACATATACAGGTGCTAGTGCACACTTGTGCCAAGTATGAAGCAAATTGGACAGTAACTGTAGGGGGAGTTGTCCGGACAAGCATTTTGATGTCAATTTAGGGGCCATAACTCCGATTTACGTGAAATTGGCGTCTTGCACATCTACAGGTCACAATAAACAGTTGTGCAAAGTATGAACTAAATCGGTCCACAAGTGTAGGAGGAGTTGTCCGGACAAAGTTTGGTGACAGACCAACAAACAAACCAACCACTGGACCGACAAGCTGATTCCAGTATACCCCCTCCAAACTTCGTTTTCGGGTGTATAAATATACAGTAATTCACAATCCAACTCAAGAGACACAGAATATCGTCGCTTTTCGAAGAAAACCTCGTAACTGCAGCATAAAACAAGCTACAGTTACGATGTTTTTGTTGAAAAGCGACAATTGTTATATCAATTTCGTAATATTTGGAAGATAACATACATATCGAAGATTATGATGTTTACACTGCTCAAGATTAATCCTTCTCCAAAAGTTATGGCTTTAACCTTCTTTAAGTGTGTGTGTGTATTTGTAGTATTATAAGGTCCCTCCCAGCTCAAAGCAGATTGCGTGCGGACCCTTCTTTAAGAAAACACTTTGGAAAATATTGAGATAAGAATTCAAGAAAATGCCGGCTTCTTTCAACGTTTTACTCTCTAAAACGTTTGACCTTTCATCTCTGGATTTTGATTAGACTCAACCCTTTCCCAACCAAGACCGTTTAATTCGGGGTCAAACTATAGCAAAACTGCTTCGGGAGGAAAAAATACGGTCGCATGTGACAGGAAGTCGCTAAATTCAGGGGGTCGCTAAAGGCAGGTTTGACTGTACTTTTAACGTCTCCAATAAAAAAAGGCACGAGAAAACATTGAGGCAAAACAAGAAAATGCTGATTATCAGGGTTTTGTCCTTTTGCATCAATCTTTTTCTCTGCTGTATTATGCACAAATTCTGCTCTCACCAATTGCCATTTTGTTGTCTGCGATAACTCTCAAAGTGAATTGGGCCATCCTTGAATATTGTTGTTTGGAAAAGGGTTAAGTTATGCGGTTTGAGAAAAAGTTTGTAAATTAAATTTACTACTTACCTGAATTTTACATATATAACCAAGCACTTCAAATGACACTGAGTGTGACAATATCGTAAATATGATTTCAATCTTCCGGTTTGCAGTGATCTACACATTCAGGGCTACAGATAAGAGCGGTTGGCAGGTTTTCAAAATGCTATATTTTGTTAAAAGCTCATCAAACCCAATGTTGTGAGTACTCATTTGAATAGTCTCATCGAGACGATGCAAATGAGTACCCACAACATAGGGTTTAGATTTAAAATAACAAATTTAGAATGTATTTATAGGCTCTTATCTATTGCCCTGTACATGATCCCTTGTTAAAAAAGGTTAGACTGTTCCAATTCGAAAGTTGCTACAGACGACAAAATGGTTGTTGTTAATTATGATGAATATTTATATATTTGTTATATTTATTATGTATAGAACATAACATTTTGGCAAAAAGGGGAAATGCATGATACCTGCGTTGTCTTCTTTTGTCTCAATGTTTTGGCAACATTTACCCCTAAAGATGTTAAAACAATGTGTTCTTTAGAAAAGAGTTGACATACTATCAACGAAATGTAGAAAAGGCTAGATTAGACATTTGTTGTATTTTTAAAAAATCTTATACCCTTTCCCAAACAACATCTGATTTTGACAACCGTGATAGAAATGGCTTCGAGAAAGTATTAATTGAGGCAAGCGCCTAAAACGCTGATAACCAGCTGATTATTCTCTTCCCTTATTCCAATTTTATAATTAGACCTATAATTATGTTTTGTCGTCTGCACGGAATTGAAGCACGTTAAAAAATTTCAAATTGGAAAAGAAAATATTGCAAATATCTGGTATCATTAAATTTATTGTACATGCCTGAATCGATTATTCCATTTCAATTTTAAGCCTATTCCAAAACTAGACACTCTTTTGACGTCATTTGATGATTTCGTGCAATATTGGCACGTGCAAACATTATTTCTCAAACAAAATAAGTGTGCCTGAATTCTGGCATTGCTTAGTACGTGAAAGCATGTAATCAAATCTTGTGATGATACTGAATTCTGAAATCGCGTGGGTTTTTGTGACTTTTTATATTTGTGTTTTGGTAAAATACCTTAATATTTTTTTATGTTTGGATTAAGCATTTTTGGTGAAATTTAAAGACAACTTGTAAACGTTAATGAATTACATTTGCTGAAAATTTCATAAAATATACTCCGTTATTTATTTCATTATGATGAAAAATGAAGGGGTCTAAGTGTTGCGTTAGATGTGTCTTTAAGTGTACAAAAAGTTGTTCGTGCAGAACGGTTGTAAGTGCACTTGGAATCCATACCCATTTAGTTACCTATCCTACACTAGCCCAGCAAATCATTAGAATTTGTTATTTAATTTCACGCATTGAACACTGATTTAACACTTTCCAAAAACAGAAGATTTTTTTTAAGCTTGCCAGATTTAACAGCTAAAGTTGATGGCAAAATGGGTGTTGTTACATATAGCCTAGGATTTCAGTACAATAGCCCAGCAAATATTTAGGGAAGAGGGGAAGGAAACCTTTATTGGAACGAAATGTTTCCGAAGCGATTTCTATTTAGAACGATAAAACTAGATTTTGTTTGGGAAACCGAAAAAAAGTACAAGGGGATTTCCTTTGGAATTCCATTTTGTGCTATTTTTAGTAATCTTGTTTTATTTGGGCGACAAACAGTTTAATTCAAAATATAAATCTGTACAATTACACAACAATCAGTCCGTTTGGCATAGATATATGTCTCGTCCAATCCGATTGCTTGATATGGAATTTAGAAATTTAGTTGATTGATGATGAATTTGTATTAAATACGACCCGGCAAAATCAGATATAAGATTTTCTATTGATAAATACCAGACCATACTTTAACGCAGACATGCCTCTTAAATCGACTTAACTCATTATGAGATTACAAGCGTCAACCTTATTTAGGTTTCCCAAACGGGAAGAATAAGGAATATTCAAATTTACAGTTGCTGCAGACAACATAGTCGATGTGATAAAGGTAAACTTAGTGTAAGCTACTACATGCACCAGGAAACATTGAGACAAAAGGTGGAAGTGCTGGTTATAAGCATTTTCTTCTTTTGTCTCTATGTTTTCATAAGGCTTTCCAATTAGGGACAAAAACGGGCCATATTTAGGAAATGGTTAACGGGAACTTCTGTCTTGCATTTAATTGATCTACACAGTTACGATTATTGGACCCTGCTGCTATATCTTTAGGGGCGCCAAACCGAGTCTTGTTTGGTGAAGGATTAAAATCTATGAATGCAACAAAAAGTTTGTGTATGCCCATATATTTTCAAATTTAAATATTTCTATTAAAGATTGACTTATCATTTACGCACCTCCAAAACAAATCGTCGTTGTAAATGCAAAACCTCATATCTCGTTTTTGGAAAAGTTCAAAGGGGAGGGAAAAAGTATAAAAACTTTTCCCAAACTGAAATGTTTCACTTGAAATTTGGACATATTGTTCACAAATGATTTGTCATCAATACTGATCAACAATCTCAAAACTTGTAAGACCTGGCTGTAACTGGGCATACAAGCTTGTACTTTGAAAATCGCAAGAATCGACATACGAGGTTTTGCATTTACACCGACGAAATCATGGTTTATTGGCATCATTCGCTAGTTTCATTGTTAGAATATTCACTTGAAGATCTACTCCGTAATTTTTCCATGTCGTAATGTTTTCTATTGAATCGTTTTTTACGTACAAAATCGTCATCTACTACAAAACCAAGCGACTGACCGTTACCCTCACCTGCATCTACTAATCGTGCTTCATCTACTAAATGTTTAGGCTCTGTATGTTCATGATCCAGTTTTTCACCGAAATGCAAGTCTTTGATAGTATCACAAAAGGGCTTATGAAAGTCAGCATCTCTGTTCGATGCACTACCTTCACTTTCAGTATTTGCTGTTTGAATTGTTGTCGCACCAATAAGTGTCTCTGTGCACTCAACTTCACCTCCAACAGCTGTGTCAGAAGCCGCTCCTTTCAGGTTGTTAAGGTGTTGAGAGGGCAATGATTCGTTATGTGTTTGTGCGACGATTGTTTCACTTATAGAAGGATATACACCTTCCCCTCTCATACTTCTGTTCCAGATCCTGGTACTTTGTCTAGTATTTAGTGAAGCACATGCTCTGTCTGGATTGCCACATGTACATTTTATGGGTCTACACTTCCTCTGAAGCCGTCTTATCATATCAAGCAATGTTTTATTGCCACGGTCTGTTATTGCTTCCTCGAATACCGTCAAAACAAATCGAACTGGATGATCTCGTATTTCAAGAAGCATATCATCCCACAACATATCTTGACTACCGACAACGCCTTGCGAATGTATTATCCGCTCATTTAAGGTTGGGGATATAAGGTTATTGGCAAACATATAATAATAGATCCATTTTATATTACAACTCGACTTCAGCGCTTTCACTATACACGGCCACTCATTTTGATCAAATACTTTGTTTGATTTCAGATATTCATATGCCTCACGTATTTCCATAACGACAGTGGCATTGTGTTCTTGTATGATATCAAGAAATGCATTCATGCTGTCCAGATCCTGTCTTAATACCGTGGATATCAAACCTGCGACCTGATCTTCTGTTCTTGCCAAGTCTCGCAAAGTTCTTGATTCGGTCTCGTCGGTTATTCCTTTCTCTACAGCATGATCCGGTAAATTGCTCTCTTTGAATGGAAGTGTATTTACGAGTTTAATATATTGTTGTTGTATTGCCTCTCTCATACAATTAGCTTTGAAAGTTTGTTGACGAATTCTTTGACCTACAATTGGAAAAACACATTTATGAGACAATGTGAAAAAACTCAAGATCTGGGCCACTCCAATACCTTTTAGTATATTGTCAAACAAGGGAAGGATGCGGCATAGCTGTCGTTAGCGTTGATGTTAAAATGTTCTCTGTGGGGATATATATTATTTTGTATTATGTTTGTATTATTCTATGGATCTACATCACCTGTTCGATGCGAGATAGCTAAGAACAATGTACAGGACAACTCTTTCTTTAAAGTGACATATCCTGAATATTGGAGCGATCAGGAAATAGCGTGGGGGATAGTCCGAGCTTGCGTAGGCTTATCGAATATTGATGTGCGAATTTCTGTCTGGCAGAAACTATCTACCCATACAGGTTGACCAGTTTAAAACATACGATATTTCTTTAACATATTTTAAACAGTATTTATGTTCGACAAAAATGTTGATAACTATATGATTTATGAATAATTTGGAACGGAAAAGTGATTATCTTTTTTTATAAAATTGGAACATTTATGCCATTTGGAGAAGGGTTAAACAAAACAAATCTGCTTACTTTCCGTACTGTTACTAACAATACTGGGAGGCGCCCAATCCGGATCTCTGCTTATAAAAGATCTATCCAGACTGTGAAAAAAGTCATCGTCTTGTTGTTGTTTTTGTAATGTCGAGTAATTTCGTAATTCTTGTAGCAGCTGGTGCATCTCCTCATGTTTGCTGTTCAGGGAGTCGATCAAACGTGGTAGTTGGTGAATGTCATATATTCCAGAGGCCATTTCTCTAAAAAAATAATGCAGCTTTTATATAGCCCTTTTTCGGTAAATACATTTGTATTTATACTATGCTATAATTTGAACCTGCTGCTGACGACAAAATTCAGGTTGATAAATACAAATCGTTTGTAGAATTTAGCCCAAAGAGTGACAAAATGAGAGAATAAATCTGCCTTCAAGTCAAAAAAGCAAAGGGCAATCACTCGTGATGTATGTAATGGTGCCAAAGTTACGGGTTTCTTTTGTATTTTTTGCAAATGGTACTTTTACTCAATATGCTCTACAGGAAGTTTGAAGTAGCCAGCATTTAGGAGATATGGCCCAGACGAAAATGTAAAGGTAAAAGCAACAAAGAGCAATATAATAACAGTGGGCGGCTTGACAGAGAATTTTCCTTTTTGTTAATGAAACTTCTCAGTATAACCTATATATTTGTATTAAGATGAAAGCATGTATGGTTAAGGAGATTTTGCTCAGACAAAAATGTCGCAGACGGACAGACAGACAGTCTGAAGACTGATTCGAGCAACTTCATAGTTCAATAACGGAGTTTATCGCTTTGACAATTGAACTTCTTACTATATTGTGACGTCAATTAATACACCACTCAGATTGGTATGTTGACAATATCCAATAAAAATCTACACATATAGCGACCACTTCGAATTTTCGGTTTTCGTATACCGTATAGCACTTTATTTCTGCGGGGACTTTATTTCTGCTATTTCTGCGGTCGTGGACGGCACCGCAGAAATAAAATCCGCAGAATATTAATCCTGAATGTAGAGGTTGTTGTCATTCTGTAAATTTAATCAGTATATGGACAAGTTAAACTGTTACCATCCGATGGAAAGAACAATATCGTAAAAATGGAGTGCTTTCCTATTCAAAAATGGTGTAACTACGGCTTTAACTTAGGTGTAGATAAGACATTTTAGTTCATCAATAAACGATGATTTATCAAGTTTGACTGATTGGTAACAGTTTGACACGTCTTTCTTTTCACAGCTATCTGTATACGGCATTGTTTCCCATAACGCCTTTATAGATACTGGTAAATTAGTGGGACTATCCCCTTACCTTAACGGAGTTATTAGAATATTTGGTAAGCATCGTCTTTCAAACTTTGTCTGATACTGACTAAAACTGATTTGATAGCGCAGAAATAGAATCTTTGATTTTGCAACATGAGAGACCGCAGAAATATGTTCCGCAGAAATTTAACCCGCCTGATTTCTGGAAAAACCGCAGAATTTGGACCCCGCAGAAATAAAGTGCTATGGGTATTTTACTCTTGTCTGTGACGATAAAATGATGTGTCAGTCAAAGAAAATTTGTATCAGATTTCTAAATTGTTAGGCTATCTACAGTCGACAATTGGGTTTTGAAATCCTACCAAAAACGAAATTTAAGTAGATTCCCTATCGTAACCATTGGCGTAGCAACGCGTACGCAAAAACGCAATTGCGTACACAACGCAAAAAATAAAGAAAAAAATGAGGATTTTTGTTTTTGTCGCTCTTGAAATAAACACCTGAATCGCCATTAAATACATACCAAATACCCACCAGGAGCCACGAATGACCATGGTCATTCGTGACTCCAGGTGAGCATTTAGGATGCGCTTCATTAGCATCTACATTACATTTTCAAAAAAATCTAGGAGATGCCTGCAAGACCCATTCCAGCAGTATGGAGCCCGCCATCAAACCTCCCCTGATACATTAGGCATATGTTTGGCAGACACTTAATTTTCGGCTAGCTACGCCAGTGGTAATGACAGAGTTGTATCGTTTCGTAGTAAAAAGGTGGGCGATGGAAAGATAGTAAATTGTTTATTACAAGGAATATTACAATTTGTGATAATATAAAGGGATGTCATTTTATACAACATGTTTACAACCGGACCATAAATATCAACCTTTATATATGCATCATTTATAGAGCTACACATTGTAAATTAAAACTTTAAAAGGGACCTTATCAGAAATCAAAATCAAAAGTTTGACGCACGCTTCATCTTCAGCACAGTTGAAACAGAACCCGCATGTTAAAAAATATAGTAAGATAGGGAAAACACTCCAGATTCAGAAATAACATAAAAATGAAAAGTATCGACCCTAGTCTGGCTAAGCGGAGTGCGCAGACTGACTTGGGTCGATATTTTTCACAATATCCTATAGGATCCCTTTAAGCGTTATGGGTCACACATGTTTATTACAATGAATATTATAGTAATATAAAGAGATATCATATTCATCTAAACCCAATTCAAAAACTTTATTGAAAGGCATTCGACAAAAAAATATGCCAAATTTTTTCAACCGGACTATAATTACCAACCTTTATATAATTATGCATTTTTGCATTATTTATACACATTTCAAATCAAAACTTTCGTTTCTTTACCTAAACACGACGTACGGACGGACAGATAAAGAAGACAATAAGAATATTAGAAATCAAAATACGAGCATAGCCTACGTTCCAGAGCCCGTCGAACCCATTATATTTCACATTCTACGTAAATTGCCATTTATAGTAATCCTTTCCAATACAAGAACTGGTTTTAATATCCCTCATGTAAAAAGCTTGGAGAATATTTGGGAAATGGTAAAAAATCCAACCAATAGGGAACGATTTTATCGAGTTAATCGTGACGAAATTTCTGACAAACAAATAGTATTTAGTGGGTGTTGTTGTAATTTTTTTACAACATCGACGGCTTATCAAAACATAACCGTAAATTAACAAAATTGAGAATTCATTCGTTTCAAATTAACTAATTATTTACCTTAGAGTAAGATTAGCCCTGACCTTCAAAATAAATCGGGTTTATTCGTACACATGGAAATTACATAACAGTGCGTATCGGGTTACATCCTTAAAACCCCGGGTATTTTGGAGATTAAAAATAGCTCTAAATCTGATATCTTCCTACTTAAGTGCATATTGCAAATCTGACACGTCATGCTTTAAAACCCATTACCACATTGCAAAATTTTGCATACATGTACATGTATGTCCAAATTAAAAAAATGTCGAAGGCGAAAATGGCAATGAATTTTATGCTAAGAATAGACTGGGTTTTCCGGTATAATTTGATAAACCGTCGGTGTTGTCATAAACTATTTTATAACAACACCCACGATATACTATTGTTTGTCCGAAATTACGTCACGGTTAAATTGATAAAATCGTTGCCTACAATATTTGAGGAAAATGAACTTTTACATTTGCTTATCTGTCTGGGTAAAAACATACTGGGAAATGATAAAATTACTTGTTAATTGTTATGTCCATTAAATCAAATTAAAGTTTAGATACATGTATTATCTTTCAGAAATATCTAACGACCACCCGTTAGGGGTCATCTTCTGTTACCTTTCTTTGGACCAATCATATTATAGCTTTAGAAAAGTTGAAAGACATTTGGCTTGCGTACGGGCATGCGCACTACACTCCCGTTTCTAACGATAACAAGATTAGTAGCCATAGCCGCCTCCAGTGTGGTGATTTCACTACAAAGACAAAGTCCGTTAATTTTGAGAGCAAAGATATGGCATTTATGAAGTAGATGTTTTTCGGTATATTTTTAACGCTAGCAGTAACAGTTTTATACGATCATCTCGCTAACCCGAAATAAAGCAATGTTAATTTATGAGCGTATAAACTATAAATTGGCAATTTGAAATTAGTGATCTAGATACCTGATTAGCTCAGTCGGTAGAACGTCAGACCCATTATACTTGACGACCAGGGATCGATTCCCACCTTGTGTTCATGTTTTTCCTACTAGGTATTTTATATTTTTCAAACTAAACAATTCTAGAAATCGCGGATATAAAAACATAATTGGTAATTTTATTTTTATTTCGTTTTTGCAATTTCTAGAATAATTTGGTATGGAAAAATGTAATAAAAAAATAATAAAAATAAACAAGATGTGTTTGTGAAACACAAATGCCCCCGAAATGGCCATTTTTCTAAAATGTTAAGTTTTCGTAGAGTAAATGGTTGATAAGGGTTAACGGATGACCTTGAGGAAGGTCAAATTGCTTGGAACAGATAGATATCATTGAAAGGAAGTTGCATACTAAATTTGAGCTTTGTATGTCAAATAGTTTTGGAGAAAAGGCAAAGGTTAAGTTTTCAGGTTAAGTTTTCGGACAGACGGACGGACGGACAGACAGCGGACAGACAGACAGACAGACGGACATGAGTAAAACAATATGCCCCCGATCTCTCGATACGGGGGCATAAAAATTAAAAAGGGGGGATAAAAAGATGAAATCGGCGCGAGGTTCGTTCTTCTAACCAATAGTATACAAGTCGGCTGCTCTACCAACTGAGCTTTTCAGACCACTGATCTGCAAATCTTCAAATTGTCAATATACAGTTTATATATATGTTCAAAATTACACACCGCTTTATTTCAGGTTAGCGCAATGATCGTATAAAACTGTTACTGACAGTGTTAAAAATATATCGAACACTATCTGCTTCATTAATAAATGCCATATCTTTGCTCTAAAAATCAACGGACTTTGCTCTTTGCTCGGTGTCAAGCGCGTGTCTATCAACCGCAGACATTTTGGTGTTGTTGTCAGGGACAACAGACCTGCGTTTGCAACGAGCGTTTTGATTGGTTGGTGTAAAAATAGAAAAAGCGGACTTTCCCAGGTCACAGCAGATGACCCCTAATAAATCATCCTCGGATGTAGCATTATGAAATAAGATGAAATAAGATGCATCTGAATTCATTCAGATTTCTGTTATGTTTAGCCTTTTCTATTATGGACTTCAACATCAATATAATATTTTGGAAAGGCTTAAGACCTACAAACCTGTGTGGGTTAGATAAAACAAAGATGCATTTGTTCGGCCTGAAACGCACTAAAAAGACATCAATCATTGTGTAGGAGAAAAATCTCGTTCCATATGCGTCACAGTAATTTCCGTTATATAATAGAAAAACGGTTGGGAGCCCATGAGTTAATATCTCTCCAAACAAGACCTAGTTTTGACATAGCAAGAGACAGACACGTTTCGCTAGAGATATTGAGGGAAAGGAAATGTTTGTGTCACAATATGTTGCGTGATATTTTTTACAAATCATATCTTTGCCAACGTCAATTTGTCTTCTGCGCTCTGTCCACATTTGTTGCCTATAATTGTTAAAGGGTTAAAGAAATATATTATTACATTTCGAATAATTTTCTGGACTTCCTATCAGTTTGTCCTATTGATTCACGTATCTCAGGCCCGTAGGAAGCAATTTCATATTGGGTGGGATCGAGCCCCTTTGTCTTAATATGGGGGGGGGGGGGCTAAATTTGATTTTCCCTAAATTTTCAGTGTAGAAATAAGAAAATTCGACATGTTTGGCCAACATGAGAATGGGGGGGGGGGGCTAAGCCCACTAGCCCCCTGTTCCTACGGGCCTATATCTTAAGGTTTAAATGTAGGCTAATCCGAGTTTTCTCTGATGTAATTCGCTCTTTGATATGTTGCTGTCGCTCATTTACATCAGAGCGCACTACCATTCAAAAACAACGGAAAGTTCGACACAAGATGTGGCGCTTTCTTCACCATCCGTTCTTAAACGACATCCTTAAAAGGCCTTTTGATACCGATCAATGAACCATTTATTGTCATGTCTGGTGAAAAATTTAAGAACAAATAGTATTTCTAAAAAGTTTATAGGCAATGTTTTGCAACCATCCTCACCTGAACAGCCATTAATTACAATGACCTACTTTCCGTTGTTTTTAAATGGTAGTGCGCTCGGATTAAAATGTAGGCTAAATCAAATTTTCAGCATTTATCTTCTTTTGTGTCAATGTTTTCCGAAGCATTTTCAGGTAAGGATGTCAAAGCCAGGTTTTGTGTTTGAAATGGCTAAATCCTCCACTAAAAACTACAGTAGTTGGGATCTACAGAATAAAATATTCTTAGATTAACCGCGCCTCATTGCAGACTTATCAGGATATCCAGTGTGCTCTTACAACTTTACTTGTCATGAAGAAGATATTGAAGAATGACTTTGATCTCGACCAGGCTCTGTGTCACGGTTAGGAGACTACGGAGACAGAGCCAATGGCTCTGCCGTTCAAATCCTCTGGGGCGCTTCCGGCCATATGTGGCTCTGTCTCTGGGAGCAGGATTTTTGGACAAAACAGGTGAATGTTCAACTTTGGTGCTCAATTATTTTCTTTTGGTGCTTAAAAGCGGAAAACCGGGAATGTCATGCTCCCCTAAGACCATTCATCTGCCTGTTCTAATTCTTTGGGCTCCAAAGTCGGCATGGTTTTCACAGGATCATTGTCGTCGTGAGTCGACCCTATGTGATTTTTTCTTGTTTACATCATGTATTTATGTAGATTCCAACGGTAAACAGCCAATTGCCGCAGCCAAAACATGTTATATACTAATCGAGGAATACTCTCAATTAGACATCCCTTTCTCATGTCACAAAACCTTAGAAATGACTGGCAAAAAGAAGATTTGAGCAATTTCTATCAGTGGCTTTGTCTCTGGCGGCTGGCTCTGTCTCTGGCGACTGGCTCTGTCTCTGCGTGCTAGGTTAAACATTTTAATCCATCACAAAATTCGTGTCGAAGTAATGTACCTAATTAAATATCGGAAGTTTTGATAACATTGAAAATTTCTTTCAACAAATGAAGTTTTTAAGCCGCCCTGAATACGTGAATACTGAGTGCTATCGTCATTTTATGCCGGGAAAATTTTGTTTGTTAAAGTTTTGAATATTTTTGCATTTTTGACTTAAGTTTGTTAATTTGTGGTAACATCAAAATATCATCAGAGTGTGTCATTTCGAAAAGTTGGATTTGGTTCTCGCGATTGCATTAACATCGGGAATGTAATGCTGATTTTTCTACAAAAAAGGTAAATGTAATTACGAAGTGTTTGATGAAAACGGACGGTAAACGAATGTCAACAAATCCCACGTTGATACCGTGAAGGGGTCTTATTGTCGCTTTAAAAACAAACAAACAAACAAACAAACAAAAAAACCAAAACAAAAAACAAACAAACAAACAAAAACCTCGTAACTGCAGCTTAAAGCAATCTGCAATTACGAGGTTTATGCTGAAAAGTCTCAATATAAGTAGAATTTTTCTTCCCTTCCCGACGTAGCAGTGAGCGGTGACATCTTTCCAATATTTTACTGGAAACATTCCGCTGCGTAATATCGGAAGTTTTGATAACATTGGAAATTTCATTCAACAAATGAAGTCTTTAAGCCGCCCTGAATACGTGAATACGGAGTGATATCGCCATTTTATGCCGGGAAAATATTGCTTGAGGTTTTCGACTTTGGATTTTAGTTTTTTGAGTGGTGATTTTTTTTTTTCAAAATACATTTGTATCACCAGAGTGTGCCATTTAAATAAGTTGGATAATTTTCTCGAGAATGCATTATCGGAAATGCATTGCTGATTTTCTTTAAGAAATGTATTTGTAGTTACTAAGTTTTGGATGAAATGAGACGGTAAACGAATGCCCCTAAAGCAACAAATCACACATTTGATTCCGTGAAGGGGTCGTATTGTCGCTTTTTAACATAAAACTCGTAACTGCAGCTTAAAACAAGCTGCAGTAACGACTGCAGCTTAAAACAAGCTGCAGTAACGAGGATTCTGTTGAAAAACAACATTTAGTAGAATTTTTCTTCCCTTCCCGACGTAGCAGTGAGCGATGACATCTTTCCAATATTTTACTGGAAACATTCAGCTGCGTAATATCGGAAGTTTTGATAACATTGGAAATTTCATTCAACAAATGAAGTCTTTAAGCCGCCCTGAATACGTGAGTACGGAGTGCTATCGCCATTTTATGCCGGGAAAATTTTGTTTGTTAAAGTTTTGGATATTTTGCATTTTTGACTTAAGTTTGTTAATTTGTGGTAACATCAAAATATCATCAGAGTGTGTCATTTCGAAAAGTTGGATTTGGTTCTCGCGATTGCATTAACATCGGGAATGTAATGCTGATTTTTCTACAAAAAAGGTAAATGTAATAACGAAGTGTTTGATGAAAACGGACGGTAAACGAATGTCAACAAATCCCACGTTGATACCGTGAAGGGGTCTTATTGTCGCTTTAAAAAAAAACAAAACAAAAAACAAACAAACAAAACAAAAAAACAAACAAACAAACAAAAACCTCGTAACTGCAGCTTAAAACAAGCTGCAGTAACGAGGTTTTTGTTGAAAAAACATCGATAAGTAGAGTTTTTCTTCCCTTCCCGACGTAACAGTGAGCGGTGACATCTTTCCAATATTTTACTGGAAACATTCCGCTGCGTATTATCGGAAGTTTTGATAACATTGGAAATTTCTTTCAACAAATGAAGTCTTTAAGCCGCCCTGAATACGTGAATACGGAGTGCAATCGCCATTTTATGCTGGGAAAATATTGCTTGAGGTTTTCGACTTTGGATTTTAGTTCTTTGAGTGGTGATTTTATCAAAATATCACCAAAGTGTGCCATTTAAAATAAGTTGGATGTTTCTTGCGGTAATACATTATCTACTGTATTGCTAATTGTCTTTAAAAAATGTAATTGTAGTTACTAAGTTTTGGATAAAATAAGACGGTAAACGAATACCCAAAAAGCAACAAATCACACGTTTGATACCGTGAAGGGGTCTTATTGTCGCTTTTCAACAGAAAACTCGTAACTGCAGCTGCAGTAACGAGGTTTCTGTTGAAAACCAACGATACGTAAACTCTTTCTTCCCTTCCCGACGTAGCAGTGATCGGTGACATCTTTCCAATATTTGACTGGAAACATTCCGCTGCGTAATATCGGAAGTTTTGACAACATTGGAAATTTCATTCAACAAATGAAGTCTTTAAGCCGCCCTGAATACGTGAATACGGAGTGCTATCGCCATTTCATGCCGGGAAAATATTGCTTGAGGTTTTCGACTTTGGATTTTAGTTCTTTTAAGTGGCGATTGCAGCAAAATCTCAACAGAGTGTGTCATTTAAATGGGTTGGGTATTTCTCTCGAGGATGCATTATCGGGAATGTTTTTCTGCTTTTCTTTAACAATGTAACTATAGTTACTAAATTTTTGATGAAATGAGACGGTAAAAGAATGCCTAAAAAGCGACGAATCACACATTTTGATACCATGAAGGGGTCTTATTGTCGCTTTTCAGCGAAAAATCTCGTTACTGCAGCTTAAAACAAGCTGCAGTAACGAGGTTTTTGTTGAAAAGCAATGATACGTAGAATTTTTCTTCCCTTCTCGACGTAGCAGTGAGCGGTGACATCGTTCCAATATTTTACTGGAAACATTCCGCTGCGTAATATCGGAAGTTTTGATAACATTGGAAATTTCATTCAACAAATGAAGTCTTTAAGCCGCCCTGAATACATGAATACGGTGTGATATCGCCATTTTATGGCGGGAAAATATTGCTTGAGGTTTTCGACTTTGGATTTTTTTTTTAAGTTTTTAAGTGGTGATTTTATCAAAATATCACCAGAGTGTGTCATTTAAATAAGTTGGATATTTCTCTCGAGAAAGCATGATCAGAAACAAATTGCTATTTTTTTTTTAAAATGTAATTGTAGTTACTAAGTGTTAGATAAAATGAGACGGTAAAAGAATGCCCCAAAAGCAACAAATCACACATTTGATACCGTGAAGTGGTCTTATTGTAGCTTTTCAACAGAAAACTCGTAACTGCAGCTTAAACAAGCTGCAGTTACGATGTTTGTGTTGAAAAGCAACGAAAAGTAGAATTTTTCTTCCCTTCCCGACGTAGCAGTGAGCGGTGACATCTTTCCAATATTTTACTGGAAACATTCTGCTGCGTAATATCGGAAGTTTTGATAACATTGGAAATTTCATTCAACAAATGAAGTCTTTAAGCCGTTCGAAATACGTTAATACGGAGTGCTATCGCTATTTTATGCCGGGAAAATATTGCTTGAGGTTTTCGACTTTGGATTTTAGTTTTTCAAGTGGCGATTTTATCAAAATCTCAACAGAGTGTGTCATTTAAATAAGTTGGATATTTCTCTCGAATATACATTATCGGGAATGTTTTTCTGCTTTTCTTTAACAATGTAGCTATAGTTACTAAATTTTTGATGAAATGAGACAGTAAAAGAATGCCCCAAAAGCAACAAATCACATACTTTGATACCGGGAAGGGGTCTTATTATCGCTTTTTAGCAACAATCTCGTAACTGCAGCTTTGAACAAGCTGCAGTAACGAGGTTTCTGTTGAAAATCAACGATAAGTAAAATTTTCTTCCCTTCCCGACGTAGCAGTGAGCGGTGACATCTTTCCAATATTTTACTGGAAACATTCCGCTGTGTAATATCGAAAGTTTTGATAACATTGGAAATTTCATTCAACAAATGAAGTCTTTAAGCCGCCCTGAATACGTGAATACGGAGTGATATACGGATTTCAGTTTTTCTAGTCGCGTTTTTATCAAAATATCATCAGAGTGTGTCATTTAAATAAGTTGGATATTTTTCACGAGTATGCATTCTCGGAAACGTATTACTGATTTTCTTTAAAAATGTAATTATAGTTACTAAATTTTTGATGAAATGAGACGGTAAAAGAATGCCCCAAAAGCAACAAATCACACATCTTAATATCGTGAAGGGGTCTAATTATCGCTTTTCAACAGAAATCTCGTAACTGCAGCTTAAAACAAGCTGCAGTAACGAGGTTTCTGTTGAAAAGCAACGATAAGTATATTTTTTCTTCCATCCCCGACGAAGCAGTGAGCGGTGACATCTTTCCAATATTTTACTGGAAACATTCCGCTGCGTAATATCGGAAGTTTTGATAACATTGGAAATTTCATTCAACAAATGAAGACTTTAAGCCGCTCTGAATACGTGAATACGGAGTGCTATCGCCATTTTATGCCGTGAAAATATTGCTTGAGGTTTTCGAATTTGGAACTTAGTTCTTGTGGTGATTTTATCAAAATATCACCAAAGTGTGTCATTTAGATAAGTTGGATATTTTTCTCGAGAATGCATTATCGGAAACGTATTGCTGATTTTCTTTAAAAATGTACCAATAGATTTAGATAAAAAAATAAACCGACGGTCAACTAATTTCCAAAAAGCAACAAATCACACTGTGAATGTTTTCAATATGCAAATTGTGATTACGTATTTCGTGTTGACCCCACTGCCATAGGGACTTATCAAGTATCTCAGCCGTTTTATATACTGACTATTGACGCCATTTAATGCCAGGAAATTTTGTTTCGGATTTTTAGCGCCGTGAAAATTTCACTCAAGTGTTTGAAAATTTTGAAACTGTATTTCCAAAAGTGATAATCATAGTGTCAGATTTTGTGGAGAAAACAGTGATAAAATCCATATTTAGAACAAAACAATCATTAAATCCGTAAACTTTTCTTAAATAATAACATGTTTAAAGTATAAATGGGTCAAAGATTTTTCTTTCAATAAAGGTACATAATATTCTCATTTCATCATTTCATTAAAAAGGATGTCCTGATGTCAAGATTGGTTATTCTTATCCGTCTAAATGCCATCGTTTTTTTAAATTGATGTTCATAGGCAAAGGAAACACATTTAAAATGAAACGAAAATGACAAAATACCATTTACATCACATCAATTATGGTAATTCTAAGCGAAAATATATTTCTCGTAAACGGCTGCTGATTTTAAATTTTGTTTTAAACAAACTGCCAATTTAAGAGACACTTCAATAAGATGAGTCCAAGATTTTGCCACAATAATGGAGTGAAAAGCAGTCAGTGTAGGCTAAGATCAGACTGCAGATCTGTGCATGCTGATCTTAGTCTATATTGCCTGCCAAAGCTTTGGTCACTACTGTAATTTGACGTGAATAGTGCTAAAAAAAGAAATCTTCAGACAGTCATGGATACCATTGGTTGGTGCCATCAGTTTAACCCTTTACCAGACGGCACATTTTTAGGCTAGTCTAAATTCAAAGATGTTGCAGACGACAATTCAAAGTGAAGAGAATTTTACATTTTTTGTCTTTTTGTACATAAAACATTGCGTGAAATGAAGAAATAGCTTGTCATAAGCAATGGCTTCATTTTCTACAATGTTTTCCAAAGTATTGATCTTATGGGGCGTCAGAAGGTATCAAGCAAGAACAGAGATCGTTGGCAATGATTGCGTCAAGACCGGTCAAGTCGATGTATTGTTTGTGTTGAATTGAAAATTTGATCCCTTCTTTTCAACGGAAAAATACGTGTATGGAATTACTTAATTGATATTAAGGTTCTGGAACTATAATAGCTGTAATTTAATCATAAATGTAATTTAGCTACAGTACAAATATGCCTAATAGTGCTTTTTTGTATATCATTAATCAATTCTATATTATGTAAAATTCCAATTGATATATTATGTTGAGAATGGTAATTCATCAGTAAATGTTTCTATGATGGAAACAATGTATTATCCCCCCTTATAATATCAAGTGCAATGGATTGTCTGCCCTTAATTCGCAAAAAAAAACCACAACAAAAACAAAACAAAACAAAATAAAAACAACAACAACAACAACAGCAACAACAACAAAAAACAAAAAGAAATAGATAAATAAATGAATAAATACTTTTCACAAAATGTGGCGTGTAAACGTAATATGGAGGGAAATCAAATTATCGTAGAATCCATTTACTTTAAAAGTTTATTTTTTTCTGGTAGGTTAGAATCAATTTTTAGGACACAGCACGAGAAGTTGTCAGTTTTATTAGTCATACGTTTGAAGAAAGTGCTCAGTACGACAGGTACATGCAGCAAAACGTTTGAAAATTGATGCTTAGATAGGCATAGTAGAGTTATTGCACAATTTCTTACACGAAACGAGGCTAATTTGGCCGTATTTGATTTCCATTTCATGATGCACAATCCCCTGCGTGAATATATCCATGGACTGTAGACATTTCTACGTGCGTCAGATATTCTCGCTAATGATACTTTATTTCCTCCTACAAAATTAGCAATTTCAGTCATAACCTACGTAATATGCTTAACCCTTTTATCACTTAACGACAAAGTTTTAGGGTGAGCCAATTTCAAAGCTTCTGAAGACATGAAAATTGACTTTAACAAAGGATAGCTTGGTAAAAAAATTGGACAAAAGGAGTAGATTATGATTTTCATAATTTCTTTCTTTTGCCTCAGACTTTTTCTAATATAAGTCTTTCTATTAGGTACATCAAAACCAGTTCTTGCATGTTATACAGTTGCGTCTAGTTGCTGAAGAGGGCTTGCTTGCACGTCGCATGCTTATAAAGGTGGCCATGTCAAAATATCGCCTGATTTGCATAATTTTGTGTTCTTTCTTTGACCCCAAATACCCATGTTTCCGCTGCTCTGCAAACATTTTCATACGAATTACTACGAATCTTTTAAAATGGTGAATGTCAAATGAAATATTTTCGTTCTAGATGCTGGCTCACGATTTTTTTCTCTTTTATAAAAGATAGGCAGATAGCGAGTATATGATCACGGAAAAGAGGTAGTATGTTTTTGTTTTCTATATTTAGCTTAGGGATTGTTAATTTGTTAACAATAAATGTAGAAAAAATGAGCGGCAAAAAGTACTCTGTCATGCCATGAACCCTTGGTCACCTTAATACTTTCCCAAATCAGACGTGTTGAGCACGTCCCTATCATAAAAGGTTTCGAAAGCATTGAGACAAAAGAAGAACATTCTAAGAACAAACATTTCTCCTTTTGTCTCATTTTTGTGTGCTATAGTGGGCATAATTCTTAGCTTTATAAACATTTATTTTGTTGTCTGCAACAGCTTTTAAATTGGATCAGTCCGAATTGTTGATGTTTGAGAAAGGGTTAATAAGCTTCATTTTGAAATTATCCTCATTTCTTCCAATTCTTGATTATTGTAGTCGGTACCAGGGGGCAATAAATGAAAAGAAAGCTAATTTGCAAGTCATCTAGAGAAAGTTAACACATTACCAGACAGCACAATTTTAGACTGATCAAAATTCAAATTAAAATATTTGCAGACAAGAACTTCACATGATTGAAAGGTTGAGTTCAATAATGTTTCAAAGTAGATTTCCTTAAAATTCTGTGGATTGTTACCGTTACATAATAACCACAACTTGTGCGTGTAAAATCTGATGAGGGCAATTTTTTGAATATGACAAAGACACTTACAAAGTGCGTGGGGTAAATTACTAGGGAAACATAGTTTTACTTTGAAGTTGAATACGTTTTTCTGTTTAAATCAGATTGAAATGACATTTTGCATGTACTTTCAATGGATAACGAGCAGAATAATGTAGGAATTATTAAACATATCCAACTACCCGATGTCATTGTGTTTGAAAGCGCATAAATCAGCAGCATCCATTGCAAGATACACACATTCCAAAGATACAATTACTCCGGTATCTTAGGAAAAATGTTCATCAAGGGTTTGAGACTTTTAAAATAAAAATAAAAAAGTACCCAAGATAACCCTGCATCTAAGTAGCCTACAGTCTGATCATGATATACGCTAATCTGTAATAGCAAGTAATATCTTTAAAAATGAGAAGTTATTCGAGAACAACATAGATCCAGCTGGACCTATGTAGATCTAGTTCTCAAATGCCACAAGGTACCTCATACCATATCATTGCTCATAGCTCAATTTTACCTGTAATTCGAAGTTCAACGCACTAATTATCTGTTTTAACACCAATGTGGTTATCTGTGTAATTATGCCTTGAGGAACATTTGGCATAATTTCAAAAGAAGCATTCTGTTTCATCTTCTAGGAATTGGATTTAAGATTAAAGGAGATTTTACATGTCTTATGATATTTTGTATAGAAATTTGCCAATTTACGAGTATAATACGAAAGGGATCCTCGAATAGAATAATTATATCAAGTGAAAACAACGTGATAACAACAGCGCTAATGACAGAAAATTCATTGTTAAATGTGAAGCCATTGCGTTTTGCAAAGTCTCGAAAGAGTGTACTGTTTTCTTTGTGTAATATTTTTTTTTCAAATATGTGATCTCTACAGAAACGTGTACCTCAATATAAAAGGTGATACAATGTGAACATTCTGTGTAAAGTACACGAAGTTACATTTACGGGAAACACTGTAAAAAAAATTAAAGACGTGGCTTGCTATATATATATATATAACGTCTTTGAATAAACAGGAAACGATTCTATCCAATTAAACATGACGTAATTTTGGACAGCAATAATATAGCCACAGATGTTGTTACAAAATATCGTAACTACGGCTTGATTAAAGCCGTAGTTACGATATTTTGTAACAACACCATGGTTTATCAAAATATTTATAACGATGAACCAAATTTATTTTAGAACAAATGCAATTCAAAAGTAAATTCTGCAGGAGCTTATCCACGTGCTAAGAATCAACAGGAGTGAACACTGGCTAAACACTTGACGTGGTCAAACTAATAGTATCATACAATACAAGTCTTTTCTCATAGACAAAACAGTGAAAGAGGATCGGAACTACCTGAACAATTCAATTTTGAAAGATACAGTGACAAAAGAGTAGTTCACGCTACATGAAAACGTAACTCCTTACATACAAAAGTACAGCGATTAGTGGGGCGCATAACTCATATAATCGTTCAGTTTGTGATACAAGCATGAAATTTGGCATATATATATATAGTTTCAAGTGTATATTTTCAGAAAAAAGTGCTAGCCACTTGAAATTTAATATGGCGGCCATTTTCTGAGATGGCCGCCATCTGAGCATTATAGAGCTTCCCTGTGCAATGATATGACGCACTAAAACTAATAGAAACTTGCATTTTTCATTTCAAACACTCAGACATAAATGCCAAATGTAAAAATGACAATATTTGTGCCCGATATGGCAACCAAAATCTCATATGGCAGCCATACAATATAAAGTCCTTCAATTCTATATGAAAATTGCGAATTTACCGCTGGAAAAAATCTTTGATTTGCTGTTTCGACTTATAAGCTCTACAGGCTAATTTCATTAATAAATTTAAAAAAAAAATCAACTAACTTGATAACAGATGGCAGCCAACCAGGCCCGTGTAATCATTATTTTCTTACTCTTTTAATCGATTGCCATAGATATCTGCAAATGTAATATATAGCGTATATCAGTTTGGTGAGATAATTAATTTAGAGCCACAGAACCTACTATAATAAGTATTTATATAGTTTCAAGTGTACATTTTCAGAAAAAAGTGCTAGCCACTTGAAATTCAATACGGTGGCCATTTTCTGAGATGGCCGCCAACTGGGCATTATAGAGCTTCCCTGTGTAATCATATGATGCACTAAAACTACTACAAACTTGTATTTTTCATTTCAAACACTCAGACATAAATGCCAGATGTAAAAAAGACAATATTTGTGCTTGAGATGGCAACCAAAATCTCATACGGCTGCCATACAATATAAAGTTCTTCATTTTTTATATGAAAATTGCGATTTTACCACTGGAAAAAAATCTTTGATTTGCTTTTTCGACTTATAAGCCCCACTGGCTTATTTCATTGACGAATTGTATAAATTCGACTGACTTGATAACAGATGGCAGCCAACCAAGTCCGTGTAATCATTGTTTTCTTACTCTTTTAATCGATTGCCATAGATATCTGCAAATGTAATATGTAGTGTATATCAGTTTGGTGAGACAATTAATTTAGAGCCACAGAACCTACCGTAACAAGTAGACTACAAGATTTGGTCCCTCAACAAAGAGAAATGGTATGTAGAATACAAGTGAGATATAGTGTTTGTGGACCCGAGATGGCAATCATCTGGAACAAGTCCCCAGTGATATAGTTTTCAAATTTCATAAGATCCCCATGAGAGATGGCAGCCAACCGGTTTTTTCAAAGAAGGTCTCTAAAAAATGTAGCAGACGATTTTCAATTTTGAAAATATGCCTACAAGAGATAGCAGCCAAACCCACTGAGGCTAATTATTGTTTTAACGCCGTCTCAGTTGATTCCTATTTTCAACATCCATGTGTCCGGTGTATTCGTTTTTGGTTTTTTTTTGCCAGAAAAGTTCTGTAAATCAACAGTCTTTACAAGGAAACTAGCCCTCATCTCATATGGGGTCCCTCGACAACAAGAGATGGTATGTAGAATATAAGCAAGGTTTAGTGCTTGTGAACATAGTCATATCAACACTGCAGAAACTATAACATAGATGGCCACTACTGCTTAAATATGATTTTAACTTTCATGTGATATTTCACAGACGCAGATATAGAGTGAAGTGCAGAAAAGCCCGGCTTTCTTGAACTTACACCGTCCACTTCAAGTTTTTGCACCCATTCGTAGCCATCTCTCTGCAGTATTACGAAACTGGGTCCAAACAACTCTCCAACATTCGTTTTCTTTTGACAATCCCCATTTCGACCGGAATTAATAATTCAGTTGCTGAAAATTACACAGTCTCTAAATATGGCCAGCTTTGTATGCAGCCTGTTTTGCGCATTGATATGGTGCTTATACAATAGGACTAAGTCATGAAGTTTGAAAGCTGGACTTTCTCAGAAGCCACGAATTCCATGATATACCGGTATATAACAAGTTAAAAAAGCCACATGATACTTGTAAATCTTTTACAAAACTATTGTTGTATCATATTTTGCTAAGACCTCGTCGAGTTATACAACTCTACCAAGCTGTTTAGGTGATACTTTAACTCTTGAACGACAACACGTACAACTGCGCTGAGTTTTACAAGCAACTTCCCATTGTCCATAGTTTAAACGCATTGATTAAGCTTGTCTAAAATTTTGCGAATCGTGCTACAAATGCATAAGAAACGTGGAATCTTTTGCTAATCAGATTCTATAGACCTTTTACAGCTGTTTCCATCTGTAATGGAACCTTGTTTCTGTGCCCGTTTGAGCTTTATATTGTAGATAAAAGACGGTATCTATTATGATACTTGGATTATGCAGTGTCAAAGTTTTCTCTTTGCCCTCATTATCATCTAATAGAGCTGGATTGAACGAAGTTGGTATATCATTGAAGGCAAGGTATAAAGGAATATCTGTTGCAGTGTTATTGTACATTTGTATCCACTAAGATCTTGCTCTTTCTGTAAAGTACTCAAAAGAGAAATAAGCAAATCATTAGATTTGTCCTCTTGGCAGGGATAACATTTACTTTACATATTTTTGTTGATTTGTTTTACAATCATCCATTATTAATGTAAGAAAGACTTCCTTTTACACTATCTGGTTTAGAATGCATGAGTTTTCTGATATTTGGTGTGGACGATTCCAAGGATGATTTGAACACTAGGTTTTGACTTACTTAGCGCAAAGCGACTAATCACACGAAAGTGCTTTAAAGACGATCGCGGGAATTAGATTCCTCTGATAGGATTCTTTCATTTTTTGATATTTTGTAGATTAAAGTATGCCGATTTCAAAAATGAAAAGAAAAAAGGGTATCATCGAATCAGATTTTCTGCAAAACGTCATAGAAAGACATAGGTATTGAGCAAAAATTTGCCCGATATTTACGCGGATTTTCATTTCTGGGTATTGACATAAAACTATAAAACAATGGAATCTACGTGTATAATTCATTTCAATTTTTAGTTTAATTTCAAAGATTTGAAGTAGTTTGCACTGAATATAATACATAATTGTCGATTGAAAGGTAAAAATTAGGATTTTTATCGTATTTTCCTCCCTTGAGACGAATCTAACTTATCTAAAATTCACTCGAATATTTTCAAAAAATATTACTTTTTTTTCAAATTCCGAAAAAACGCTCTGATACAAAATTTTATTTTTTCTATATTTTGTAGATAGTTATATGTTCGTTTGATATTGCTATAAAAAACATACGGTCATCGTGCTACTTTTTTTGAAAAATCGCAAAATTCTAGACCACCCTGCATTGACAAAACGGGGAAAAATCAATTCAGAGGGGAGTTTGTTCCATATAAATTTTATCCAATGATTTTTTTTCTATTTAGATAGAAATTGTTTAACACGAAATGGCATATCAATTTATCAATAGCTATTTTTTTTTAACCTTAAGCCTGCAATTGATTAAAATTTGCGAAATTGCGGTTATTCTCCAAGTGTCCTAGTAACCGGACAGCACTAATTACCGACAGGATTTCGTGTTGTCCTTGTGTCACCTTAATATTCCGTTCCCCAAAAAGGGATTATTGACTATTATGATTTATAAAAGATGAATAAAAAATCTACCAAATGAAAATGCTTGCATTATAATTTATTCCGCGTTAATAATTCTTTTAGTAAAAATGTGTTGTTTTATGTACAAATTGGTGAAAATTGGGAAAAATGCTATTTTTTTAATCAAACAGTTTTTTTCTAAATTGATAGATGCCACTTTTCCCGATCTACATCACGATAGAGATCTACTTGTTTGTTCCAAATAAAGGTTAACAATGTAAATTGTCTTTTTGTTATTTTTGTCAGAAACCACATCTTAGCTAACCAATCATGTTTTTGACCTAAATGCCTCTTGTAATAAATCAATGCGTGTGTTGCAAAGGGCACTTATCGATATAAATGTGTGAACCTCTACGCCTAAAGGAACCTTATAGGTAGTATGAAAATGATCGACCAAGTCAGTCTGCACAGTCCGCGAAGTCTGACTGGGATCGAAACTTTTCACTCAAATACGATCTTTTGAATGTAGAATGTTTCCCATATCTTTCTATATGTTCATTTGCAAAATACATCTGGATGACCTATGCTAAGTATGATCCATTTCTCCAAATTTGCCGGCCGCGGCAAATACCCTTTCTGACAAAATTGTCACCCACCAATGGGTTTGAAATCGTTTACCTAAGCGAGCGAGCGGCTGGAGGCTCGGTGAGGGTGTTGTGGTAGTACTGGTTTGAGAAACAACAGGAATCCATGGGTAGGTGCTCCAGCCGCCGCGATATGACCCTGGCAGTTAAAAACGGCGTAAAACCCCAATAAACTCAATTCTCCAAATTTGTATTACCCGCAATGTCCCTTTTAGTGTGACGGATCACATTTGCTAAAGTTTAATTTCTACGACACAGACGCTGATGCAGACACTAAAATTTGAATATGAACTAGATTTGAAACTTCAAACAAGATGAAAATGTAGATTATGAGCGTTTTCTCCTTCTACCTTCTACCTCAATATTTTGCTCCCTACTTCTGCAACATATCAGTTTTTACCGCAGTACGAAAATAACAAAATACTGATTTTCAGCATTTCCTCCCCTTTCCCTCTTTATTTCCTACCACACACCATGAATACATGTACAATTTCTCATATCAATGCCTAAACCTTATCTCAAATAAGACTTGGTTTGACATCCCTGACTGAAAAGACACGGGAAAACAAGGACGAAAAAGAAAGAAGAAAACATTGATAATCAGCATTTACTCCTTTTGCCTCCATATTTTGGCCATAGATCTACGCACAAGTATAATACACAAATCCTATCTTTATTGACGTCTATTTCGAAATATTTCTTTAATTCTCTCAATATCTTCTCAGTCGTGACTACAGATCTTTTAATTATAAATCTAGTAGTACTAATTCTATTGACTGCAACTTCTCGAAAGCATAGAGAAACATCGAAGTAAAAGAAGAATTTTGTTGATAATCAGCGATTTCTCTCTTTGCATAATCATTGATTTTAGTCTTTGCTTTAGATAACGCATGCTACACATTTTACATACCGGTATTCATCAACAACAATTTTGACGCCTACAGCAACTTTAAAATTGGACAACCCTATATTTAGTTTGTCGTTTAGTTTGGGATCAAATTGGAACCAACCATAATTCTGTTCTTAATTCTGTCAAAAATTAAAACATTCCCGAAACAAGTATGTGTTTGAAAGACCTCAGTGGAAAAAAAGCCTAGGAAAACGCGGACACAACAGAATAAAATGTTTTAACTAGATCTACTTTTTTCTCCTCTAACAACAGTATTTTCTTGTTATCTGAAGTGCCTTTCATATACAAAGAGTCTAAAAGCAGTGCATCCATGTAGTTACAACGTAAGAGACGCGCAATACCAAATAAGATAACTTGACGTCCGATGAAAGGCGGGAACGTCAACGTCGCGGGAACGCAGAAAAATGACGTTGACGTCATAATTATGATGCGCAAAACGTTGCGCACGATTGAACCACCGCGATCGTCATTAAACCATGTTATGAAGCTGCTGTTTTTTTTTTTAAAGTAATCGACGATAATCGGTATTTAATTATGGAGGCCAATAAGACAGTTAAGATAATACAAAATGGTCGCCATTTCAATAGCAAAATATATATTCTCTGAGAACAATTTTGTTTGTATCTCATTCATTTTATTAGCCGATACTTAAAGAGAGGGGTTGATATCTTTTTTGTTAAAACTTATAAGATTTCCTTGAAGAAACTATGAACATTTGAACATTTTGGCGGCCATCTTGGAAAAAGGCAGCCATGTTATAAAAACATCAAGTTGGTTTATATTGGTTACAAAAAAGACTATGCAGGAAAGTTATATAAAAATCCCGACGAAATTCATCACTTGGGATTCATTTCTATTTGATATTTTCATATATAGGCCTAATTAATACATGGGAATGGCGGCTATTTTGAAAGATGGCCACCGGATGCGATTTTCATGTGGCTAAATCGGTTTGTGTTTCATTCCATTATGCTGGTTGAAATTTTATAACAAGGATTGATAATATCTTATTAAACATAATATCTAATTGAAGAAACGGCCATTTTTGGAGTATTTTGGCGGCCATCTCGGATAAACGACCGCAATGTTGTAAAAAAGCCATGCTAGTTTATTAATTAATTACAAAATTGACTATATTGGGACGATTTATTAGAAAAATCTCGGCGGATTTCAGCATTTGGAATGTCTTTCTATCTGATATATAGACTACATTTATCCGAATGGCGGCCATCTTGGAAAATGGCCACCGGATGCGATTTTCATGTGTCTAAATCGGTTTGTGTTTCATTCCATTATGCTGGTTGAAATTTTATGACAATGATTGATAATATCGTATTAAAAAATAATATCTAATTTAAGAAACGGCCATTTTTGGAGTATTTTGGCGGCCATCTCGGATAAACGACCGCAATGTTGTAAAAAAGCCATACTAGTTTATTAAGTAGTTACAAAATTGACTATATTGGGACGATTTATTAGAAAAATCTCGGCGGATTTCAGCATTTGGAATGTCTTTCTATCTGATATATAGACTACATTTATCCGAATGGCGGCCATCTTGGAAAATGGCCACCGGATGCGAATTTCAAGTGGCTAGCACTTTTTTCTGATTCAGGGACCCTCAAAGACTTACCATACCAAAATTCATGCTTGTATCACAAAGTGAACGATTAGGCCAAATTTTCGGAGTTGTGCGCCCCACTAGATAAAGGAATCGGCACTGCATGTACATGAAAACTTAAGTTGGAATACTACAGAGGCAAAAGAGTAGTTCACACTTCATGAAAACGTAACTTCTTACATACAAAAATATAGTGATAAAGGCATCGGCACTACATGTACATGAAAACTTAAATTTTGAATACTACAGTGACAAAAGATTAGTTCACACTTCATGAAAACGTACCCTTACATACAAAAATACAGCGATAATGGCATTGACAGTACATGAAAACTTAATTTGGAATATTTCAGTGTAAAAAGTAGTCCATTCTACATGAAAACGTAACCTTACAGACACAAATACAGCGATAAAGGCATCGGCATTACATGTGAATAAACTTAAATTTGGAACACTACAGTGACAAAAGAAAATTACAAAATGGAACCTATTCGACGACGAATCAGTCCCGATGCTCATCTGTATAAAGTTGTTGTGATATCAAGCTTAGTTGGATCCCTGATCAACTGTACTGTATTGGCGGTTTCAGCTATTTCGGGTAAGTGTTTCGTTTCTTACAATAGAGCAAAGGGTCCTTTAACCCTTTCGCCGCGGCCTTAGCGCAGTTGGTAGCGCATCCGACCCTCATTCGAGAGGTCCCGGGTTCGATACCCGGCCGCGGCTAATACCCTTTCTGACAAAATTGTCACCCACCAATGGGTTTGAAATCGTTAACCTAAGTGGGCGAGCAGCTGGAGGCTCGGTAAGGGTGTTGTGGTAGTACTGGTTTGAGAAACAACAGGAATCCATGGATAGGTGCTCCAGCCGCCGCGATATGACCCTGGTAGTTGAAAACGGCGTAAAACCCCAATAAACTCAAACCCTTTAACCCTTTCCCAAACAACACTTTTTAATGATAGTCCAATTTGAAAGCTGATGCAGATGACAAAAGGGTTGTTGTGAAAGATAAAATTTGCGTATGATGCAACACGGAATATATTGAGACAAAAGGATAAACTGCTGGTTATCAGCAGTTTCTTTTTTAGTTTCAATGTTTTCCCAAGCCATTTCTTTTAGGGACGTTAATACCAGGTCTTGTTTGGGAAAGTGAATGGAGTTTTACGTCCCATTCAACAGCTAAGGTCATATGGAGACGGGTCCTCGGTTTAAAGTCTCATCCGAAAGACCGGAGAGGCGGGGGATCGAACCAGTGACCCCTGTGTTACAAGTCCATCGCGTTACCACTGCACCACCCCCGCCCCTTGTTTGGGAAAGGGGTAAGGTTACTGGAAAGTGGTAGTCCACCCCTAATTAGATTCACACGACGTCGATTTTTTTCTCGCGACGTCTTAAACATTCGTAAACAAATCCGATATATACGGACACATAACAAGTTAGAAAAACGGCACTTTCTACTGCCGAATGTTTGTATAAATAAACCATGACCTCTGGACAGACGAGTCAAACTGAACAGGTAAACCAGGTATGTAAACGTCGTGGGTTTAAGAAGGCGTTTACCGTTAGATGTTATTACAACACCCCTCTCAGGTAGGACAGTCAATAGTTAAAAGTACATTTGAGTCTCAATGTTGATGGTACCACTATAATGACGTCGCCCTAAAATTTCCGACCTCGTGTGAAGCTCATTTTGGGGTGGATCACCTTAAACAATTTGAGAACAACGTGTATCTAGACCAGCCTGTGCATATGCGTATGCGTATGCACAGGCTTATAAAAATCCACGTTGATTTCCAATTCCTCGTTGTAAATGCAAAACCTCGTATCTCGTTTTTGAAAAATTTTGAAGGGGAGAGAAAAAAGTGTAATAACTTTTCCCAAACTGAAATGTTTTACTTGAAATTTGGACACATTTTTCATAAACGATTTGTCATTAATACTGATTAGTAAAAATATCTCAAAACCTGCAAGAATTGTCCTTAACTGGGCGCACAAGTTTGTACTTTGAAAATCGCAACAACCGTCATACGAGGTTTCGCATTTACACCGACGAATTGCTTCATCATGACCCGTAGCAACTGTGAGATATCCACATGAATGCACTTGGGCACATGCTAATGTGGAAACGTTGAAGCCTCATATCTATGGCGTGTGGAACGTTGCAAAATTCGATAAATATTTTTATGTGATATAATTTTATATTCATATTCTATATTTTTTTTATTTATGTTCTAAAAATATTTTTATGTGATATAATTTTATATTTATATTCTATAATTTTTATTTATATTGTATATTTTTTATTTATGTTCTTTATTTTTCATTTATGTTCGATAACGCGAAAAAAATTTATGTGATATAATTTTTTATCTATATTGTATATTTTTTTTATTTATGTTCTATACTTATTATTTATGTTCGATAACGCGAAAAAAATTATGTGATATAATTTTTTATTTATATTCTATATTTTTTATTTATGTTCTATAATTTTGTTTTTAGGCAGAGCCCGGATAGCTAAGTCGGTTACGTCGGAGTCTGTCAATCCAGGGGTCTCGAGTTCGAACCCCGGCTCGGCCAGTATCCATTCTGACATTTGACAAAAGTCATTTGTCTCTCACCAATGGGTGTGAATCATCTATGTGAGAGAGCAGCTGGAGGCTCGGTTTGGATATTGTGGTTGTACTGGTGCGAGAAATACCAGGAACCCACGGTTAGGTGCTCCAGCCGCCGCGATATGACCCTGGTAGTTGAAAACGGCGTAAAACCCAAATAAACTCAAACTCTATAATTTTTATTTATGTTCGATGATAGCGCGAAAAAAAATTATGTGGTATAATTGCATCATGGGATACTCGTGACATTGATTGGACAACGGTTTTCAGAGTGATAAAGACAGTGACAGTGTGTGATCCTATCCCTACATTATGCGAACAAATTTTTAGATAGACGACAGCATGTTTTACACACATTGTGGGGGCAGCCATAGTTTGTTTTGTTTGTACTATTAGATTCCCCAGATGACTCTTCGAGGCACCACTAGCTAAGCTAGCGTACATTTTTTGTGCATGTTCCTACTAATCTACAAGTAACAAGTGCTCTATTTACAGTGCAATGAACTTTGAAACTAACTATACTAGTACTCTAACTCGGAACTTTTTTTTGGCGTGCGGAAGAGAAGAGGCAGCAAGTTTTACCTCACTGCTACCCACTCCATTCAGCTGGGTAGACTGAGGCGTTGAGAATTAAGTGTCTTGCCCAAGGACACACCTCCGGGTGGGACTCGAACTCGGGTCCTCCGGGTTTCAAGCCGAGTGCGCTAACCACTGCGCTATCGAGGCTGTCAATATTCGTTGTGAATACCGTTGTCCAATCAAATCGTTTGTTACAAATGTCACTAGTATCCCATGATGCAATTATACCACATACATTTTTTTTATCGAATATAATTAAAAAATATGGAACATAAATAAAAAATATAGAATATAAATAAAAAAAAATATATCACATAATTGTTTTTTCGCGTTATCGAATATAAATAAAAAAATATAGAACATATATAAAAATATACAATATAAATTAAAAATTATATCACATAATTTTTTCCGCGTTATCGAACATAAATAAAAATATAGAACATAAATAAAAAATATAGAATATAAATAAAAAATTATATCACATAAAAATAATTTTAGAATATAAATAAAAAAAATATAGAATGTAAATATAAAATTTTATCACATAAAAATTTTTTATCGAATTTTGCAACGTTCCACACGCCATACATATCCCACAAAGACCCTTTCTAGCTATTCTTTATTTTGTTCTTTAGCCTCGCTGTTAAGAAACTTTTATTTCGTGTCAGTAAATTTTGGAAAGCATCTCCCCAATCTTATCAAAATTTTAAATTCACAGTAACATTTCACACATACGTATTATGGGCCATTTTCAATTACCCAGTCCTCTGAAAAAAAAAACAAAGCTTGAAGAAAATTGGTTGTATCAGTCTAATAAGTTTATTTCTAGACTGTGTTTATCTCTCACAATAAGCAACGAATTCTTGTATGAGCCACATGACAAAATTCTCAAAAATATACTGTACAAAATTACATTATAAAGAAAATATGGGAAGCAAACAACAAACAAATAGAAAACTGCGCCGTTGTGTTTCTCTCCATAACACTGCGTACTTCAGAAGTTAATCTAAACAAGGACATTTATCTCGTAATGTCAGACATTAACCCTTTCCCAAATGACAATATTTAAGGGTGATCCAATTTGGAAATTGCTGCAGACGACATAAAATGAATGTTGGTAATGAAATGATTTATGTAAAATATTGAATATTGAGGCAAATGTCAGCAGTTTCTCTTTTTGTCTAAATGTTTTCCAAAGACTTTTTACCTAGGACGTCAAAGCCAGGTTTTGTTCGGAAAAGGGTTAATCCCACACAGGAAATTTATGATGACAGTTTTGTTAATTCAAGGACTTTTCGGGTCTTGTTATTCCCAAAATAATGAATTTCGTAGAATTTATTAGAATGAAAAAACTCCTAACTAACTACGGTTTTCGTTTTCAAGTATGCAAAGTTATAGATGAATCGTAAAACATGGACAAACGGGTTCTACAATGTACTGAGTAGGCATAATAGGCATGATATTTAACCTATTACCAGGAAAAAAATAGGACTGTTCCAATATGAAAGGTGTTGCTCACGAAAATTTAAAGTTGACCGAAGTATAGAAGTAATTAAATTTTCTTCATTTTCAACATTTTTTCCATGCATTCTTGGGGTGTAAAAAAGCGTCAGCTGCCGTGTGGGGATGTGTTAAATGATTGAAAGAAAGCGCATGCCGTTAGATATATTCTTATCATCCATCTCATGAGGATAAGTCAATAGTTAAAATCACATTTGCGTCAATATTTGTGGAACCACTATAGCATCTTACATATTTTGGCGAGTTATTTTCAATCTTTTGTGGCCTGGAATGTGAAAAATTGCTTTTTCCCACTGCTATCATATACATTATATTGCTTTTGATCAGCGTGAAATACTTTTTTTGTCATATTGAAACACCCATTTGGATTATCACGGTTGACAAAATGTTAAACTACATTTCAGATACGACAATTATCCACGAAAAAAAGAATGTGGGATAAAAATATATCATCCTTGATCCACACTTTTTTGCCTTTTATATTCTAATGCTTTAACACCCAAAGGAACCGCCGAATGTTTATGCCATCGCCCGAATAGGTTCGGATACGTAACGAGTGTTAACCGTGTCATACGTAAGATTCTGACGTAGCCTAAATCTCATTAGAGGCTAACTACCTCGAATTGTAAACATCGTCCTGATAAACGTTCCTTGACCTGTTTTCGCGTAGAAAATAATCAAAAGTAAACGTGACGTGAATTTCCGGTATATTCATTTTCTCGAGTTCTAATTGTAACATTACCACTCGATCAAGACCTCATTTGTCAGTATGATATTTCCGCTGAATATTGAGATTAGGGATTAATATGGAGAATTGAGAAAAATAGTAATTTGTCATTAAGTTAGCTTCGCTGATTGAATTAGTTATTTAGTAAAGTTTATATCACTGGTCTAATTACTTCAATGAAAAAAGTAACATGTAAACATTTTTAAGGTTACAACGATCCCAGCATTTTTGGAACCATTGATACTTTAAAATAATCACATCAACGGAATTAAGCGCCACAAAGAATCAAAATGAAAGAAACAAAGAATGTAATAATTATTTTGTTTGAGGCAGTGGCAAAAATTAAATGATTTGAATTATTAGCATTTTATTCTTTTGCTGTACACCAGTTTGTTTGTCTGACTTCAAAAGTGACCGGTCATTGTACTCGGATGGAACAAAAAGCCATCTTTTAGAGGAAATAATCGAAAGAAAACCTACTTCCGGCAAAGTTATTTCTCGGGCTCTAATTGTTTCATTGCCTCACCATCAAGACCTCGTTTGTCAGCATGAAGTTCCCGCTGAATATTGAAAGAATTATAAATGTCGAGGTTAAAGGAATATATAACTGTTTACTATTTGGCTTCTTTGTTTGTTTGGTGACATGATATCTGAGTTCACGTATCAGGGGCGTGATGTTTTGTGATGCCAAGTGTGTTTGGTTTAGTGTCTTTGATGCTTCTTTACATCCCTTAAGATGAAAAGTGTAGAAAATATTGTGGAAAAGAAAAGGTAAGAAATTGCTTGTGTCAAGCAATTTCTTCCTTTTGCACAATGTTTTCTACACAGAAAGACCAAAAATGTCAAATTTCATTCACATGAAATAGTCGTCTGCAACATTTATGAATTTGGAAGAATCTAAATCGTTGTCATCTGGAAATATTGGCTTAGGAGCGACTTGGTGGCATCGATGGGTCTTATTTTCCAACCTTATTTTTCTCGGAAGACCACTCTTGAAAAAAAAAAAATAATTAGCCGGGATCTGGAAAAACGTCCTTTATAGCATTTGAGAACAACATGGCTCCAGATCAGCCTGCGTATACACGCAGTCTGACCAGGAACCATGGTGTTCTCCAATAGCTTCCATGGGGTTTGTAGCAACCATTTGAGAGTAACATGGATGCTGGCTAGACTGCATCTAGGCACAGCCTGACCTTAAAATCTGGTTGTCTCGAATGCTATAAGGGACGTCCAGGCCTCCCCCTAGCTACGCGCCCGTTTATCTTTATTTACAAACAGTATTGTTACTTAGGTTACCAAAAGAAAGGAACGTATAATTGTGAACGTAGTCATGGTAAACGACGATCCCAAAGTTTTAAGAAAAATATTCAACCTCGGGATAGTGCTTATAAAAAAACTCCTCAAAACATCAATACTAAATTCGCAGACTGCCAAATTGGTTCTTAATTAAAGTGATATTAATCTGGCTAATGTCTCTGGTCACACACAAAACCTGTTTTATGTAATTCATGATAATTTCCCTATCTATCGACGAATTATGTTTGAATCCTCAATTTCACAAAACCAAAACCCAAATCTCAAGACCAAAACATGTATTCTGACACGCAATAAAGTATACATTTGTTTACAGATATGGTGGCTGACTTATGCCATTTCGTATCTTCGCCTCGCGCCCCGCCACATAAAGCTCGAAAACACGCCAAAACAGTAATCTGCCGTACTTTCGTCTTTTTGCCTGGCGGGGCAAAAGGTCGCCATGCGAAAACACGAAACATTGAATACGGCGCACTTTCGCTCTTTCGCATGGCGGGGCGAAAGGTCGCCATGCGAAAATACAGAACATTTGATGTGGCGACTTTGCGCCTTTTCGCGTTCCGGTTACGCATGCGCACTTAATTACACTATGTTATAGTAATACATTATTATAATATTAAAGTGACATTTCAGATTTTTTTGTCACAAATTTTACTTTTATTTTCATATGAAAGAGCATATTTCCTTATGAAAATTCTGAAAATTTCAAGCCAAAATATTGCGCCGTTTACGAGAAAGGGGGTGTCTCAAATCTGCCCACGCATGAATTTTCTTTTGATTCTGCATGGTGATAAAGGACCATATACAAGCTATGAAAATGCATTTAGTTTCTTAGATAATCCAAACTGGATTCCGAAAAGCCACCTTGACTTATTCCCACTATGACATGAAACATGGCCCCTTTTTCATGTGTCGCAAAACTTGAGTTTTGTGTATTTTCAAGATTTGTCAATTGAATATGATCCGAGACACACAAGACATTACATCCATACCAGAAAAGGTATTTGAGGAAATTATTATGAATGTTTTTTATTGAATTAACCATGAAAAATGCATATTTTTCAGCAAAATTTTGGAAAAGAGTAAAATTGAATTCCAAAGTTTAGTGTGTTGGAGTCTTTGTCAAGATTCCATATCATCACAAAAACATGCTACATATTTCCTCTTACTTTGAGCCAAATTATATAGAAATTAAAAACCGGTAACAATGTCATATAATACATATTATTGATGAAGGTGATATATTGGTCCAAAACTTGTATTCAGTAAAACATTGATTGTGCTCCTAAAATCATTTTTATATTCAGTAAAATCAACTGTAACATACAACTTACAAACCTACAGCAATATTCATGCCCAAAAAACATAGAATTAATAAAAATATTACTTATATTTACAAAATTACATTTATGGAAGCCAAGATAGGCATACATATACACATTGCAAATTTTCTTTACTATTTGGTCACAATGTCTATGCACCATTTTTAGTGAGACTATGACATGCAATAAATGTCAAGCCAAATGTTATGAAATTGAAAAGACGCTTAGAACCGGTACGGTAAAGCATCAAAAGGTGCCCTTCCGGGTAACCAATACATAACCAAATAGTTTTGCTCTAAGCGCCCCTAATGAACTAACATGATATGGAAGGCGCCCTATGATTCAGTAAAAGACTTTTACAGCATTATATCTTTTCAGTCACACAGTTGAAAATGTGCTTGTTTATTTCAAAACGTGGCCCTATTGGGATAAAACAGGGTGCGATTATTTCCTCAAATTATTTTTCTGACCATAGCTTAACCTATATTGATACACAAATTATACACATTTCAATGATGTCATATGATTAACATGTTGTTTAGCCACCAATAGCCCTTAATAGTCACATGGGATCTGGATGATCTGTTTCTTATGCATCACAACAATATTTTCACTTTTGTACGATTGTCAAATGCCATAAGAGAAATCGGTGCTTTTTCTTATTTGCTTTCTCATGTTTCAAAAGATCTATAAATAACTCTTGCTGTTCGCTTTCATGAATCACTGCTGACTTGAATAATTTAAAATGATTTTTATAGAAAATTTCCTCTCTTTTTTGTAAAGTAGGTACACCTGGGACAAGATCTAATGTGACCCTGGACAAAAATATTGTAACCAACTTTGAAGTCTACCCCTTAGCAAACTTACACACAAAATTTAAAACCTCATGGCTGTGTAAAACTTTACAAAAAGAGCTTATTTTTATTATATGAAATGTTTCCATTTTATGCTGCCACAGCAACAAAATTTTATGACGAAAAGAAATTCTAATACACAGAGTTGTACTCCTTTAACCCAAGGATACTTTTTATCAAGCTTCAAAAAGATTTACATATTAGATTGGGAGAAAAAAGAATTTTTGAGAAAATGCCAACATACAGACAGACACACGGACAGATGACAGGACATAACCGAAAAAATGCCTTGCATCTTGATTTGTCCTCAGGTAAACTAAAATAACCAAAAAAGTAAACAAAACATTTGAAAAAAGTAATTTTTAAAAAATCTTATTTTTTTCCATTCTTGGAAATGTGCACTATTCAGGGGGAAATTCCAAAAGCAACATTTTACCGGTTTTATTTTTTCTCGATATTTCACGATAATCATCAGTATATTTGTGCGCAACTTTTACATAATTTTCAAATCTTGACAAAAACTAGAACAAAGAAAAATTTTGAACAGAATTTGCTTAAAATATTTAAAAACAATGAATTTTTGGGTTACCCCCTTACATCAGTTGATATAAAACAATTTTTTGTACATAATTATATATATTTTTGTTTCATACAGGATCACGGACTACTGGGCATTATTTTAGAATAAATTACGAAATAAAACTAACAACGAGAACGCTTGCACACTGTTTTAATCAGGGTGCCCTCTTTTTTCTTGGTGAAAACTTGAAATTCCGAGAAAATTGTTTTCTGGAATGTGCGATTTGAAACATTTCATGGATATGAACCGTTATCTAGTGTACTAACTTCACGCCAAATTTCATTAAATTCCGAGCGTGGGCAGACTCCCATGTTATTTTTCCTATTCGTGAGACACCCCCTTTATATTTTTGTGTTAAAATTGAACAAATTGTTGTGGACAACAGTTCGGATTTATATGCAATTTATCGATTATGTCTCAACTTTAAATGCGTGTTTCTCGCTTATTGGCAACAACTTAAATCAAAGTGCTGAGAGCACTGTAATTGGACGTCTCTGATTGATTGAGCGGGATTGTACGTGAACGAAAGATATTTTATTCATTCTTCTGTGTTTAATTCTATAAGATCGGTTTCGGACATACGAAATCGGCTTTAATACCAGAAAACCATTCTCAGGCTTCAAATTGATTTGATTGCCGTTTCAAGACAACTGATTTGTCGCTATGAATAATCACTATTAATTTGATTACCAAATTCAATTAAGGCCATGCGATTAGCACTTTTGTCTTCTTGTTTCGGTTTACTATGAGTATTGTCGTCAGTTATACTTTTCATTGATTTTATAAAGTACGCTACAAAGCAATTTATTCAAAATGTAAGCCAACGCGCTACATAAATGAAAGCCGCGATAGCTCACTTAGCAGAGCACTCACCTTGTACTCTTTACACATGTTATATCCGGAAGGCCCTGGGTTCGAATTCTACTCAGACATTGTTCTTTTTAATCATCTTTTTTATACGCCGCCGGATATTGGCGTCATCTTCTCCGTCCGTCCGTCCATCCGTCTGTCCGTCCGTCCGTCCGTCCGAACGTCCGTCCACTTTTCTTGTCAACGCAACTCCTCCTAAGTTTCTGGCTGGATCTTCTTGAAACTTGGTCAATGTTATCACCTCAATTGGTAGATGTGCATGAAGGAAGGATTTTATGGTTCGTTGATTTTTGCCAGAGTTATGCCCCTTAAAAAAACTTAGTCTCTGGGGCTTATTGAAATTGCCGCCTTGTCAACGCAACTCCTCCTAAGTTTCTTGCTGGATCTTAATGAAACTTGGTCAATGTTATCACCTCAATTGGTAGATGTGCATGAAGGACGGATTTTATGGTTCGTTGATTTTTGCCTGAGTTATGCCCCTTAAAAACTTAGTCTCTGGGGCTTATTGAAATTGCAGCCTTGTCAACACAACTCCTCCTAAGTTTCTGGCTAGATCTTAATGAAACTTGGTCAATGTTATCACCTCAATTGGTAGATGTGCATGAAGGAAGAATTTTATGGTTCATTGATTTTTGCCAGAGTTATGCCCCTTAAAACTTAGTCTGTGGGGCTTATTGAAATTGCAGCCTTGTCAACGCAAGTCCTCCTACGTTTATAGCTGGATATTAATGACACTTGGTCAATCACCTCAATTGGTAGATTTGCATGAAGGAAGGATTTTATGGTTCATTGATTTTTTCTAGAGTTATGCCCTCTTAAAACTTAGTCTCTGGGGCTGATTGAAATTGCAGCCTTGTCAACACAACTTCTTCTAAGATTCTGACTGGATCCTTATGAAACTTGGTGGATGTTATTACCTTAATTGGTAGATGTGCATGAAGTAAGGATTTTATGGTTCATTGATTTTTGCCTGAGTTATGCCCCCTTCAATCTTAGTCTCTAGGGCTTAATGATATTTCAGTCTCGTGAACGCAATCCCTTCCAGGTTTTTGACTGGATATTTATAAAAACCTTTTTGTGAACACAACTTTTTACAGGTTTTTGTGTGAATATTTATAAATCCTTGTCAATGTCATTTTTTTGTCTCAAGTTTTATAAGTGGTGGCGTATATTGTGACCATGGCACTCTTGTTCGACTTCTATCTCCACCATCGTTGGCGAAAAAACGACCGCAGTGATTTAGAATCGATCTTAACACAAATTCAACGAAATAAAGTAATGAAACGCCGATCATTTACATACTATTCCGCTCAATCAATGAGAGGCGTCTAAATATAGTGCTCCAAGCACTTTGATTTTTATTCCTGTTTATAGTAAAAAAAGAAAAAAAAAACACGGTAGCAGTTTTCCCTGGTTGTGGTTACAAAACAAATTCAATACATACTTTTCCTGAAACAAAATACCAGATGAATTGGAGAACCTAACCATGGATTCCTCATACAAGTACTACCGCAGCATCCTTACATCTACAGATGTGCATAAAAAGAAGAAAGTGGGAACGTGCCGTCGGGAAAATGGCAGTGGAGTACAATAAGCAATTTAAATCTTCATATCATTATCAACGAAAATTTGAGAATAGCAATGTCCCTATCTGTAAACATATTCATACGATCATCCAGGTACCATCTGTTGCAGACCCATTGCTTCATCTTCTTAGCTCAATACACGTAAACGGGTCTCTTAAACGAAATAAATACAGATCGCTGCCACTTAGTCTTATACTAGTAATAATCATTGTTGTCATGATCATCGATCAGTATGTAAATAGGTCATGATACTGTCGAATATCAGTGATACAGATGCTGGAGAAAAAAAAACTCGTAAGAGCAACTATTTTTCTGAATAGGTGGATTTCACTAGTGTCTCATCTGAGGCTGTTCAGATGGAACCCCGATTTGTCATCGAGTCGAACCCGAGTTGCGAAATGAACTCACTCCCCGATAATCAATTTCAAAACCCTGGTTCCAAAGTACATCTCGTGGAAACCCCGTTCCTTTAAATATGTCAAAGACTTAAACAACAATGATCAAAGAAAAGGAACCTATCATACACAATACGTGCATTAAATTGGGTAATCATTCTAAAATGTGTGTTTTCAGTAAACACATCAAGAAAAACAAACGTTTTACAGAAGAAATAATCCGAACTGGTTTCGAACCAACGGCGTTCCAAATTTCAAACTGAAAAAAGGTTGCGAGGTTAATCCTTTCCCGTTTGAGCTATCGCTGCTGCTGATGATATAGGGTGTCTGTTTACATTATAACCATAGTGTATGCATGTATCGCTTTCTAAAGATCTTACCCTTTACACAATAAATATTACGAAAGTCAAAAAACTACAAGAAAATGATTAAATCGAAAAAAGATCGTAAAGTTGGTTAAGACGTGGCATGAATTGAATCGGCCAATGAATCTTATAGTATTTGTTAGAGAACACATAGAAAGTAGGAAAAGATACGACAGTTTTCCTGTATGGTCGCAAAATCTATTTTGAATTTTGGTCAACTGGCAATTGAGTCTGTGAAAGGGTTTTTTGGTAATGAAAACCCATTTCGCCTGTCCAAAAGTGGTTATAAGAATTGTACGTCCTTTCGGACGTCCAATTAAAAAACTAATAGTATTTATACTCATAAGAATAACCAATCTTGACATCAAGACATACTTTAAAAATTGAAATTGGAATGAAATGTTTCTTTAAGTGCTTTAGTTACGAAGAATTTTTTTTAAGGAAAGCAGCAATGCAGACAGCAATGCAGATATAATAAAAATATTACCCACCTACTGACGACTTATCGGCGATGATTTTCTGTACCGCGTAAGTAGAATTAACAGAAACAACGCAGAAGAACGTCCCATTGAATGTCATTACCCTGTTCACAGGCAGTCAAATTTGTTCGTAACAAATAGGATGTCTGGCTTATGTCTTTGGTCACACACAAAAAATGTTTTACATTATTTGAGGTAGTCCATTTCTAATGAGATTAACGCCGCGTCGAAATTGTCTACGTGACGTCTTTAACATTCGTCACATATCCGAACCTATTCGGATGTCGTCGTAAACATTCGGCGGTGGAACGTTCCACCTCCGAATATTTACGACGTTGTCTGAATGTTTCGACGTTGCGTGAATCGCATTAGGGGAAGTCACATTGTGCTCACTTTTCAATGACCTACATACGAATATTAGCAAAAGAACAACTTATTTGAAGAATCGTCCAAGATTATAATTATCAATGCTAGGGTTAAAAAAGATAAAATTGGTCTTTTACAATTTGGATACACGACCAATATTTTGGTTGCATACAAAACACATATTTCGTCATAGAATAATAGGTTTTTGATTACGTCTTGAAAAATTGTCAAATGCACCAAATATTATGGGATTTTTCTTTTTCAAATTAGAAAGACACACGTGAAAAACGTCTCAGTAGATACCAATATATGGGCCAAATAAAGTAAAACTGGTTTTCAAGCCCTTAATAAAGATTAAATGGCTAACGCCTTTGGTGACACTTCAGGTTTGTTTTAGGCAATAGGTTATCAACTACAACTACTCGTACAAAACTCTTGTTGGTTGTCTATTAACAAATCAGAAACCATTTTCCCCTTTAAAACATTCAAATAGGAACATCCCGTTCCATACCAAATACAAGTTAATAGAATTCCAAATATGTTAAGGACAAAGTCTGTCTTGTGTCAATGGTCACACCTATACCATTCGATGTTGCGTAATTTTAAGGGGAATAGTCGACGGGTTAGGGTTCTATGAATCGCCAGAATAGCTTGTGACAAAGAATATGTGTTGTGTTTGATGACATCGGTCACACATTATCCAATCAATAATATAATAGGCAAACTTCTCTCTATGTATTAGATAGAGGCTGTATAGTAGATTCTACGCGAAATAAACATTCAAATGGGCGCAGCCCATTGAATGTTTATATGGCGTAGAATCTACTATACAGACTCTATCTGACTTAGTGTTCGCTAGCGGTTCATTGGAAACTGGGCGTGGCTATGTATAGGCGTCACATAAACCAGCCAGTAGCCCGTTTATGCGAAATAGAGCGGCGAAATTTTAAAATATACTGCAATGTCATTGGTCCAAAAAATATGTCGAACGCTAATTGTTGATGGTTTGATAACGAATCATGTTCTCCCCGAAAGGTCACATATACCGGGTAATACGATTTCCCGTCCATATCGCGTGCACATTTCAGAATTACACTGCTTGGGTCCCCGGTTTAGATGTGCTCCGGCCGTGATGTGAACGCGGAATGGTGTATGTGATAATAAAGGGATAATATTAAAGCTAAGAAAGTGTAAAAACAAATTACCCATATAACGAAAATTCCTGTTTTGCAGATGGCTCAAATAAGCTTGAGACAAATAGGTTGTCTGGCAAATGGCATCGGTCAAATATAAAACAAAAACAAGAGCTGTCCAAAGACAGCGCGCTCGACTTTCTAAGTTGCTTAGTATAAAGGGGGGCATAACTCCATTTATAGTGGAGTCATGGTCATGGGCCCTGGTAGTAAGGTAGAGGGTGTGATGGTGAATAGGTATTCCAAGTTTGGGTTGAATCCCTTTGTTAGTATGGAAGTTATTGATGTTTGAAAAAACTTTAACCTTTGTTGCAACGCCAACGCCAACGCCGACGCTAACGCCGACGCCCGGGTGACGGTAGCCTATAAGCTCTCATTTTCTTCGAAAAGTCGAGCTAACAAATGTGATACTTACAGCTCAAGACAAATGACATGACAGAGCATCTCTAACAGTTAGATAGTGGTGATCTGCTAGGATATTTATCGTTAGCTATGTTATACGTGCAATGGCAATTAATTTTGTGCTAAAAATAGATTGGGTTTACCGTCATGTTTTGATAAACCGTTTGTGTTTTTATAAAATCTCATTTTATGACAACACCCACGAATTACTATTAATTGTGTTTGTCCGAAATTACGTCACGGTTAACTGGATACAATCGTTATCTATTTGAAACGATAATTGTTACAGTTGTTTTGGGTAATCAAAACAGCGGTTCCGATTCTCGTTTAATTTGAACGCATTATGCATGGTACGGAAACTACATAGACAAAGCCAATGGTTACGCACAGAATATAGATGCACGGATTTTAGAACAATTTTCACTTTGTTGTCCAATTATTTTCTTTTAGTGGTTTAATGCGAAAAAAGGAGAATGTCATGCTTTGATACAACAATTCATCCGTCTGTTTGAAATCGTTCGGCTTCAAAATCGGCTGCGTTTTCACGGGATCATTGTTGTTGTGAGTTTATATAAAATCAAATCAACAGCCACGTCCCGGATAAAATGACAAAAAAGTTTCAGAACAAATGTCCCGTAATAAGCTAATTTCCATTTTGCAGGCGGTCCAAATTAGCTTGGGACGAATATGCTGTCTGGCTAATGGCATCGGTCACACATAAAACAAGAAAAAAACGTGATGGTTAACTTCTCTCTATCTGTCAGTGGTTTGAATATGATCGAATCACAAGCCACGTCCCCATAAGAGTAGGGTAAGGAGGGGCAAAACGCCCAGGTGGGGTCAAACGCCTACCCCTATTATTTCGTCACTCATTATGTCAATTGATATTTGTCTTGATTTTACACTTGAAGTATTCTTTTAGAAAGATGCCCATGAATTTTTTACATCTAAACGCCATTCAATTATCAGTATGCGAATAATTGTTTATTTTGCATATGTTTGATCTAATATTTGGGTAATGGGTTTTCTTGTGTATCTGATTTCAGTCCGAGTATTCAATCAACCAAAATGCATTTTATATTTATATGTCCAATTGGTCGCCTACACAAAAAGATAAAATGAAAAAAATATAAACACATTTTTTCTCTGGCCAAATTAAATCACCCACCCCCTTTGGGGCAAAACGCCCATGCTGCTTTGGGGCAAAACGCCCAGACTGGGCGTTTTGCCCCTTCCAAGGGCTAAATAGTGGGCGTTTTGCCCCTTGCATAGATAAGTAGGTATTCAGAAGTACTAAAATCTTCCTTTAAACTCGAAGAATGACTAAGGTTGGTACATATGACGAAATCCATTTACATTTCGTTATCTACAAAAGAAAAACTGGCAAAAAAGACCGACTTTTCGCGAATATATCAAACTTTTATGTCACCTGATGGATCCATGTGGGGCAAAACGCCCATGAAACGTCGATTTTGTGTGAAAATGAGACAATAAGACCATTTAATCTACTTTAAAGGGGCCTTATAAAGAACATAACATCAGTATGTTTTAATTTGACTGATATGAAGATGCTGCAGACAAAGGACAGTAACACGTAACCACTTTTATAGACAAGTAAATTATGCCCAAATCTAGCCTTTACGCTAGATAAAAAATGTTGAAAACATGATAAAACCAATCCAAAATATATTTTTCCTAGTATATTAACTACAAACTAATTATATTCCTATTTTCCCCCAGATATTTTCAAAATATTTTTTTTTATTTTTCATATGGGGCATAAAGCCCAGTGGTGGGCTTCATGCCCCACCCCCAAGGGCGTTTTGCCCCGAGGGTGGGGCAAAAAGGCCAAATTTCGAGAAAAATTGTTTTAACGACAGTCATTTTTTAAATCAAATGACAAAGCTGTTTTGTGTATAGACATTTGGGACAAAGGGCAAAGTTTAATTTCACGTTGAAACATTTACATTATACTTTGTTTGTTTTGTGCTACAGCGCTCTTTCCTTAAGGGGGGGCGTTTTGCCCCTCCTTACCCTAAATGACAAAAAAGCTAAAGAACAAATGTCCCGAAATAAGCTAATTTCCATTTTACAGACGGTTCAAATTAACTTGGGACAAATAGGCACAAAAAGGAAATATAGATCTACGTGATAGTCAACTTCTCTCCATCTGTCAGGGGTTTGAATATGATCGAATCACCAGCCATGTCCTTCTATAAGAGTAAGTGACAAAACGTTTAAGAACAAATTTTTTTTTGTTCCGTAATAGGCTAATTTCCATTTTAGAGACGGTTCAAATTAACCTTGGACAAATAGTTTGTCTGGTTAATGGCATCAGTCACATAAAAAATAAGGAAATACATGTATACGTGATAGTTAACTTCCTTTCATCTGTCAATGGTTTATATCAAATAAAATCATCAAGCCTTGTCCTCACATCAGGGTACATGACAAAAAAAAGTTTAAAAAACAAATGTCCCGTAATAAGCTAATTTCCATCTTGCAGACGGTCCAAATTGGCTTGGGACGAATATGCTGCCTGGCAAATGGCATAGGCCACGCATAAAACAAGAGAGAAATGTGATCTAGTCAACTTCCCTCCATCTGTGTCCGGCCAACTATTCCTTTATGGGTAATTAGCAAAAATATTTAAGTTATTCTGTCTATTATTAGAAACAGAACACGTCGTGCATCTTCTGACGTCATTCATGGCATCAGAATTTGACGAGGGATATTTTCTGAAAATTCTTCCCGAAAAGAATAATAAATATTAGATAGAGTCTGTATAGTTGTTTCTACGCGAAATAAACATTCAAATGCGCGCAGCTCATTGAATGTTCATTTCGCGTAGATTCTTCTATGCCGCCTAATCTAACTTAGTGTTCGATAGCGGTTTATTGGAGACGAGGGGGTGGCTATATAAAGACGTCACATAAACTTACCGGCAGCTCGTTTATGCGAAATATAGTTGCGAAATTTTAAAATACACTGCAATTTCATTGGTTCAAAAAGTAGGTCGAACACTAAATGTATACATGGCAATACATAACCCCTCCACGGTCTTGCAGTACAATAGAGTACAAAGCCGTGTATTGTAGATAATGGTGGTTGGAATTAAGGCTTAAGAACCAATATCACGTAGAAAGCCAACTTCCTTTTTTCAGACGGTTCGAAATTAGCTGGAGACAAATAGGTTGTCTGGGTAATGGCATCAGTCACACATAAAACAAGAAAAGACGTGATGGTTTACTTCTCCCTATCTGTCAGTGGTTTGAATATGTCTGATCGAATCACAAGCCACGTACCCCATAAGAGTAAATGACAAAAAATAAGAACAATTGTCCCGTAATAAGCTAATTTCCATGTAGCAGACGGTTCAAATTAACTTGGGACAAATATGCTGTCTGGCTATTGGCATCGGTCACACACACAAAAAAAACTTCTCTCCGTCTGTCAAGGGTTTGTATCAAATCGAATCATCAAGCCTTGTCCTCACATCAGGGTACATGACAAAAAAAAGTTTAAAAAACAAATGTCCCGTAATAAGCTAATTTCCATCTTGCAGACGGTCCAAATTGGCTTGGGACGAATAGGCTGTCTGGCTAATAGCATCGGTCACGTATGAAATAAGAAAATATACGTGATAGTCAACTTCTCTCCATCTGTCAGGGATTTGAATATGATCGAATCACCAGCCATATCCTTCCATAAGAGTAAATGACCAAAAAAGTTAAAGAACAAATGTCCCGTAATAAGCTAATTTCCATTTGCAGACGGTCCAAATTAGCTTGGGACAAATAGTCTGTCTGGCAAATGGTATCGGTCACACATAAAACAAGAAAAAAACCCCGTGATGGTTAACTTCTCTCTATCTGCAAGTGGTTTCAATAAGATCGAATCGAATCACAAGCCACGTCCCCCATAAGAGTAAATGACAAAAAGTTTGAGAACAAATTTCCCGTAGTAAGCTAATTTCCATTTTGCAGATTGTTCAAATCAATTTGGGACGAATATGCTGTCTGGCTAATTGCATCGGTCACACATAAAACATTGGTATTGTTAAATAGGGTTGTTTTCCTTCATTTGCTAAAAAATGAGAAAAATGACTAAATCTATATTTTCTCATAAAACACAGTGCAAAATTTAAAGCCAGTTATCCCCCCTCATATTCACAAGTTTTAAAAATAAATAATTATGAACACCTTCATATACAACAATGTCAACAGCATAACCAACTTTTAAACAAATTCATCTTTCTACCAATACAGTACTGACCACTGAATAATAGGGATTGATTTTATCCAGTATACGGTTACGTGACGTTATTTCGGACAAACAAATAAAATGTCGTTATTCTTGTTATAAAATCTAGTAACTACGGCTTGATCCAAGCCGTAGTTACGAGATTTATAACAAAATTGACGGTTTATCAAAACATAACGATCAACACAGTCTAATTTTAGCACAAAATTCATAGCTATTTGACAAAGTGTTAACCCTTACCGAGAGATGACCCGAATTCGATGCACCTAAAAGGGATAAATGAAAGCATTAAGGTAAGGCCTGGGTAATCGGTTATGGAAAGAAATCTGTATGCTGTATGGTGCGAATCGACGATTTTAAACGATCTGAAGACGATTTTAAAGGGAAGTAATTTTCATCGCTCTCAAATTTTGAGTTTTTGACTTTCGTTGGTTTTTTTGCCGACTCTCCATACAATTTAGAAACATTTTCACAAAAATTGTTTGAGATATTCCCCGTAAATCTGAGCACGCTCAATCATTTCCGTTGTTACGAAAACAGGCGACATTGCATCTAACGGCACATTAAATATTCTCGGACTTCCAGACGTCAATAAGTCGAAATATGACGATTATACCGGAAGTGCATTTCCCATGCCTTACCTTAAGATAAAAGAAGAAATTGTTAATAATCACCAGTAGGCCTATTCCGTTTTCTTGCAAAATATTTCAGCTATCATTTATTGTACTGAAATTCTATAAACACCAAATTTTCGTCTGTGGAACTTTTAATATTTTGAAATATCCGGATTATTTGCCCCGTTTGGGAAAGGGCTACGAACCACAAGCCATGTCCTCCCCTAAAGCCAATAGTAGAGAAAGGGTAAATTTCCATTTAGCAGACGATCCAAAATAGCTTGTGACGAATACGTTGTCTGGCTAATGTCATCGTTAACATAAAACATTCCGTCGGTGTTATTGCAAAATTCCGTTACCACAACTTTAATTAAGCTGTAGTTACGAGGTTTTACAATAATGCATAATGCATGTGGTGTTTTGTAACAGGGTTGTTTCCCTCACTTGCCCTTGACTAATTGGCAAGATGCTACAAGTTGGGTAGCAATTTATTTCATTTTGGAGGCACCATGAACACATCGGAGGCAATTTGTCGTACGATTTTGGGAAAATTCTTTCTGAAAAGAATAATAAGTATGAGATAGAGTCTGTATAGTAGCGCATTGAATGTTTATATCGCGTATATTCTTCTATGCAGACTCTATATAACTTAGTGTTCGCTAGCGGTTTATTGGAGACGAGGGCGTGGCTATGTATAGACGTGACATAAATCAACCGGCAGCTTGTTTATGCGAAATATAGTGGCGAAATTTTAAAATATACTGCAATTTCATTTGTTCAAAAAGTAGGTTGAACACTAAATGTATACATGACAATACATAACCCCTCCCCGGTCTTGCAGTACAATAGTCTACAAGGGTTGTTGGACATTTCCCGAACAACAAATTTTTAAACCGAATGGCCAAATTTCAAAGGAGTTGCAGGTGCAAAAGTGTTTAATTTCAAACATTAGATTAATAATAGTTTTGGTACTGGTACATGAATTAACGTTTTCTTCTTTTATCTCAGTGTTTGCCGATGTTTTCTTTGCCTAGAACGCTTAACCAATGATGATTTGGAAAATCCAAATAGCTAATTCCTTGACACTAGACAATTTTCCAGTCACTATCACAGGCGGCAATCACGTGATTTTGTTATGATATATTTTCCTCACTTATGTAAACAAAAACTCTCGGTAAGAACACATTTTCTTAAATTTTAAATCAAATACTTAACTTTCAGAGTTGAGATACGTACCATTCGATGCGTCGTAATCTCCGGTTTATTTTGATACAAAGATCATCCCTGAAATTCATGGCAAAGCTGAGAACATTCGTGCAAAGTGCAAACATTTCTTAAGAAAATATATCACGGCATTTTGAAATACTTTGCACGAATGTTCTCAGCTATGACAAGGATTTGAGGGAAGATCTTGGTACCAAAATAGACCAGAGAATATGACGTATCGAATGTCACGTATCTCAATATTGGGTGTTAAGTATTTGATTCAAAATTTGAGAAAATGTGTTCTTACCGAGTGTTTTTGTTTACATAAGTGAGGAAAATATATCATAACAAAGTCACGTGATTGCCGCCTGTGACTATGCGAATGACAAACTCATTATCGAGTCTCTTGGATTTCCTTTTTCTTACCTTTCTTGAAGATAAGTTTTGGAAAACCAAAAAGTGTCTGCAAGTTGGGAGAAACCTTTATTAGAATTGCACAATTAATCAAATCATAGTTTCCAAAATACATTGTAGTTTGTTTCTTTCCAAACACTCATGCATTGATTCCAAAAACTTTGATCCTTTTGTAGCAAGCCGGGACTTTATGTCCGGGGAACTAATGTCACAGTCCTAGCGTCCCGTCGCATCGATGGCGTATTCAAAAACCTTTAACCTACATCTCAGGCACTATTAGAAATACAGGCTTGATATTTCACACATGGATACTTCGTGCTAGGTCATTTTATTTTGGACCATGACCTTTGACCTAGTGATCTTGACCTTTGAGTTTGACCTACGTTTTTAAAAAAAAATTAACCTGGCCTATATCTCATGCACTATTATACACGTAGATAGTACCTTACGTATGGATACCTCGTGCCATGGCCTTGACCTTGAGACCATGACCTTTGGCCAAATGACCTTGACCTTTGACCTTGGACTCCTTCTTTGCGACATGCTCTCGTATAGGCGAGCTACGCTGTCCGCGGACAGCTGTTGTTTCCTTAAACCCATTCGTTTATATTTTTTATTAAAGAACGTAAAAATAAATCGTTATGTCGTAAAAGGTTGAGACAGACATTTTATGTGACATGTAATTATTGCTTTAAAAATCTCGTTATAGAGTCTGTAACGTTTATCTCCAGGAGCAGAGTTCATCAACATTAGTGTTCGTCCTAGTTTTTGGACCAATGAAATTGCAGTATATTCGAAAATTTCGGCGTTATATTTCACACAAACGCACTGCCGGTCAGTTTATGGCACGGATATACATAGCCACGCTCCCGTTTCCAGTGCAGTTATGAAAAATGATGTAATTTTTTGGGAAAAATGATGTAATTCCAGTAAGACCCGCTTGATAGTAGCTCCGGTCGGAGGCTTGGTTAGAGGAATGACAGAAGAAGCGTATGCTTTCATTGGTTGACAAACAACAAGTCAGATAGAGTCTGTATAGTAGATTCTACTCGACATAAACGTTCAAAGGCTGTGGTCTTTGAACGTTTATATCGCATAGAATCTACTATACAGCCTTTATCTAATACATATTTCCCCACAACATTTTTTGTGATAAAAAGTAACTATATTGTTATTTTGAGCATTTTTTTTATTCTCCCAAAACTGTTTCCATGCATAATCATTTGTTGTTTGAAAAGGTTAAACGTTTAAGAAAGTACATGTGCAGATTCTTGATTCCTGGTTGCGTCGTTTACGTAATCGGCCGAGAGAAAAAAAAGAAGCTAGACATTTTCCCGTGTTTCTGTCTTTGACACAAGACATTTTTCAGCGTATTTGTCGTTGACATACTCATTATAATGTCTCCGTATTCTATCTGATCGATATCACGGTGTATAATCACGTGACTCAGAATTTCCGATAATCTTCAATATATTTTTTAATACTTGCACCTAATTTGAATTTGGTTTAAAGCAGAGAAGGTGGGAAGATGCCAGGAATAAGCTGGAGGTGTTGGATTTTTGAAAAACCAACTGATAAAAAGTTATTGAAGATAAACCAAAATTTTGGTTTATCTTCAATAATTTTTTATCAGTTGGTTTTTCAAAAATCAACCACGTCCATTTAATGCGTGACGTCTGTCTACATTCTCTGCTTCAAACCGAATTTTAATCGGTCCAGTATTAACAAAATCATTTGAGTTTTTTTTAAATTGTTGTGTCACGTGATTATACACCTTGGATATACCGTTGTAGGTCCTCAAGATAAATTTGAAATCACAGAGAATAGATAACTTTCCATTCTTTCAATGTTTTCTTTGTCATAAAACGTATTTCTTTCGCTCATCTAAAATAGTAACATTGTTTCAGTTGTTTTGTCGATGTTCACGTTTTATCGTGGACCTGTCTATGAATATTTATTATCTATTGCTTTGAAAATCATCTCTATACATGTTACCATTTTGATGCTATTTAAAATTTATTGAAAATAGTCTGGCTGAAAAATAACTTGGAACATTGCTCCTTAGAGAGCCTTATAAACAATTGATTTCAAAACGTCCTGCACCGAATTTGCTTCTAACCCTTCCCCAAACAACAGACTTTTAGAATGATCAAAACGACACAATGTGTGTTCATAAATATCGGTTTGCGTAAAATATGACACAGAAAATATTGAGGCAATAGGAGAAAATGCTGAATATCAGCATTTTCTTCTTTTGCCCAAATATTTTCCCAAGACCTCTGAAACAGGAACGTAAAAAGGTAAATAGGTTTCCAGATCCTGTTTAGGAAAGGATAAAGTATTATTTTAGATAAGAAGATTTAAATAAATTGAGGATAACGACACGAAGCTGCTCCTTCACATCGAATTCATTGCGCGCAAACTCGAAGTTACCCAATTCAATTGAAACACACTATACGTGGAGTGCAAGTCAGTCATACTTGTTCCGTTGAATACAATGTTTAAAATGTTAAAGGGGTCTTTTTGCTAGGTTGTCGAACATTAGAACAGGTAGTAATACTTTCAAGAAATATTTTACGGCTTGGTAATCCGGCATGTGTATTTCATTTCTGTCCACAGTATTTGGAACAATTGCCGACTTAAATACCCATGTCCTGAAGTAATTGTTTACGGATTTGACCAATAAACCGTTTACATAATTCACCGAATACCGGGTATACCGTAGACATTTAGAACGTTTCGACGACTCAACAATGAAGCACTTGTGACATCCGTACAATCAGTATCACATGGTTCCACGTCAGTATTTCATTGGACCATCGTAATGTTACAGTTTGGAACATCATGAAATTGGCATTGATCCATTCCATTCCGATCAAAATCATTCCACTCAAGCGTTCATTCATTCCGATCAGTTCATTCATTCTGATCACAAAACATTCAAAACACTCATAAAACGTTCCCAACGCTAATTAAACGTTCACTGGTTTAATTTGTTGTTAAAAAAGAAGGCATTTCACTGGCTGAAATATTATCGTAGGCGTATTTTCGATAAACCCTTATACCTATAATATTGGTAAATTTCCGATATCGGTCTGTTACTATTTTTAAGATCGCGTTTGATTGGTTAAAGTGACATTTCAGAATTTTTTGTCATAAATTTTACTTTTATTTTTATCTGAAAGAGCATATTTCCTTATGAAAATTCTGAAAATTTCAAGCCAAAACATTGCGCCGTTTACGAGAAATTTATATTTTTGTGTTAAAATTGAACAAATTGTTGTGGACAACAGTTCTGATTTATGTGCAATTTATCGATTATGTCTCAACTTTAAAAGCGAGTTTCTCGCTTATGGGCAACAGCTTCAAAAAACTAATAGTATTTATACTCATTAGAATAACCAATCTTGGCATCAATACATACTTTAAAAAATTGAAATTGGAATGAAATGTCCTTTAAAAGGTTATCGTGGGTGTGCTGTCGATTTTTTAGATCCACAAAATCATTCCAAACGCCCATTCCATTCGTCCATTCATTCGCTCATAAAACATTGCCATTCCACTCAGAATGTCAATTTCATGATGTTCTGAACTGTAGAACATTGATAGATAATGGTGGGAAACCATTCAACACCAGAAAGAGTTTTATAAGAGTTCCCGAATTATAAAAGAAATTGACATCATGATCATTTTTCTAGAAACGTTTGTTAACCCTTTCCAAAAGTGACACGAATTTGTCGTGTCTAAAAGGCTTTATTACAATCATCGAGGCAAAAGGAGGATATTTCGTCAATCAGTATTTTATCCTTTTGCCTACAAATTTTCCAGGCCGCGGCCTTAGCTCAGTTGGTAGCGCATCAAACTCCACACGGCTTCAATGCCTTACATTATCACTGCAGGCATATAAATCACGTGACCATAATGAATGTCATGTGATATCGCAAAGATGGCGGAAATTTACTTATATTTCTGAAATCATTTTTAAATCCAATTATATTTTTATTTGGATTCATATCTGACACCTCATATTACTAAAAGCGTGTTTACTTTTTTAGATAAAGATAAAAATGAAAAAAAATCAATTACCTGAAATCTTGGTAACTCAAGTTGTGCCGGCAGAGATCTCCCCAATCCCAATTCAGGGGAGATAACTGCGAAGGAGATTGGTAGCGCATCTGACCCTCACTCGAGAGGTCCCGGGTTCGATACCCGGCCGCGGCTAATACCCTTTCTGACAAAATTGTCACCCACCAATGGGTTTGAAATCGTTAACCTAAGTGGGCAAGCAGCTGGAGGCTCGGTAAGGGTGTTGTGGTAGTACTGGTTTGAGAAACAACAGGAATCCATGGGTAGGTGCTCCAGCCGCAGCGATATGACCCTGGTAGTTGAAAACGGCGTAAAACCCCAATAAACTCAAACTCAAACAAATTTTCCATGTTGTGACATATAGGTTTTATACTTTTGACATTATCATTTGCCGTCAGCAACACACTTCGACAGCATTTTCTTCTTTTTTCTCAATTTAAACAAAATCTATTTCCTTAGCCCATTACTAGACGTCAATGTTTTGGACTGTTCCAATTTGAAAAAAAAATTGCGTACGACAATTGCAAGTTGATGAAATGTGAAAGAAATATTTACATGATAGGTAAGAATACATTGTGGAAAATGAAGAAAGTGCTTGTTATAAGCACTTTCTTCATTTTCCACAATGTTTTTCCAGACATTTTTATGGGCGTCAGAATGCGCCACTGTGTGGGAAAGGGTTAAGGACGTTATAACCCGGTCTTGTTGGGGAAAGAGTTAATCAAGGAAAATTTCTGCCAATTCTATGTTACGGAGGTAATCCATGTAATCACTCGATGAGAATGCAAAGGCACACAGAATAATCCCCTTAATTAACCATTTCCCAAACGTCAATTGTTTCAGGTGTTCAGATTTGAAAGCTGTTACCTAAGACAAACTTGGGTGTTTTTAAAGAAAGCATTCATGAATACATCAAAGATGATACTGAGGCCAAAGAAAAGAAATAATGATTTTCACTGAATCCTTTTGTATCAGGGACTTCAAAACCAGGCTTTGTTTGGGAAAGGGTAAATCAGTTTGATTGACCCGACAGTCTCCTTTTAAGACATACATGCGAGCATACAGACTTTTACCCCCCCGGGGGGGCGACCATGCTTACAAGCATATTCATGCAATATAAAAGCATCAATCTTACCAGAAACGTGATTGTTACATGCTAACAAATAATCAACGTAAGATGCTACCCTATAATTAACATATCCAGTTCTAGCCACAAAGAAGCCTAAACAATGAGAACGATTTTGGAATTATTTTGGCAGAATCAAGAGGCGACCCCACCCTCTGTATTCGAGTTAGAGATTCCTGACTTGTCGCGTATTTTTCTTTGTTGGCCGCATAAATTTCGAGACCAGACACCTAAAAATACGCGTGCACGCGTATATTTTACACGTGCTCGCGTATATTTTACACGTGCACGCGCATATTTTACACGTACACGCGCATATTTTATTTCATTATTATTATATTATTATACCGTATTTATATAGCGCCCTTTTCATAGTAACACTTTATAAAAATGTATATATTTCACATTACTATACGACCTTTGAGCCATTTGGTACGTCATAATTCTGTACGTCCACGTATTAGATAGAGGCTGTATAGTAGATTCTTCGCGATGTAAACGTTCAAAAGGCGCAGCCTTTGAACGTTTATGTCGCGTAGAATCTACTATACAGACTCTATCTGACTTACTGTTCGTCAACCAATGAAAACATACGCTTCTACTATCATTCTTCAAACCATGCCTCCGACCGGAGCTACTATCGCGTGGATCTTACTGGAATTACACCATTTTCCCAAAAATTACATCATTTTCCCCAAAAAATACATTATTTTTCATAACTGCACAGGAAACGGGGGCGTGGCTATGTATATCCGTGGCATAAACTGACCGGCAGTGCGTTTGTGTGAAATATAGCGCCGAATTTTTCAAATATACTGTAATTTCATTGGTCCAAAAACTAGGACGAACACTAATGATTAGATTCTGACCATATGATCATGAAGATGTGGGGAGTCGTTTAAGATTACTTTATGTATTGTTACTGAAACTATTTGAAAAGTAGTAATGCAATCGCGACGTTATTGAAATTCACATTCCCTTCTAATGCCATGTTTTTCCTTCTTTTAGATAAAACCTGTCATTTAAAAGCAAAATAAGGGTTTAAAAAGTTCCTTTTCATTTTTTACTAAAACTGTTAGATCCAGGGGTTTAATATTCTTTCTATCTGATGTTTGTTTTTATCATGTCGTTTTCAAAAGAATTCAATCTAGTCTGAAAAGCGACAGTGCCTTCTTTTTATGAGAAACAAATTAATTATCAAGTCCAACTCAAACAAATCTTGTTTATCCCTGTGCAAACGTAAGCTAACAAGATTTTCCCTGAATGAATGAATCAATATCCATCAGCAACGTTATATCAAAGGGACCCATAAAGTGAAAACTAAACCCATTCCATACAGGAGTAATGGTCCAGCTGTTTATTACATTCTATATGTATTTTATCTAGCCTTTTCCGTGTAAATTCAATTTTGTATTAATTCGACCCCTTCCAAACAAAATCTTTTAGAGTGATCTTGTTTTAAAGAACTTAGAAAACGAAAGCTATGTCCATAAAAGCGGTGACTGTGTAGATTAAAGCATGGGAAGTATTGAGGCAAAAAAGAAGAAAATGATGTTTATCAGCATTTCCCCTTCCAATGTCCTTTTCTATTAGGTTTGAAAAAGCCATGAACTTATTTTGAAAATGTTAAATCAAAAGTGATAATGTCTGTTTTTATACGAAACAATTCAATTTTCAGACCCAACACAAACAAATGTTGTTTATCTCTGTGCACTATTAACCATTTCCCAAACAAGATCTGATTTTGACGTCCGTAATCGGAGAGGCTTGGGAAAACATGGAGGCAAAAGAAGAAAGTGCTGATTTTCAACACTTTCTCCTTCTGCCTCTATATGTTCTGAGCTTTTTTGTAAAGAAATCGTTTCTTTGGCAATATACATTTCGTCTTCTTCAGCAGCTTTCGAATGGGACAACCCTAAAAGTTTGTCGTTTGGGAAAGGGTTAAGTTATCAAGATTTCTCCCAGAATATTTAATCAATATTAGACCATCATAACCAACTTTATATAAAAAATAAGCCATAACCTGATAACCAAACCAAAACGATACAGGACATAAAGCTTCAATCTTTCATACGCCCCTCCAAATTAAATGGGTTTTATCTAGAATTCAATCCGGTTTCAAAAGAGATATTGTATGGCTTATGAAAAAATGATTTTCAGGCCCAACACAAACAAAATTGATATTCTTTCTGTCTGTCCAATCTATATTTGATTAACAATATTTCTTGTAAAATATTGAACCCATAACGGACCGACTTCAACAAGGTGATATAAAAATAAGCCATAACCTGAAAACCAAACCAATACGATACAGGACATAAAGCTTTAATCTTTCATTCGTCCCTCCAAATTAAATGGATTTTATCTAGAATTCAATCCAGTCTCAAAAGATATATTGTATGGTTTATGAAAAAATGATTTTCAGGCATAACACAAACAAAATTAATCTTGTTTATGTCTGTGCAATATATATTTGGTTAACAATATTTTTTGTAGAATGTTGAATTCATAGCGGACCACCTATCCGCACAACCCCACAGAAGAGGACCAAAAATGGTCCTCCTTAAGCTTAATTGGTTAATTGATTCAGTACTTCATTAACACAGCAAGTACTGACCCCCAACCAATTCAGGGGCCAGTTATCTTGTTGTGCAAAGGTGGTTGAGAAAGATAAGAAGTCAGTTTGGTATTATAAGTAACATTTATGTTGTTACTGGTGATTTATATATATCCAGGAAGTACAACACATATAAAACAATACATGATGATTTTATAATGTAAATTGAGTAACAAACAAGCTTATCAATTTTATTTAGAGCAACCATTTCCAAACGGCAAACCATTAGACTGTTTTATGTGAAAGCAGCTGTACACGGACAGTATTTAAGTACATGTGAAATTAATCTACAACACAGAACAGAAAATATATAGGCAAAAGAAGTAAATAGTAATTATCAGCATTTTCTCCTTTTGCCTAAATAGTTTTACCGAGATTATGGGACGTCGAAAGTATTGTTTTGGTAAGAGTCAAGTCTATATAGACTAACTATGAGAACGAGTATTACAAATATTAAATAATGACTGATCATATTAATCAGAATAAGAAAATGTGTTGCGATGGAAAATGCTTCCATACACGCTGATCAACTGATTCAACTCTTTTAACCCTTTCCTAAACAGCAATGATTGGAACTGCTCCAATTTGAAAGAAGTTTCAGATAACAAAATGTGTATTGATCAAGAAAGTAGTAGCGTATACTTTAGCATAGAAACCTTTGAAGCGAAGTAAGAAGATGATGGTTATTAGCATTTTCTTCTTTTGTCTAAATGTTAACCCAAAATTTTTTCTAGCAGGAGCGTCAAATTCAGCTCTTGTTTTGGGAAGGGGTAAATTAACAGCCAGTTTATCTGGCTGTACATTTTCTGTTTTTTAATCCAAAATTACAGTTTTGTTGACATTTTCAATATGATAAAATTCTTCACGCTGTTCCGTTATGTACAGGAAACAAAAGGAATATAGATATATAATTATGTACAATCATGCACGGCAAAATGAGAATGATGCATATAAATTATATATTACAAGAACAAAAAAGTTGCTTTACAAACTAATCAATAAATTGACATTAGTTAACCCTTTCCCAAACGACAAGATTTTAGGGTCGTCCATTTTAAAAGCTGTTTTAGACAACAAAATTGATGTTAAAAAGGATGAGATTTGTGTCCAATATAGCAAAGAAAATATTGAGACAAAAGGAGAAACTGCTGGTTATCAGCAGTTTCTTCTTTTGTTTCAATGTTTTCCCAAGCTAATTCTATTAGGGACGTTAAAACCAGGTCTTGTTTGGGAAAGGGTTAACCCGTTCCAAAATGATTGTCCTATTTTGCCTTTCAATATTATGTAAATCATTGATAGAAATGAAGAAGTTGTTGATACCAGCATTTTCTCCTTTTCTCTCGATAATTTCTTTGCTATAATGTAATTATTTTGTTAACTGTAAGGGCTTTCAATTTGGACATGTCAAAAGTTAGATTATTATGGAAGAAGTTTAGCAATAGACAATAATTGTGATTATATAAACATCACTGGTGGTGGTCTCGGCTAAAGCAATGGACGTTTTTCGCTACAACAAGGTACAGATATTTTGCATTTAAATGTGAGTTTAAAGATCTGATTGGATAGTTTTTCTAATAACAATGTATTTATTTTAAAATTGACGGGTTTATCGATATGTATTGTAATAATTGACAAACCGTCTGTGTTGTTATAAAATCTCGTAACTACGGCTTTATCGAAGCCGTAGTTACGACATTTTATAACAACACCGACAGAAAACTATGATCGCGAAAAAAGGCCCCACGCTTTGGCCGAGTTCACCACTAGTGAACATGTATCAATGAAAATATAATCTGAAATTTTCTACAACATTCCTAATAAATGTGCATACAGTTGTAAGCTTGTTTTTGGTGTTTATTAGTAAATCAGAATTACTGTGCACATATTATGATTTTTTGTATATTTTGCTGGTAAAATACTTTTCTTTTATTCTTAAAAAAAAGGTTACATTCAAATTTGTTGTGGTATTTATTCATTGCAAAATAATAAATGGAATTGTTGCTGACATCACACAAGTCATTCATTCTTTTATTGAGCTATTCGAGATACACTGGTAATGCATTTAATGTGGGTTTCATCAGTCTTTCTATTCAGTTCTCACTTTGTAGTTAAAAGCCTTTTTATTTTTGAAATGTTTTAAATTACAATCTAACCATTCTTTGAACAAAGTAACAAAAGTAGCCCAAAAGATAGCTCGGCTTTTGACAATTTTGCAAGCATTGAAGCAATTGCTTGCGACTAGTAGTTTATTAATTATCATTTTCTCACAGTTTAGTTAGGAAACAATAATTTTCTTAGTTTTCCAACCAATCGAGATGTAACAAAAAGTAATAAGTAAATATTTGATAGTCTGTCATGAAAATTAAGCAATCTATTGGTTCAATTCAATTTTTTAACAATTTCATAACGATACATTGTGAGGGCCCAGTGCAGAAAACTAGTGTAAATACACATTTTGGGAAAGCCACTGCTTTTCATTTTCTCATTTTTTTTTTCGTTTTTCGACAAACATTAGTTTTGCAAAATTTGGCATTCAAATTAATAGTTGGTAGTGCAAAACAATTAAAAATGAGTTACAATACTTTTTGCAAAATCAGTTGGTATTCAAGTACATGTACAGTGCTAAACTATTGTAAGTAAATAACTTAATAAACAACAGCACTTAACAAGTAACTAATATTGTATTGAAATATTTCTAAATAGAATTCAATCGTTTCAATATATTATTATGATTATCACAGGCGGCAATCGCATGACTTTGTTATGATATGCTTTCCTAACTTATATAAACAAAAACACTCGGTAAGTACATATTTTTTCTCAAATTTTAAATCAAATACTTTAACAATCAATATTGAGATACGTACCATTCGAAACGTCATACTCTACAGTTTATTTTGATTCCAAGATATTCCCTAAGTGCTAAGTGCAAACATTTTTTAAGAAAATATATCATGACATTTACAAATACTTTGCACGAATGTTCTCAGCTTTGACAAGGATTTGAGGGAAGATCTTGGTATCAAAATAAACCGGAGAGTATGATGTATCGAATGGTACGTATCTCAATATTGAGTGTTAAGCATTTGATTTAAAATTTGAGACAAATGTGTACTTACCGAGTGTTCTTGTTTACAAAAGTTAGGAAAGCATATCATAACAAAGTCATGTGATTGTCGCCTGTGATTATGTAGACTAGTTAAACCTCACAAATTCACATTATTTAAATGTTTTAGAGGTTTTTCTTTTAAGTTCAGGAAATGTCGCTGCAATAGTTTTGTGAATGAAAGAAATTAACTGTTACACTAGAAAACTAAAATTCTGTATATCGTCGGGGGGGGGGGGGTATACAGCTTGAAACACCTGGAGTCAAATTGACAAAAAGTTTTGATCTCACACCGATGCTATGCAACATCAAAAGGCACAGATCAGTTTTACAGTTTAAATTAACAGAATCCCTTGCTCTTCCTAATTACGACTTAGCATGTTTAAGCTGACTTTGGTTATTGCACAGTCCGGTTTGTGGCAGTCGTTCTCCTATTTAAAATCAGATTGTAGGTTTTGTCAAACAGAGGCTTAAATTCAAAAGATTAAAATACTGGTATGGTGTATCGGAGCACATTTTAGTATGTAGTTGAAATTCGAGTTCAAATGTTACAACTTCGTTTGTCGCTTTACAACACAGAATCAGCATTATGTTTTGACGAACAAGGGGTTGATGTTAATATTCTTTTACGCCGCCGTCCTTTTTGTGGTGTTGTGTTGTGTTGTCTTTTTTTCTTTTCAGACAATGGAGGTTTGAATGTAGGTAGGTCTTCAAAGCTCTCGAAACGACTCTGTGCGCCAAAATCATACTCTATTTCTCCAGATAAATTTTGTCGCAATGTCTGTGACTTCAAAGCGTCTAAACTCCCTGCTTCATGGTTTCCTGCTGACTGGAGATATGTAACTTGCAGTTGAAGGAGTTCACCGAGCCTTCGTATTGCTGATTCTGGTGGAAGCCACCTTCTGGGATCATTTGTTCTGTACCCTCCTTTTGCTTCTGCGTCTGGTTGCTTACCTATTGTTAGTGCCCTAACGTCTTCAAATGTTATACTGTTATATGGATACTTTTTGGGACAATACAGTGCCTTGTAAATCTGAACTATACAATCTTGACTCAGAGTAAGCTCACCATTATCAGAGTGGCAGAGATTGGTTCTTATGTGGGGATTTGTCAATAGCAGTTTCAAAATCTTTTCGTGACTGACCTGGTACAGTTTAGGGATGAAGTCATTTCCTCCCATGCACAGGCCAATTGATAAGACAGTGCCTATGTTAATGTCGCAGTAGTGACGTTCAAACACTGCCAGCATCCCTGTAATGTTGTAAATGTCCAATTTTCCGGCTGGCTTTTGAAGTATAACATAAACTGGATTAAAAAACTGTTGGTTTCCATCTCTTTTCCAGAGCCTGCTCACAGCAAACAGGTGTATATATATGGCATCTATGTCCCCTGATGTTATGACACTGACCGCAACTTGTCCTGGAAGGAGATGATCACGGCATCCGATGAGCCAGTCAACAACTGCCATCTCTGCCTCCCCCTTCCTTTGTTTAATGTTTTGAAGTAGTTGACTGCTGGATCTTGGTATTTCGGTGGCACCATACGCTCTTACAATAGGAGTGCAATAAGGTTGGCATTTGCATTTTTCAATTTGGCACTTGCATGTTTGTACATGAAGCTCACTGTCCACTATCAGCTGGAAGCGTTTCTCAAACTGAAGTTTGTCAACATTTAACGCAAGGAAATTGCTGATGGCCTTTTTGCCAAGTGTTGTTCTTGTTGCAGCATCCTTATTTAGAAGTTCGTCATTTACTATGTCGGCAGCAGTTTTGAGGTGATCGATTGTCGTTTCCAGCTTGTTACTAGTCCTTTGTGATCTTGTGCCTGCTTTGAATTCATCAGGAGTGAAACTGTACTTTTCTTCACAGACAATCAAATTTTGGATACGTGGTATCTGGTGTAACAATCGTTTGAGAATTATCTCCACATATTGGATGTAATCTTTTCCTGTCGTTATATTCCCAACCTTGAACTTCATACCAGCAAATTCTACAGCACACACGGTAGCATTTCTAGTGATGGTAGCTGGCATGTGTGTTTGTCCTAAACTAATAAGGTTGCTATCTCCTTTGCACTCTGCTACCAAGGTTTGAAGAGCCCTCCTCATGCCTACAGACTTCATTACTTTGGGCTTTGAGCTATCCGGTTTCACTAGGGCTTGACAATTGTTATTCAGAGACGAGAAACAATCGATTAGCTGCAGCTCCTTAGATACTACCTTTTGTCTCTTGATTTCTTTAACCTCACTTTCTGACTTCGCTCGAACCAGTTTAGATTTAATTGTCCTTTTAATGGTGATGCCTTTACTTTTCTTTGCTCGAGAGACTAGATCTGTAGGGCCAGCTACATCTTCTGTACCGGGAAAGTCACTTTGGGTGAGTCCGTACATTCGCTCTTTCATTAGGAACCGCATCAACAAAAATTTCCCAGTATCATAACTTTGGCTATCTAGAATTGACTGGGGCAAAATTATAGGTGTTTTGGAGTACACATTATATGGTGTGTCATTCATTTCAGTCGATAGTCCACCTTGCCTCAGGATCATGGCAGCAGTTGGGTAAATGTAGCTTTCATCTACTTTGGTGATTTTCCATCCGAGATTATCTTCCTCTGTTAGGTTATTGTCAGATGATTCGATGTATCTCAATCTAGCATCATTCAGAGTGTCCATTAAAGACATTCGGCATGTCACAGCTTTTATAGTTGACCCCGAGCGGAATGCTTTTAAAGCTTCAATGTGGTCCAGTTCTCTTTTTGTATCACATGCGAAGTTATATTTGCTTCCTTTGAAAGGTGTGCTGAAAAGAGTTTCTTTGAGACATCTATGGAAGAAACCGGCACTATAATGTTGATGGAGAAGTTTCACACAGTAGGGGGCATATGATGAAGCATTATTGACAAATGAGAAACAGAGTGACTCCTTCACAGCTGCTAGCAGAAGAGAATATCCCCCTTGACCACCTAGACGCTCTGCAAATGCAACTTGAATTACGTGATTGCAATGCTTAAGCATGTCTAAATGGAGAGCAAAGGTAGCGTTTCTTTGTGAAGTCTGCTCGATGAACTTGTTGAACCTAGATGACCAATTAGTGGCTAGCATAGCTGGTTGTTCCGTCTCCAAATCTGTAATCAGCATGTCTTGGTCGTCTTTTGACAGGGATTTGAGGAATGTAACTAGTAAGGCTAGATTCAGTGACTGAGCAATGCGTTTGACGTACATGGTTGCTGTATCAATATGCTGCACTGATATCAGTTTCTTCCAATCTTCTTCCTTATCATCTTTCATATACTTCATAAGCTGAACAAGTCCCGCATCCTGATAGGCGCTGAAGAGCACTGTAATCTTTGATTTCCTTAGATGTAGTAGGGGAAATTCGGGAAGAATCATCCTATACTTCGGGTCATCTTCCATCAACTCAAGAATGCATTTGCCAATCTTGTTGTCTGGGCCACATAAAATTCTGTTGAGAGTATCAGGATTTGCAGTGGTATACCCAAGTTTCAAAAGCAGATCATCCAATACCTCTTTTATCTTCATTTTGTCATCATCTCTGCCTAATGCTGGTGGTGGATGCCTGCATAACAATGGTGGAACCTGAAATTTTGAGAATCCAAACAACTTCAACATATCTGACGAGTTAACATTGGATAGTAATGAATGATCTTTGTCAAAGAATGTTATGTTGTCAACACCTGAAATGTCATGTACGACACTACCATCAAACATATCTAGCTCTATATCAAAATCTTCATGATGAATATTGTCTTCTTCGTTTACTACTGTTTGTTCAAGCTCTGTATCTGATTCGTCCATAAAACCAGCTTCATTGGTCGTTTCAAAGTCTATTACATTCAGAACGCTGTGAAGGTCGACATCTTCTTCTGTAACATCAGTCACATGATTTTCAACTGTATCCTGAAAAGGTAAAATACATATTATACGATATATATTTATATCAATTGTATTTTAATAAAATGTTGTGACATAGTATAATTTTAAACCAGGTGAATGTAATCGTTATAAACTTTAATTTGAAACGCGAAGATTATGGTTAATATAAAATGGCAATTGGAATATCCGAACACTCGTAGACTTTCATTCTTGTGTTATTTTTTATCAGACAAAGGATGCATTTGGTTGGTTGATTCTGTCTTTCATGTCTCGCACAATAAGTTACCATTCAAAACCTATACCAAAATAGCTATGTTAATAAATCAAGCAACTCATGGACTTCTGATTGATTAATTATACCTTTTGGAGGCGTGAAAAGTATCGACCTTAGTCAGTCTGGCTAGGATCAAAACGGGTCGCATATATTTCTTATTTACCTTCGATTGGGTCTCCTCTACGATCAGACTGGAATATGTAGGTTTTGTAGTATCTGTATCATCAATATGTTCCATGATTTCATCTAAAAAAATCAAACAGTTTGTGTATACAGGTACTGCAAGCAAAGGATCAGTGGTAGGGCCCAAGTCATTAGAAGCCCGAAACCTTCACCCACTAAACACATAAAATGTGTTTTAGCAAGACCATTGATCATCACACACAATCACAAACATGTCCACCAGCTCTAAATATTTTTGACAAAGTAGTTGAATCTCAGTAGATCTACTTGGTTTTATTTTGAAAAAAAAGAGAGAAAAAAATGTGCGTCTCGATTTTTTAAAGGGACATTTCATTCCAATTTTAATTTTCTAAAGTATGTCTTGATGCCAAGATTGATTATTCTAATGAGTATAAATACTATAAGTTTTTTTTAAGTTGTTGCCAATAAGCGAGAAACACGCATTTAAAGTTGAGACATAATCGATAAATTGCATATAAATCCGAACTGTTGTCCACAACAATTTGTTCAATTTTAACACAAAAATATACATTTCTCGTAAACGGCGCAATATTTTGGTTTGAAATTTTCAGAATTTTCATAAGGAAATATGCTATTTCAGATAAAGATAAAAGTTAAATTTACGACAAAAATTTCTGAAATGTCACTTTAATAATAAGAGTAGATGTAGCTTGATTTAGGCGTCTGACTGAAAATGCTGAGTATTCCATTAATCAATGTGCACATTGTGGAACTCCAAGCCATGTGGATCCGCTAATCCAACATTATCTAGACATTTTCACGTTTGAAATTGACAAAATTGAATTATTAATCCTTGCCGAAACGAAATAATTTTAGGGTTGTGCAATTTGAAAGCTCATTCAGCCGACAAAATGGTAGTTAATAAAGATATGATATGTGTACAATATAGCAAAGGAGATATCAACTCTTTCCACAAACAATACCTGGTTTTCACCTTCGGAAAACATAGAGGCAAAAGAAGATTATGCAGAAAATAAGCATTTTCTCCTTTTGCCTATTTTATGCTATATTTCACACAAGTTGTGTCTTCATTAACACACATTTGGTGTCTGAAGCGGCTTTACCAGTCGAACAGTCTAATTCTTGGCCGTTTGGACACGTGTTAAAGCAAAGGGAGAAGATGATAGTTATCGACAATGTCTGCTTTGCCACAATGTTTTCTCAAGTGTTGTCTATATAGGGCGTCTGAACAAATCTTGTTTAGAATGCTAGAAGTATTTTACCTGTTATGTTTCTCCACAGGAGGGCACAACTCCATGTTATGAGCTGACAAAAGTTTTGTTGACTTTCTGTTTCATATGGACTAAGCTGCAGTAAGGTTTTGTTAATATCAGCTTTGCCGAGCACCACTGATTGCTTGCACTGGCATTGTTCTGTACCGTCACAATCGTCACAATGCCAGTGTCTTGTAATCTCCGAGTCTGTGGGCAATCCTTGGACAGTAATAGGCAACGTTGGTAATTGATTTGACGACTTTTCATCTCGAGCTGTATTTCTCAAAAAGCTGAATCGGACCAGGTTGTCTAACATAAGAATACAGTGACAGTCTCGTAATGAAACGGGCTTTATTTTTGGTCCATCGATGCTCTCATACTGTAACATATATTCCTTCAGAAAAGTGTTGTAATAGCACATATCTTCATCAGCCAGTTTCTTAACAGTGGCTTCAGCTTGTCGTAGGCTGCACGATGCACCGGCTGTCGCAGTTATATCAAACACTGAGCTAACACTTTTATATTCAACCAAAAGTTCGTTCGTATTTGCCTTTTGCTGTATTCCAAAGTAGTTCTTGTTGTAAATGTTCAGTAATTGGTCATATATATTGTGGACTCTATTTAGCTTCTTGTGAACAAAAGCTTGCTTGTCTGGTGCTGTTCGTAGGCTGCACTTATTTACAAAAATTTCAAGTAGCATCTGTACTTCAATTGGTACTTCTAACAACCATTCTTGTACTACGTTGAACCCTTTATTTGTTAATGGTTTTAAACTCGACACTTTAAAGCACGCCTCACATTGATTGTTATCTGAACTTTCGTGTTCTGTCAAATCCTCGAAACCCTCATGTGTCATCCATTTGTATATCAGCCCATTGATGCTACGTGTCTGGATTAAATCTCTCAGTCGAAATCTTGCAGGGTTACACTCAGTGAAAAAAGGAACCAATTCCTCTTCGTTAAACACATAAATGGACTCGGTGTACACTGTATGTTTCCGCAAGATGTAGTAATAAATTCTGCTACATATATCTTGAAGATCATATCGCAAGTCAGATTTGGTCACAGACAATGCTACCTGTATGGTATTTTGCTGCTTAGATGTGCCTGTATCAAAGGATGCCACATATTTAACACTATCTGTGTATTCATGAACCAGCGATAATATTTCTGAATCCAGGACATGGGCCAGATGCTTTTCTGAAGCCTTTAATTCAACTTTGTTCAACTGTTCTGCATTACTCAGCCTCTTTTCTCTTGTTTTGATATCTTTGTTCACAACACTTGCTAGATGATCACAGGCCTCCTTTAAGGTGAGTATGGATTGAAATTTGGAGAACTTTAGTGACACAATATCTTCGTAATCCTTTGCACTGTAATCAACTGTCTTGGAAAAATTACTTTCAAACCATACGATTTTTGCCCACTCTTCTCGGTTAAAGTTTGTCTTGTGTTCCACAATCAGACTTTCAATCTCCTTTTCATCAACCTCACTGCTATGCAGATCCACAACATCCACATTATGAAATTTTGTCTTTGCTATGAGTTTATACAGGTCATGAGATGAGATTACATCAGTTTCTGCATCATTGTTATTCAAAATTTCCTGTTGTACGATATCTGCTATGTAGCTGCAAGCATCAGATTTTTCATTGTTGAAGCAGTACTTTAACACTGATTTTACATCCACATATTCTTTTCCGTTGATTTCTTGTATACCACGACCATTTGATTGAAACGCCCGTCTTACTTTGCCATTTTTTATTGTTTTGTCTTTGGTTCTTAAGAATTTGTAAAACTGATTAAATCCGATAAATCGCTCATCTGAACAGACATTCTCGTTTTGAATGATATCAAATAGTTTAGTAAATTTCATTCTTGTCACAGGGTGTTGCTCGAAAGACCTGCAAAGTGAGCAAAAACAATGCATTAACATTACGGACAAACGTAAATTATCATTATGAAGACTTAAGCCTAGGGTTTTATAATTCTTTTTGAAGCTTCAATTAGCTCAGCAATCGACTTCAATTACTCAATCAATGGGAATGTAGTGTATAAGCCACAAATACTTATCATTTATCATGCAAATAAATTTCAAAATACCAAAAATTTAAGCAATTTGATATTTATGAGCAGATAAAAACAAGGGTGAATAGCTAGAAAGAAGGAGCGCAAGAGTTATGGTTCTTAAAATGACATAATGTGATCTATAGACGAATGAAAACAGTTACTAACACGTATAGTTCAGCAGATATATTCCAGGCAAAGTTCAACGTAAAAGACAATGCTGAATGTGCAGACAATGCTGAATGTGCAATAATTCAGAAAGTAAGGATAAACGAGCTATGGCATGGCACTTTTCCTCAATGTCATCTATATATGCTAGTGTTTATTGTTAAGAAGATATCGCACTTATAACAACACCTGTCTCATGACAGTAAGCGTGACTATCAAGTGCTAGTAAGGGAAATATTCATGTCCGAAAAGGGTAAAAAATTGATTAAATTCAAAGTCAGGGTTACAAATCTTTGCCTAGATGCTGATATTATGATCACAGAAGCATGTGCAATGTTTGAAAGCAATAGGTGTTACAGAAAAAAAATATCACCGATACATGACAGTTGCACGTAAAAAGTTAGGTAAGAATTTTTAAGCCTGAAAAGGGTCAAAATTCCATTAAATTAAATGTCTTAGTAACAAATGTTTGCCTAGAGACTCGTGTTATGTTCACATGGTCACAGAAACATGCCCAAAGTTTGAAAGCAATTGGTTTTACAGAAAAAATGTTATCACAGATAATATATGAAAGTTGCACGTGAAATCTTAACCACCATTACAAAACAGTGATACCTAGAATCCAAAAAATAGAGGCTTTTGAAAACATTGTGGAAAAAGAAGAAACTGCTTCAACAATATTTTCTAACAAAAATACTAAAATTGTAAAATAGCATCAATTTTACTTGAAATAGCCGTCTGCAACATCTTTGAATTTGGACAATTCTAAAATTTTGCTCTATGGTAATGGGTTAACGCACACTTCAATAAGGTTTACCATTTTCGCATTTACAAATTTTCGTTTAATTTTTTACGTGCAACTTTCATATATCTTATTGTTTTTATTGGGAAAAGGGTTTAATCATTATTTAGAGAATGTATTTATTTCCTCATCAAACGAAACATTTTTGAATAATAATTCACTTGTGAATGTACTCTATCAATCAGATTACAAAGTGCAAAATTTTACTCTAATTGATAAATAAATAACATCTGGGGCCAGTTTCATCAAAATATTGAAGACATATTTTTGTCTTACCGATGACTTACGACAATTTTAGGGCAAGAAACGCGTATCGCCAATTTTTCAAGGCTTATGGTTATGCGATTGTTGTTATAAGCGATATTTAACCCATTCCCACACATTGACAACCTTTTGACAAGATAATGACTTTGGAAAACATTGTGGAAAATGAAGAAATTGCTTGTGACAAGTAATTTCATCATTTCCCTCAATGTTTTCTATGTAAAAAGAACAAAAAATGTTTAATTTCATTTACTTGAAATTGTCGTCTGCACCATCTTTGAATTTGGACCAGCCTAAAATATTGCCGTTTGGTAATGGGTTAACCCTTTCAAAAACAAGACCTTGTTTTGACGTCCCTAATAGGAAAGGCTTGGGAAAACATTGAGACAAAAGTTTCTCCTTTTGCCTCAATATTTTCTTGACTATAATATAAACATTTTGGCCTTTTGTGATCATTTACTTTGTCGTCTGCAACAGCTTTCAAATTTGACCGCCTTAAGAATTTGCCGTTTGGGAAAGGGTTAAGGCATTGGTAAGTCCAAAATACGTCTTAAATGTTTTGATGAAACATGCCTCTGATAAACTACTATGGAACATGAATAGACAAATAAAACAAATAAATAAATAAATACATACACAAGGAAAGAAAGAAAGAAAATACATACAGTTGATACTTTTTTGTATCATAAGGAATGTCATTATACTTTGAGTTTTGATTAACCCATTCCCATACAATGATAGTTTTGATGCCCTATAAGATAATGGCTTTAGAGGACATTGTTGAAAATGAAGAAATTGCTTGTCACAATTTCTTCATTTTCTACAACGTTTTGTACCTCAAGTCAAAAAATTCAATTTCATTCATTTTGAATTGTTGTCTGCGAAATCTTTGAATTTGGACCACCCTAAATTTTTGCCGTCTGGTAATGGGTTAAAGTGATATTGAATTGTTTCAGTTGTTTACTTAAGTAACTATGTTTATAATTAAACTACAAAAGGAAAAGAAAAGAAACTGTTTCCCTACTATATTTCAATGGCTATGTTTATTTCAAAATAACTTTTAAGCATTTATGATTATCAATGATTACAGTCAGATCTATGTTTATGCATAGATTTTACATATCAGATGTCGACATAACAAGCAACTGTAAATAAAAATATAGGAAAATAGGATCAGTTTGAAGTGACATTTCACATGTAGTTTTACATTAATATTATTTTATTCTATCTGAAAGAGCATCTTTTCTTATGAAAATTCTAAACATTTCAAGTCAAAATATTGAAGAGTTTACGAGAAATATACATTTTTGTGCTAGAATTAAACAAATTGTTGTGGACAATAGTTCAATTTATATAGAATTTGTCATTTCTGTCTCAACTTTAAAGGCGTATTTTTCGCTTATAAATAACAACTTCAAAAAACTGATAGCATTTCTACGCATCAGAATAAACAATCTTTGCATCAAGACATAATTTTAAAAAATAAAATAAATGTGAAATGTCACTTGAAGAGTTAAAAGAAACTTACCCATGTTTGCCTGTCTTCTCATCCAACGTCTCCACGAAAACGGAATTTAACACCACAAACAAAAAACAATAACTTTTATATGTAAACATGTATGTTTGCCAAAATGAAATGATATAATATTTTCATGGTTTATGTGCAAAACATTTATATGAAATATTAATGGGTATCATGTTACTATCAGGAAATACTGCAGCCACATGCCTTATTGGCCATATGTCACCTATCAGCAGAGCAATTAACAGGTTATTGGTAAATCACTGCACCCCACTGTCTTAATTGCTCTTTTATTATCTTTAATGAAGTCCTGTTTTTCTGGAAATCACAGAGTTTCTAGGGGTTATGCATATGGGTACAACGCAGAAGAACGTCCCATTGAATGTCATTACCCTGTTCACAGGCAGTCAAATTTGTTCGTAACAAATAGGATGTCTGGCTTATGTCTTTGGTCACACACAAAAAATGTTTTACATTATTTGAGGTAGTCCATTTCTAATGAGATTAACGCCGCGTCGAAATTGTCTACGTGACGTCTTTAACATTCGTCACATATCCGAACCTATTCGGATGTCGTCGTAAACATTCGGCGGTGGAACGTTCCACCTCCGAATATTTACGACGTTGTCTGAATGTTTCGACGTTGCGTGAATCGCATTAGGGGAAGTCACATTGTGCTCACTTTTCAATGACCTACATACGAATATTAGCAAAAGAACAACTTATTTGAAGAATCGTCCAAGATTATAATTATCAATGCTAGGGTTAAAAAAGATAAAATTGGTCTTTTACAATTTGGATACACGACCAATATTTTGGTTGCATACAAAACACATATTTCGTCATAGAATAATAGGTTTTTGATTACGTCTTGAAAAATTGTCAAATGCACCAAATATTATGGGATTTTTCTTTTTCAAATTAGAAAGACACACGTGAAAAACGTCTCAGTAGATACCAATATATGGGCCAAATAAAGTAAAACTGGTTTTCAAGCCCTTAATAAAGATTAAATGGCTAACGCCTTTGGTGACACTTCAGGTTTGTTTTAGGCAATAGGTTATCAACTACAACTACTCGTACAAAACTCTTGTTGGTTGTCTATTAACAAATCAGAAACCATTTTCCCCTTTAAAACATTCAAATAGGAACATCCCGTTCCATACCAAATACAAGTTAATAGAATTCCAAATATGTTAAGGACAAAGTCTGTCTTGTGTCAATGGTCACACCTATACCATTCGATGTTGCGTAATTTTAAGGGGAATAGTCGACGGGTTAGGGTTCTATGAATCGCCAGAATAGCTTGTGACAAAGAATATGTGTTGTGTTTGATGACATCGGTCACACATTATCCAATCAATAATATAATAGGCAAACTTCTCTCTATGTATTAGATAGAGGCTGTATAGTAGATTCTACGCGAAATAAACATTCAAATGGGCGCAGCCCATTGAATGTTTATATGGCGTAGAATCTACTATACAGACTCTATCTGACTTAGTGTTCGCTAGCGGTTCATTGGAAACTGGGCGTGGCTATGTATAGGCGTCACATAAACCAGCCAGTAGCCCGTTTATGCGAAATAGAGCGGCGAAATTTTAAAATATACTGCAATGTCATTGGTCCAAAAAATATGTCGAACGCTAATTGTTGATGGTTTGATAACGAATCATGTTCTCCCCGAAAGGTCACATATACCGGGTAATACGATTTCCCGTCCATATCGCGTGCACATTTCAGAATTACACTGCTTGGGTCCCCGGTTTAGATGTGCTCCGGCCGTGATGTGAACGCGGAATGGTGTATGTGATAATAAAGGGATAATATTAAAGCTAAGAAAGTGTAAAAACAAATTACCCATATAACGAAAATTCCTGTTTTGCAGATGGCTCAAATAAGCTTGAGACAAATAGGTTGTCTGGCAAATGGCATCGGTCAAATATAAAACAAAAACAAGAGCTGTCCAAAGACAGCGCGCTCGACTTTCTAAGTTGCTTAGTATAAAGGGGGGCATAACTCCATTTATAGTGGAGTCATGGTCATGGGCCCTGGTAGTAAGGTAGAGGGTGTGATGGTGAATAGGTATTCCAAGTTTGGGTTGAATCCCTTTGTTAGTATGGAAGTTATTGATGTTTGAAAAAACTTTAACCTTTGTTGCAACGCCAACGCCAACGCCGACGCTAACGCCGACGCCCGGGTGACGGTAGCCTATAAGCTCTCATTTTCTTCGAAAAGTCGAGCTAACAAATGTGATACTTACAGCTCAAGACAAATGACATGACAGAGCATCTCTAACAGTTAGATAGTGGTGATCTGCTAGGATATTTATCGTTAGCTATGTTATACGTGCAATGGCAATTAATTTTGTGCTAAAAATAGATTGGGTTTACCGTCATGTTTTGATAAACCGTTTGTGTTTTTATAAAATCTCATTTTATGACAACACCCACGAATTACTATTAATTGTGTTTGTCCGAAATTACGTCACGGTTAACTGGATACAATCGTTATCTATTTGAAACGATAATTGTTACAGTTGTTTTGGGTAATCAAAACAGCGGTTCCGATTCTCGTTTAATTTGAACGCATTATGCATGGTACGGAAACTACATAGACAAAGCCAATGGTTACGCACAGAATATAGATGCACGGATTTTAGAACAATTTTCACTTTGTTGTCCAATTATTTTCTTTTAGTGGTTTAATGCGAAAAAAGGAGAATGTCATGCTTTGATACAACAATTCATCCGTCTGTTTGAAATCGTTCGGCTTCAAAATCGGCTGCGTTTTCACGGGATCATTGTTGTTGTGAGTTTATATAAAATCAAATCAACAGCCACGTCCCGGATAAAATGACAAAAAAGTTTAAGAACAAATGTCCCGTAATAAGCTAATTTCCATTTTGCAGGCGGTCCAAATTAGCTTGGGACGAATATGCTGTCTGGCTAATGGCATCGGTCACACATAAAACAAGAAAAAAACGTGATGGTTAACTTCTCTCTATCTGTCAGTGGTTTGAATATGATCGAATCACAAGCCACGTCCCCATAAGAGTAGGGTAAGGAGGGGCAAAACGCCCAGGTGGGGTCAAACGCCTACCCCTATTATTTCGTCACTCATTATGTCAATTGATATTTGTCTTGATTTTACACTTGAAGTATTCTTTTAGAAAGATGCCCATGAATTTTTTACATCTAAACGCCATTCAATTATCAGTATGCGAATAATTGTTTATTTTGCATATGTTTGATCTAATATTTGGGTAATGGGTTTTCTTGTGTATCTGATTTCAGTCCGAGTATTCAATCAACCAAAATGCATTTTATATTTATATGTCCAATTGGTCGCCTACACAAAAAGATAAAATGAAAAAAATATAAACACATTTTTTCTCTGGCCAAATTAAATCACCCACCCCCTTTGGGGCAAAACGCCCATGCTGCTTTGGGGCAAAACGCCCAGACTGGGCGTTTTGCCCCTTCCAAGGGCTAAATAGTGGGCGTTTTGCCCCTTGCATAGATAAGTAGGTATTCAGAAGTACTAAAATCTTCCTTTAAACTCGAAGAATGACTAAGGTTGGTACATATGACGAAATCCATTTACATTTCGTTATCTACAAAAGAAAAACTGGCAAAAAAGACCGACTTTTCGCGAATATATCAAACTTTTATGTCACCTGATGGATCCATGTGGGGCAAAACGCCCATGAAACGTCGATTTTGTGTGAAAATGAGACAATAAGACCATTTAATCTACTTTAAAGGGGCCTTATAAAGAACATAACATCAGTATGTTTTAATTTGACTGATATGAAGATGCTGCAGACAAAGGACAGTAACACGTAACCACTTTTATAGACAAGTAAATTATGCCCAAATCTAGCCTTTACGCTAGATAAAAAATGTTGAAAACATGATAAAACCAATCCAAAATATATTTTTCCTAGTATATTAACTACAAACTAATTATATTCCTATTTTCCCCCAGATATTTTCAAAATATTTTTTTTATTTTTCATATGGGGCATAAAGCCCAGTGGTGGGCTTCATGCCCCACCCCCAAGGGCGTTTTGCCCCGAGGGTGGGGCAAAAAGGCCAAATTTCGAGAAAAATTGTTTTAACGACAGTCATTTTTTAAATCAAATGACAAAGCTGTTTTGTGTATAGACATTTGGGACAAAGGGCAAAGTTTAATTTCACGTTGAAACATTTACATTATACTTTGTTTGTTTTGTGCTACAGCGCTCTTTCCTTAAGGGGGGGCGTTTTGCCCCTCCTTACCCTAAATGACAAAAAAGCTAAAGAACAAATGTCCCGAAATAAGCTAATTTCCATTTTACAGACGGTTCAAATTAACTTGGGACAAATAGGCACAAAAAGGAAATATAGATCTACGTGATAGTCAACTTCTCTCCATCTGTCAGGGGTTTGAATATGATCGAATCACCAGCCATGTCCTTCTATAAGAGTAAGTGACAAAACGTTTAAGAACAAATTTTTTTTTGTTCCGTAATAGGCTAATTTCCATTTTAGAGACGGTTCAAATTAACCTTGGACAAATAGTTTGTCTGGTTAATGGCATCAGTCACATAAAAAATAAGGAAATACATGTATACGTGATAGTTAACTTCCTTTCATCTGTCAATGGTTTATATCAAATAAAATCATCAAGCCTTGTCCTCACATCAGGGTACATGACAAAAAAAAGTTTAAAAAACAAATGTCCCGTAATAAGCTAATTTCCATCTTGCAGACGGTCCAAATTGGCTTGGGACGAATATGCTGCCTGGCAAATGGCATAGGCCACGCATAAAACAAGAGAGAAATGTGATCTAGTCAACTTCCCTCCATCTGTGTCCGGCCAACTATTCCTTTATGGGTAATTAGCAAAAATATTTAAGTTATTCTGTCTATTATTAGAAACAGAACACGTCGTGCATCTTCTGACGTCATTCATGGCATCAGAATTTGACGAGGGATATTTTCTGAAAATTCTTCCCGAAAAGAATAATAAATATTAGATAGAGTCTGTATAGTTGTTTCTACGCGAAATAAACATTCAAATGCGCGCAGCTCATTGAATGTTCATTTCGCGTAGATTCTTCTATGCCGCCTAATCTAACTTAGTGTTCGATAGCGGTTTATTGGAGACGAGGGGGTGGCTATATAAAGACGTCACATAAACTTACCGGCAGCTCGTTTATGCGAAATATAGTTGCGAAATTTTAAAATACACTGCAATTTCATTGGTTCAAAAAGTAGGTCGAACACTAAATGTATACATGGCAATACATAACCCCTCCACGGTCTTGCAGTACAATAGAGTACAAAGCCGTGTATTGTAGATAATGGTGGTTGGAATTAAGGCTTAAGAACCAATATCACGTAGAAAGCCAACTTCCTTTTTTCAGACGGTTCGAAATTAGCTGGAGACAAATAGGTTGTCTGGGTAATGGCATCAGTCACACATAAAACAAGAAAAGACGTGATGGTTTACTTCTCCCTATCTGTCAGTGGTTTGAATATGTCTGATCGAATCACAAGCCACGTACCCCATAAGAGTAAATGACAAAAAATAAGAACAATTGTCCCGTAATAAGCTAATTTCCATGTAGCAGACGGTTCAAATTAACTTGGGACAAATATGCTGTCTGGCTATTGGCATCGGTCACACACACAAAAAAAACTTCTCTCCGTCTGTCAAGGGTTTGTATCAAATCGAATCATCAAGCCTTGTCCTCACATCAGGGTACATGACAAAAAAAAGTTTAAAAAACAAATGTCCCGTAATAAGCTAATTTCCATCTTGCAGACGGTCCAAATTGGCTTGGGACGAATAGGCTGTCTGGCTAATAGCATCGGTCACGTATGAAATAAGAAAATATACGTGATAGTCAACTTCTCTCCATCTGTCAGGGATTTGAATATGATCGAATCACCAGCCATATCCTTCCATAAGAGTAAATGACCAAAAAAGTTAAAGAACAAATGTCCCGTAATAAGCTAATTTCCATTTGCAGACGGTCCAAATTAGCTTGGGACAAATAGTCTGTCTGGCAAATGGTATCGGTCACACATAAAACAAGAAAAAAACCCCGTGATGGTTAACTTCTCTCTATCTGCAAGTGGTTTCAATAAGATCGAATCGAATCACAAGCCACGTCCCCCATAAGAGTAAATGACAAAAAGTTTGAGAACAAATTTCCCGTAGTAAGCTAATTTCCATTTTGCAGATTGTTCAAATCAATTTGGGACGAATATGCTGTCTGGCTAATTGCATCGGTCACACATAAAACATTGGTATTGTTAAATAGGATTGTTTTCCTTCATTTGCTAAAAAATGAGAAAAATGACTAAATCTATATTTTCTCATAAAACACAGTGCAAAATTTAAAGCCAGTTATCCCCCCTCATATTCACAAGTTTTAAAAATAAATAATTATGAACACCTTCATATACAACAATGTCAACAGCATAACCAACTTTTAAACAAATTCATCTTTCTACCAATACAGTACTGACCACTGAATAATAGGGATTGATTTTATCCAGTATACGGTTACGTGACGTTATTTCGGACAAACAAATAAAATGTCGTTATTCTTGTTATAAAATCTAGTAACTACGGCTTGATCCAAGCCGTAGTTACGAGATTTATAACAAAATTGACGGTTTATCAAAACATAACGATCAACACAGTCTAATTTTAGCACAAAATTCATAGCTATTTGACAAAGTGTTAACCCTTACCGAGAGATGACCCGAATTCGATGCACCTAAAAGGGATAAATGAAAGCATTAAGGTAAGGCCTGGGTAATCGGTTATGGAAAGAAATCTGTATGCTGTATGGTGCGAATCGACGATTTTAAACGATCTGAAGACGATTTTAAAGGGAAGTAATTTTCATCGCTCTCAAATTTTGAGTTTTTGACTTTCGTTGGTTTTTTTGCCGACTCTCCATACAATTTAGAAACATTTTCACAAAAATTGTTTGAGATATTCCCCGTAAATCTGAGCACGCTCAATCATTTCCGTTGTTACGAAAACAGGCGACATTGCATCTAACGGTACATTAAATATTCTCGGACTTCCAGACGTCAATAAGTCGAAATATGACGATTATACCGGAAGTGCATTTCCCATGCCTTACCTTAAGATAAAAGAAGAAATTGTTAATAATCACCAGTAGGCCTATTCCGTTTTCTTGCAAAATATTTCAGCTATCATTTATTGTACTGAAATTCTATAAACACCAAATTTTCGTCTGTGGAACTTTTAATATTTTGAAATATCCGGATTATTTGCCCCGTTTGGGAAAGGGCTACGAACCACAAGCCATGTCCTCCCCTAAAGCCAATAGTAGAGAAAGGGTAAATTTCCATTTAGCAGACGATCCAAAATAGCTTGTGACGAATACGTTGTCTGGCTAATGTCATCGTTAACATAAAACATTCCGTCGGTGTTATTGCAAAATTCCGTTACCACAACTTTAATTAAGCTGTAGTTACGAGGTTTTACAATAATGCATAATGCATGTGGTGTTTTGTAACAGGGTTGTTTCCCTCACTTGCCCTTGACTAATTGGCAAGATGCTACAAGTTGGGTAGCAATTTATTTCATTTTGGAGGCACCATGAACACATCGGAGGCAATTTGTCGTACGATTTTGGGAAAATTCTTTCTGAAAAGAATAATAAGTATGAGATAGAGTCTGTATAGTAGCGCATTGAATGTTTATATCGCGTATATTCTTCTATGCAGACTCTATATAACTTAGTGTTCGCTAGCGGTTTATTGGAGACGAGGGCGTGGCTATGTATAGACGTGACATAAATCAACCGGCAGCTTGTTTATGCGAAATATAGTGGCGAAATTTTAAAATATACTGCAATTTCATTTGTTCAAAAAGTAGGTTGAACACTAAATGTATACATGACAATACATAACCCCTCCCCGGTCTTGCAGTACAATAGTCTACAAGGGTTGTTGGACATTTCCCGAACAACAAATTTTTAAACCGAATGGCCAAATTTCAAAGGAGTTGCAGGTGCAAAAGTGTTTAATTTCAAACATTAGATTAATAATAGTTTTGGTACTGGTACATGAATTAACGTTTTCTTCTTTTATCTCAGTGTTTGCCGATGTTTTCTTTGCCTAGAACGCTTAACCAATGATGATTTGGAAAATCCAAATAGCTAATTCCTTGACACTAGACAATTTTCCAGTCACTATCACAGGCGGCAATCACGTGATTTTGTTATGATATATTTTCCTCACTTATGTAAACAAAAACTCTCGGTAAGAACACATTTTCTTAAATTTTAAATCAAATACTTAACTTTCAGAGTTGAGATACGTACCATTCGATGCGTCGTAATCTCCGGTTTATTTTGATACAAAGATCATCCCTGAAATTCATGGCAAAGCTGAGAACATTCGTGCAAAGTGCAAACATTTCTTAAGAAAATATATCACGGCATTTTGAAATACTTTGCACGAATGTTCTCAGCTATGACAAGGATTTGAGGGAAGATCTTGGTACCAAAATAGACCAGAGAATATGACGTATCGAATGTCACGTATCTCAATATTGGGTGTTAAGTATTTGATTCAAAATTTGAGAAAATGTGTTCTTACCGAGTGTTTTTGTTTACATAAGTGAGGAAAATATATCATAACAAAGTCACGTGATTGCCGCCTGTGACTATGCGAATGACAAACTCATTATCGAGTCTCTTGGATTTCCTTTTTCTTACCTTTCTTGAAGATAAGTTTTGGAAAACCAAAAAGTGTCTGCAAGTTGGGAGAAACCTTTATTAGAATTGCACAATTAATCAAATCATAGTTTCCAAAATACATTGTAGTTTGTTTCTTTCCAAACACTCATGCATTGATTCCAAAAACTTTGATCCTTTTGTAGCAAGCCGGGACTTTATGTCCGGGGAACTAATGTCACAGTCCTAGCGTCCCGTCGCATCGATGGCGTATTCAAAAACCTTTAACCTACATCTCAGGCACTATTAGAAATACAGGCTTGATATTTCACACATGGATACTTCGTGCTAGGTCATTTTATTTTGGACCATGACCTTTGACCTAGTGATCTTGACCTTTGAGTTTGACCTACGTTTTTAAAAAAAAATTAACCTGGCCTATATCTCATGCACTATTATACACGTAGATAGTACCTTACGTATGGATACCTCGTGCCATGGCCTTGACCTTGAGACCATGACCTTTGGCCAAATGACCTTGACCTTTGACCTTGGACTCCTTCTTTGCGACATGCTCTCGTATAGGCGAGCTACGCTGTCCGCGGACAGCTGTTGTTTCCTTAAACCCATTCGTTTATATTTTTTATTAAAGAACGTAAAAATAAATCGTTATGTCGTAAAAGGTTGAGACAGACATTTTATGTGACATGTAATTATTGCTTTAAAAATCTCGTTATAGAGTCTGTAACGTTTATCTCCAGGAGCAGAGTTCATCAACATTAGTGTTCGTCCTAGTTTTTGGACCAATGAAATTGCAGTATATTCGAAAATTTCGGCGTTATATTTCACACAAACGCACTGCCGGTCAGTTTATGGCACGGATATACATAGCCACGCTCCCGTTTCCAGTGCAGTTATGAAAAATGATGTAATTTTTTGGGAAAAATGATGTAATTCCAGTAAGACCCGCTTGATAGTAGCTCCGGTCGGAGGCTTGGTTAGAGGAATGACAGAAGAAGCGTATGCTTTCATTGGTTGACAAACAACAAGTCAGATAGAGTCTGTATAGTAGATTCTACTCGACATAAACGTTCAAAGGCTGTGGTCTTTGAACGTTTATATCGCATAGAATCTACTATACAGCCTTTATCTAATACATATTTCCCCACAACATTTTTTGTGATAAAAAGTAACTATATTGTTATTTTGAGCATTTTTTTATTCTCCCAAAACTGTTTCCATGCATAATCATTTGTTGTTTGAAAAGGTTAAACGTTTAAGAAAGTACATGTGCAGATTCTTGATTCCTGGTTGCGTCGTTTACGTAATCGGCCGAGAGAAAAAAAAGAAGCTAGACATTTTCCCGTGTTTCTGTCTTTGACACAAGACATTTTTCAGCGTATTTGTCGTTGACATCCTCATTATAATGTCTCCGTATTCTATCTGATCGATATCACGGTGTATAATCACGTGACTCAGAATTTCCGATAATCTTCAATATATTTTTTAATACTTGCACCTAATTTGAATTTGGTTTAAAGCAGAGAAGGTGGGAAGATGCCAGGAATAAGCTGGAGGTGTTGGATTTTTGAAAAACCAACTGATAAAAAGTTATTGAAGATAAACCAAAATTTTGGTTTATCTTCAATAATTTTTTATCAGTTGGTTTTTCAAAAATCAACCACGTCCATTTAATGCGTGACGTCTGTCTACATTCTCTGCTTCAAACCGAATTTTAATCGGTCCAGTATTAACAAAATCATTTGAGTTTTTTTTTAAATTGTTGTGTCACGTGATTATACACCTTGGATATACCGTTGTAGGTCCTCAAGATAAATTTGAAATCACAGAGAATAGATAACTTTCCATTCTTTCAATGTTTTCTTTGTCATAAAACGTATTTCTTTCGCTCATCTAAAATAGTAACATTGTTTCAGTTGTTTTGTCGATGTTCACGTTTTATCGTGGACCTGTCTATGAATATTTATTATCTATTGCTTTGAAAATCATCTCTATACATGTTACCATTTTGATGCTATTTAAAATTTATTGAAAATAGTCTGGCTGAAAAATAACTTGGAACATTGCTCCTTAGAGAGCCTTATAAACAATTGATTTCAAAACGTCCTGCACCGAATTTGCTTCTAACCCTTCCCCAAACAACAGACTTTTAGAATGATCAAAACGACACAATGTGTGTTCATAAATATCGGTTTGCGTAAAATATGACACAGAAAATATTGAGGCAATAGGAGAAAATGCTGAATATCAGCATTTTCTTCTTTTGCCCAAATATTTTCCCAAGACCTCTGAAACAGGAACGTAAAAAGGTAAATAGGTTTCCAGATCCTGTTTAGGAAAGGATAAAGTATTATTTTAGATAAGAAGATTTAAATAAATTGAGGATAACGACACGAAGCTGCTCCTTCACATCGAATTCATTGCGCGCAAACTCGAAGTTACCCAATTCAATTGAAACACACTATACGTGGAGTGCAAGTCAGTCATACTTGTTCCGTTGAATACAATGTTTAAAATGTTAAAGGGGTCTTTTTGCTAGGTTGTCGAACATTAGAACAGGTAGTAATACTTTCAAGAAATATTTTACGGCTTGGTAATCCGGCATGTGTATTTCATTTCTGTCCACAGTATTTGGAACAATTGCCGACTTAAATACCCATGTCCTGAAGTAATTGTTTACGGATTTGACCAATAAACCGTTTACATAATTCACCGAATACCGGGTATACCGTAGACATTTAGAACGTTTCGACGACTCAACAATGAAGCACTTGTGACATCCGTACAATCAGTATCACATGGTTCCACGTCAGTATTTCATTGGACCATCGTAATGTTACAGTTTGGAACATCATGAAATTGGCATTGATCCATTCCATTCCGATCAAAATCATTCCACTCAAGCGTTCATTCATTCCGATCAGTTCATTCATTCTGATCACAAAACATTCAAAACACTCATAAAACGTTCCCAACGCTAATTAAACGTTCACTGGTTTAATTTGTTGTTAAAAAAGAAGGCATTTCACTGGCTGAAATATTATCGTAGGCGTATTTTCGATAAACCCTTATACCTATAATATTGGTAAATTTCCGATATCGGTCTGTTACTATTTTTAAGATCGCGTTTGATTGGTTAAAGTGACATTTCAGAATTTTTTGTCATAAATTTTACTTTTATTTTTATCTGAAAGAGCATATTTCCTTATGAAAATTCTGAAAATTTCAAGCCAAAACATTGCGCCGTTTACGAGAAATTTATATTTTTGTGTTAAAATTGAACAAATTGTTGTGGACAACAGTTCTGATTTATGTGCAATTTATCGATTATGTCTCAACTTTAAAAGCGAGTTTCTCGCTTATGGGCAACAGCTTCAAAAAACTAATAGTATTTATACTCATTAGAATAACCAATCTTGGCATCAATACATACTTTAAAAAATTGAAATTGGAATGAAATGTCCTTTAAAAGGTTATCGTGGGTGTGCTGTCGATTTTTTAGATCCACAAAATCATTCCAAACGCCCATTCCATTCGTCCATTCATTCGCTCATAAAACATTGCCATTCCACTCAGAATGTCAATTTCATGATGTTCTGAACTGTAGAACATTGATAGATAATGGTGGGAAACCATTCAACACCAGAAAGAGTTTTATAAGAGTTCCCGAATTATAAAAGAAATTGACATCATGATCATTTTTCTAGAAACGTTTGTTAACCCTTTCCAAAAGTGACACGAATTTGTCGTGTCTAAAAGGCTTTATTACAATCATCGAGGCAAAAGGAGGATATTTCGTCAATCAGTATTTTATCCTTTTGCCTACAAATTTTCCAGGCCGCGGCCTTAGCTCAGTTGGTAGCGCATCAAACTCCACACGGCTTCAATGCCTTACATTATCACTGCAGGCATATAAATCACGTGACCATAATGAATGTCATGTGATATCGCAAAGATGGCGGAAATTTACTTATATTTCTGAAATCATTTTTAAATCCAATTATATTTTTATTTGGATTCATATCTGACACCTCATATTACTAAAAGCGTGTTTACTTTTTTAGATAAAGATAAAAATGAAAAAAAATCAATTACCTGAAATCTTGGTAACTCAAGTTGTGCCGGCAGAGATCTCCCCAATCCCAATTCAGGGGAGATAACTGCGAAGGAGATTGGTAGCGCATCTGACCCTCACTCGAGAGGTCCCGGGTTCGATACCCGGCCGCGGCTAATACCCTTTCTGACAAAATTGTCACCCACCAATGGGTTTGAAATCGTTAACCTAAGTGGGCAAGCAGCTGGAGGCTCGGTAAGGGTGTTGTGGTAGTACTGGTTTGAGAAACAACAGGAATCCATGGGTAGGTGCTCCAGCCGCAGCGATATGACCCTGGTAGTTGAAAACGGCGTAAAACCCCAATAAACTCAAACTCAAACAAATTTTCCATGTTGTGACATATAGGTTTTATACTTTTGACATTATCATTTGCCGTCAGCAACACACTTCGACAGCATTTTCTTCTTTTTTCTCAATTTAAACAAAATCTATTTCCTTAGCCCATTACTAGACGTCAATGTTTTGGACTGTTCCAATTTGAAAAAAAAAATTGCGTACGACAATTGCAAGTTGATGAAATGTGAAAGAAATATTTACATGATAGGTAAGAATACATTGTGGAAAATGAAGAAAGTGCTTGTTATAAGCACTTTCTTCATTTTCCACAATGTTTTTCCAGACATTTTTATGGGCGTCAGAATGCGCCACTGTGTGGGAAAGGGTTAAGGACGTTATAACCCGGTCTTGTTGGGGAAAGAGTTAATCAAGGAAAATTTCTGCCAATTCTATGTTACGGAGGTAATCCATGTAATCACTCGATGAGAATGCAAAGGCACACAGAATAATCCCCTTAATTAACCATTTCCCAAACGTCAATTGTTTCAGGTGTTCAGATTTGAAAGCTGTTACCTAAGACAAACTTGGGTGTTTTTAAAGAAAGCATTCATGAATACATCAAAGATGATACTGAGGCCAAAGAAAAGAAATAATGATTTTCACTGAATCCTTTTGTATCAGGGACTTCAAAACCAGGCTTTGTTTGGGAAAGGGTAAATCAGTTTGATTGACCCGACAGTCTCCTTTTAAGACATACATGCGAGCATACAGACTTTTACCCCCCCCCCGGGGGGGGGGGCGACCATGCTTACAAGCATATTCATGCAATATAAAAGCATCAATCTTACCAGAAACGTGATTGTTACATGCTAACAAATAATCAACGTAAGATGCTACCCTATAATTAACATATCCAGTTCTAGCCACAAAGAAGCCTAAACAATGAGAACGATTTTGGAATTATTTTGGCAGAATCAAGAGGCGACCCCACCCTCTGTATTCGAGTTAGAGATTCCTGACTTGTCGCGTATTTTTCTTTGTTGGCCGCATAAATTTCGAGACCAGACACCTAAAAATACGCGTGCACGCGTATATTTTACACGTGCTCGCGTATATTTTACACGTGCACGCGCATATTTTACACGTACACGCGCATATTTTATTTCATTATTATTATATTATTATACCGTATTTATATAGCGCCCTTTTCATAGTAACGCTTTATAAAAATGTATATATTTCACATTACTATACGACCTTTGAGCCATTTGGTACGTCATAATTCTGTACGTCCACGTATTAGATAGAGGCTGTATAGTAGATTCTTCGCGATGTAAACGTTCAAAAGGCGCAGCCTTTGAACGTTTATGTCGCGTAGAATCTACTATACAGACTCTATCTGACTTACTGTTCGTCAACCAATGAAAACATACGCTTCTACTATCATTCTTCAAACCATGCCTCCGACCGGAGCTACTATCGCGTGGATCTTACTGGAATTACACCATTTTCCCAAAAATTACATCATTTTCCCCAAAAAATACATTATTTTTCATAACTGCACAGGAAACGGGGGCGTGGCTATGTATATCCGTGGCATAAACTGACCGGCAGTGCGTTTGTGTGAAATATAGCGCCGAATTTTTCAAATATACTGTAATTTCATTGGTCCAAAAACTAGGACGAACACTAATGATTAGATTCTGACCATATGATCATGAAGATGTGGGGAGTCGTTTAAGATTACTTTATGTATTGTTACTGAAACTATTTGAAAAGTAGTAATGCAATCGCGACGTTATTGAAATTCACATTCCCTTCTAATGCCATGTTTTTCCTTCTTTTAGATAAAACCTGTCATTTAAAAGCAAAATAAGGGTTTAAAAAGTTCCTTTTCATTTTTTACTAAAACTGTTAGATCCAGGGGTTTAATATTCTTTCTATCTGATGTTTGTTTTTATCATGTCGTTTTCAAAAGAATTCAATCTAGTCTGAAAAGCGACAGTGCCTTCTTTTTATGAGAAACAAATTAATTATCAAGTCCAACTCAAACAAATCTTGTTTATCCCTGTGCAAACGTAAGCTAACAAGATTTTCCCTGAATGAATGAATCAATATCCATCAGCAACGTTATATCAAAGGGACCCATAAAGTGAAAACTAAACCCATTCCATACAGGAGTAATGGTCCAGCTGTTTATTACATTCTATATGTATTTTATCTAGCCTTTTCCGTGTAAATTCAATTTTGTATTAATTCGACCCCTTCCAAACAAAATCTTTTAGAGTGATCTTGTTTTAAAGAACTTAGAAAACGAAAGCTATGTCCATAAAAGCGGTGACTGTGTAGATTAAAGCATGGGAAGTATTGAGGCAAAAAAGAAGAAAATGATGTTTATCAGCATTTCCCCTTCCAATGTCCTTTTCTATTAGGTTTGAAAAAGCCATGAACTTATTTTGAAAATGTTAAATCAAAAGTGATAATGTCTGTTTTTATACGAAACAATTCAATTTTCAGACCCAACACAAACAAATGTTGTTTATCTCTGTGCACTATTAACCATTTCCCAAACAAGATCTGATTTTGACGTCCGTAATCGGAGAGGCTTGGGAAAACATGGAGGCAAAAGAAGAAAGTGCTGATTTTCAACACTTTCTCCTTCTGCCTCTATATGTTCTGAGCTTTTTTGTAAAGAAATCGTTTCTTTGGCAATATACATTTCGTCTTCTTCAGCAGCTTTCGAATGGGACAACCCTAAAAGTTTGTCGTTTGGGAAAGGGTTAAGTTATCAAGATTTCTCCCAGAATATTTAATCAATATTAGACCATCATAACCAACTTTATATAAAAAATAAGCCATAACCTGATAACCAAACCAAAACGATACAGGACATAAAGCTTCAATCTTTCATACGCCCCTCCAAATTAAATGGGTTTTATCTAGAATTCAATCCGGTTTCAAAAGAGATATTGTATGGCTTATGAAAAAATGATTTTCAGGCCCAACACAAACAAAATTGATATTCTTTCTGTCTGTCCAATCTATATTTGATTAACAATATTTCTTGTAAAATATTGAACCCATAACGGACCGACTTCAACAAGGTGATATAAAAATAAGCCATAACCTGAAAACCAAACCAATACGATACAGGACATAAAGCTTTAATCTTTCATTCGTCCCTCCAAATTAAATGGATTTTATCTAGAATTCAATCCAGTCTCAAAAGATATATTGTATGGTTTATGAAAAAATGATTTTCAGGCATAACACAAACAAAATTAATCTTGTTTATGTCTGTGCAATATATATTTGGTTAACAATATTTTTTGTAGAATGTTGAATTCATAGCGGACCTTCCTCAACAACGTTAAATATACATATTCCATACACTGAAAATCAAACCCATTCGACACAGGAGTCATACGTAAATATTCCATACTTCCAAACTAAATGGATTTTATCTTTCTATTTTCACAAGAATTCAATCCTGTATCAAAAGAGACACAGTCTGGTTTATGAGAAACAAATTAATCATCAGGACAAACTCAAACACATCTTGTTTGTCTCTGTACAATCTTTAGTTAACAAAATTTTCTCTACACGGTGAATCAATATCAGACCATCATCAACAAAGTTATATCAAAAGAGCACATTACCTGAAAATCAAAACCGTTTTACGTCAGGAGAAATGGTCCATCCTTTTACTACCTTCTATATGGGTTTTACTGTGAATTTAATTTGGCATTAGCCATTTTCACACAAAAACATTTTAGAGTTGTTTCAATTGAAAGGACTTACAGAAAACGAAGCTTGTGTCAACACATGAAGAGATTGTATACTTCAAAGCATGGAAAGCATTGTGGCAAATGGAGAATATGCTGACCATCGTTTGCCGTTATATTTTCCCGTCCAAAACCCTCTCTATTAGGTTTGTAAAAGACTTTAAATATCCTTGAAAAGGTTAAATTTTCGGAGATAATGTATGGTTAAAGAGACACCAATCAGTTATCGGGCCCAACTCAAACAAATCTTGAACAAGACATCTTTTAGAATGATTAATAAACTCTGGACCAATATCAACACTGATTGAAAATCAAACCCATTCGATACATAAGACATTTGCAATCTCTCATATATTTACTTTCATCCAACGTTCATCCAAACTAAATGGATTTTATCTCGCTATTTTCACAAGATGTAAATCCTGTCTCATAAGAGATCATGTTACACGAACACATCTTTTTTGTCTCTATGCAATCTTAAGCTAACAAGATTTTCTCTGTATGATGAATCAATATCAGACCATCATCAACAACGTTATATTGAAATATCCCATAAACTGAAGATTTAACCATACCGACATAGGAGACGTGTAACAACCCTTCATACTTTCTCCCAAATTGAATGAGTTTAATCTTTCTATTTACACAAGAATTCAACCCTGTCTCAAAAGAGATACTGTCTGGTTTAAGGGAAACAAATCAATTATCAAGTTCAACTCAAACAAATCTTGTTTACCTATGTACAATCTTAAGTTAACAAGAAAGAAAGAAGAATCAATGTCGGACCACCATCAACTACGTTATAAAAAGAAGTAATAGAAAATCAAATTCCACGTCGCCACAGAAGGAGTGTTTCCAGTTTCCACCCTCATTTGGAACACTACGGACAATTCTGTCGAATCATACCTTGGATTCAAGTCGTAGAACTACTTTCAGATTATGAATAGAAAAGATCAACAATTCAAAACGTTCGTCTGGGACTAATGTCAACAATGAAGCAGCAATGATACTGGCATGCATTGTTTGCAGTTCCAGAGTCCTCCCTGTTTTAGAATGATTACAACTTGCAAATCCCGCAAGTTGCCATGGTTGTTCATTTGGATGACCCCAAAAACTACTTTATGAAGCGCAGCTACTTCCGGCTAACAAATGCGATTTTTTAACATTTCGTCATACACATACTTCCGAGTCGATGATTCGATCTTTGATGGAATTATCCGAGGTGTTCCAAATGTTTCCACCCTTTGAGGAAGTCGATACTATCTATATATTCCCATTCGAAGTCGACCTATATAATTTTTGTTTCATTTCAGGTCGATGGTTATTCGGTCACGTGTGTTGTCAGTTATTTGGTCTACTGAGTCAGGTGTTGGTGGCCGGAAGTGCATGGATGATCGCTCTAACGGCTATGGAGAGGTATGTTTATCGACGCTTTTCATCAAAAACCTCGTAACTGCAGCTTAATCTAAGTTTCAGTTACGAGTTTTTTTTGTTGAAACGCGACAATATTTAGAAAAGAGATCTCCGCAGAATAATTTGAAGCATAAGAGGCAAATTGTATAATTATCGGTAAAGCTGGAAAAAATAATGTTTGAGGCAAATACTTGTTAATAAAAACCTTATGGAAAAAGAGAAAAAAATGCTCATCTTGACCCTTTTCTTCATTTCACGAGAGGTTTGTATACATAATCCTATTATACTTGCAATTATAAGCATGTGTTATTCACTAATTAAATTCTCTGCTTCAAACTTTTTCGATTTGGTCTTGAAAAATCGAAAATGCTGTTTTACATGAATCCCCGCCACGTTGAATGATATACAAGAATCTTTAGTCTTAAGTCGGTAAATTAACCCCTTTCTAATATGAAATAATAACAAGTTTAGAGGTCTTTAATGCGCAAATAAATCCCGATGTGCGACGGACTACATGTGTAGGTAAAAACCGAGGCGCAAAGCGCCGAGGTATTTGCCTTCACATGTAGTTCAGAGCACAGAGGTTTTTATTTGCGCAATTAAATAGAGCAAGAGTTTCAAGACGCTCAATGGGAGGCGACATTACCATATACTTCGTTCGGAACCGCTCGGTCAACTCTGTAGAAACAATATCAGAGAAAAATGACCGAGTTATTCCGAATGCTCCATGGTACTATGGTAATGCTCTTTACTCGATACAAATGACGGCATCATGACGTCATTTGTACGAAATATAGAGCATTTGGAACACCTCTGTCAGAATCTTGTTTTTTAAAAAAGACTTTTTGTCCAAAACATCTTTTAAGAAATCTTAAAATTCTCGCTCTAAAGAACGCGCCTCATGTCTTGTTTTGGGAAGGGTTACATGTTACAAAATCAAGTAACCAAAGCCTTGAGGAGAGCATCAAAGACGATTAGTTTTTGTCCAGTATTAGGCTTCTGGCAATAACACTTTTATAGCTTTGTCTGTGCTTGGACCTTGGGGTTTAGTTTATCTGTACAGATTTTAACCCTTTCCGGAACAAAACTATTTTAGGCTGTTCCAATTTTAACGTTATTGCAGACGACAAAATTATAAATGTAGATGCAATGCAATGAATATTAAAAATTGCGCAGATTATAGTTTGAAGAATATTGAGACAATAGGAAACATTAGAGAATAGCGACACTTTATTCCTTTGCGAATACTCATTATGTGTTTACCAAAATTCTTAGTGACAAGTTGCAAATTTATTGAGAAAAAAAGGAGAAAATGCACGTTAAAATGTATGAAACGGACATTAAAATCGGGTCTTGTTTCGGAACCGAAACAAATTCAAAACAATTATATAAATTAAAGATCTATAATCGTTTCAATGATAAAATTTAATAGAAAAAAAAAGAAAATGATATTCAGTAGCAAATACTCATTCTTCTAAATATATTGTATTTTCTAAGAGATTAGGTGGAAGAATAGTGAGGGAAAATTCCTAAAAAAATCCATTTATTAAAGTACCTAGTTTCAATAGGCGAATCGAAGGCGTCACTATTTGTGGAAGGGTTAAGTTTAGAAAACACCCTGGAGAAGTTTAGATATTCATTCGTTGACTTTTTTTGGAAATAAAACTGGCGGAATAAACAATAAAAGCACGATAATAAATAATCAATTGTCACGTGACGGCGTTAATCCTTCCCAAAACAAATCCTGGTGTACACGTCAGCAACCAGGAAAGCTTTGGAAACCATAGAGTGGAAGGACGAAAAATCCCTTTTTCCTCACTATTTATTGTGCTATAATGAACGTATTTTATACATTCAGTAATAGTGGGGGAGCTTATCCCAAAATACTTCACTTTGTGATACAAGCACCAAATTTGGCACAAATGTTCCTCAGAGTGTACTTTTTTCAAAACAAATGGTATCCACGATGAAAAACCAATATGGCGGCCATTTTTCCAAGATGGCCGCCATCTCTTGAGGTAAAAAAATCAGAAAAAATCCTTCATTTCGAGATACAAGCACCAAATTAGACACAAATGTTCACCAGAATATACTCTTTTCAAAACATATGGTATCCACCATGACAAACCAACATGGCTGCCAATTTCTAAGATGGCCGCCATCCATATATGTAAAGAAAATCAAGAAAATCCTTCTTTTTGAAGATACAAGCACAAAATTAAGCACATATGTTTATAAAAGTACACTATTTTTTAAACATATGGTATCCACCTTAACAATCCAACATGGCTGCCATTTTCCAGAATGGCCGCCATCTTCATAGAAGAAAAAAATCTGAAAAATTCTTATCTTTGAGATACAATCACCAAATTTGACACAGATGTATCTTAGAGTGAACTGTTTTCAAAAAGCAAGATATCCATAGGTGAAATAAACCTTGTGGCCATTTCCCAAGATGGCCGCCATTTCTATACTCAAAATATTGGAAAATATTTCTTTTTGTGATATAAGCACCAAATTTGGCACTCATGTTCCTCAGAGTATACCATTTTCAGACATAATGGTTTCCACCAAGATAAAACAACCTCATGGCTGCCATTTCCCGAGATGACTGCCATCTCTGTTGATCACATATGGGTCAAAATAATTTCCTAGTTACAAGCACCATTTTTTTCAAGTTTTTGTGGATCAGTTATTCTTTGTGATATATGATATCTTACATAGCCATATTTTTGTCATAACATGATAAAGACCATGCCAATTTATAGCAAAATTGTTCTTGTGCTCAAAAACAAAATAATTTCCAAATTTGACGGACTAACTAGAATTCACTGTTAACCAAACAATTTTGTCAGTATTGCTGTTCTTGTGAAATTGTCTTGGTCAAAATTTTCACTATGGTGTGTTAAAGAACTACTTGGCTACCACTTTAAAAAAAACATTCCTTAAATTTGTAATTGACGATTTGATACAAATAAAGCCACAATTATGTATCAACAACTTTGAAAATATTAAGCTGCAACTTAGTGTAATTGTGATCATTTTGTAGAATATTTGAACTTTTTTGTAGAATATTTGAACCTTTAAAAATTGTATACAGTTATCTCACAAATTCTGCAGCAGTTTTGTTAGTGTTTTATTGCAGATACTATGTACGGTATTTTGAAGAAAATATAGTCTAAGAAACATTTGTGCGAAATGGGGGCTTGCATGACAAAATCAAAGACCACTATTTTGACTTTTGTAAAGGTGGACTTTTTTTTAAATCAACAAGGTGTTTTGACTTTTCAGGTTGATACCATGCATTTTGAAGAATGTATGTTCTACGAATTATATGTGACTATATATCAAAGTATACAGTAAGGAATATTTTGTGCATGCACATTTTTATTCAGTGAAATATTTGTCAAATATATCTAAAAAGGCCCAAAACTGTTTTTACATAAAACGTTAAGCGTTATTAATTCCCTATTGAACTGACAACAGGGTTTGTTGATTTTTGATTTTCTATTTTAAAAATATGGAAACTATATTATTCTATCATCATTTGATGTTTATTCTTTCAGAATTGCATTTAAGGCCCCTCAGCCCATTATATATTTTGTACAAAATAACGATATACGTAGAATACTTAGAACTAGTAAGTTACTTCCTTTAGATTGCAGAAATAATCCATATTTTGTATTTCATAGTTAAGTTTGTAGTTTATGATTTGTCGTTGGCCATGATGAACCCATGTCTTTAATTTTATACTAAGACAACTATCTTGGTGGGAAGAAAACTTTTTACGATGACAAAGCTTGTTAAGAGATTACTTCTTGATGTTTCAATGGCAGTTTATGTAGGATTGAACACTATAAATTTGGTTATATTGAATTATAGTTTAATACTTGTATAGATGATAATCGAAATGGCCATCATTATATGCCTATTGAAATGTCAGCTGTTTTGTCTTCACCTACAAGGATAGTATTCCATGAAAAGGACCGCGCTATCAACATGCAGAAACTTTTATGCGCATTGCAATAAACAAAATGGTAACACATTTAGTTACAGTCCTCTAAAAACAAAAACATAACCAACGTACAGCAAAAAATAACTGACATAACCCAAATTAAACGTTACAACTGCTGTGCAAATGTTATCAAAGTCAGGTTATACATGATTTTTTAGCGAGCCGGGACTTTATGTCTGGGGAGCTAATGTCACAGCCCTAGTGTCGGCGTCGGCGTCGCGTCCCGTCCCGTCCCGTCTTCACTTGAAAAACTTTAACCTGGTCTATATCTTGGGCACTATTAGAGATACAGCCTTGATATTTCATACATGGATACATCTCGACAAGACCTTTCATTTGTGGCCATGACCTTTGACCTAGTGACCTTGACCTTGGAGTTTGACCTACTTTTAAAAAACTTTAACCTGGCCTATATCTCATGTACTATTATTGATAAAGCCTTGATATTTCACACATGGATACCTCCTGCCAAGACCTTGCATTTGGGACCATGACCTTTGACCTTGACCTTGGAGTTTGACCTACTTTATAGAAATTAGCTGTTTTTATGACAAGCTCCCGTATAGGCGAGCTACGTTGTCCGCTGACAACTCTTGTTGAAGAAATATGTTGTAATGGATGTCGAAATGAATGTTGAAGTAAGGCGAATTGAAAACTAGATTATCTACGTATATATGTCGTAAGCGACCTTGAAACTATGCAGTCTTAAGACTGCGCAGATGTTACGGAACTCGTTTTGAGCAGTTTCGAAACAGCGTAATATAGCGATTAAATTGTTATTTTGACGTATAACGGCGTTCTCTCGATGCAGAACTCATTTTAAACATATTCCTTTTGAGAAGGAAACTTAACAGATCACAAAACAAACCATATTAGGCTGTTTTTATTTGAAAACGTGTTCGGTACCGAACAGCCGAAGTTCTGCACCGAACCGAAAAACAGCTTCCGGTTTACCGAAAATGATTCGTACCCTAGAAATTTCGTACCTTAATTTTACCAGTTCGTCTACATTTACAAAACAATGCATATCGTCCAATTTATAGACAATATTGTCATAATGGTGACATGGTTTCTCGGTTCTGATTAATTATTTTGGAAAATGATGCAGTAAGTTGTACTATTCCATTTCGTAACATTAAATATTTACAGATTGTAAATTTATGTCTGTAGGCCTATTCTGTTTGTGAAATACGATTGTATGTATTGTTATGAGCATCTTAACAACCTATCTATATGATTTTTTTAAAAGTAAGATGAAATTTATGTAATCAGGTCTAATAGGAAATTTTAGTTGACAAAGTTGGCATTTTGAAAAAAAAAATCCTTGAAAGTAAGCAAGTTTTATTACGGAACATTTCACCCTTTAAGGGGGAATGCTCCAGATTCCTAAATCGTTTCCCAATAATAGAATTTATTTATATTTTGTGTGTTGAAATTACATGTTATTACCAATTGAAAAAAAATCATTCATCCTATAATATTGGTCAGTATACGTGAACTACCCGGTGAAGCTAATTCATTCATCCTATAATGTCGGTCAGTATACGCGAACTACCCGGTTGAGCTAAATCATTCATCCTATAATGTCGGTCAGTGTACGTGAACTACCCAATGGAGCTAAATCATTCATCCTATAATGTTGGTCAGTATACGCGAACTACCCGGAGGAGCTAATTCATTCATCCTATTATGTCGGTCAGTATACCCGAACTACCCGGTTGAGCTAAATCATTCATCCTATAATGTCGGTCAGTATACATGAACTACCCAATGGAGCTAAATCATTCGTCCTATAATGTCGGTCTGTATACGTGAACTACCCAATGGAGCTAAATCATTCATCCTATAATGTCGGTCAGTATACGCGAACTACCCAATGGAGCTAAATCATTCATCCTATAATGTCGGTCAGTATACGCAAACTACCCAGTAAAGCTATATCATTCGTCCTATAATGTCGGTCAGTATACGCAAACTACCCAATGGAGCTTAATCATTCATCCTATAATGTCGGTCAGTATACACGAACTACCCGGTGGAGCTAATTCATTCATCCTATAATGTCAATCAGTATACGCGAACTACCCAGTTGAGCTAAATCATTCATCCTATAATGTCGGTCAGTATACGCAAACTACCAAATGGAGCTAAATCATTTATCCTATAATGTCGGTCAGTATACGCGAACTACCTGGTGGAGCTAATTCATTCATCCTATAACGTCGGTCAGTATACGCAAACTACCCGGTTGAGCTAAATCATTCATCCTATAATGTCGGTCAGTATACGTGAACTACCCAATGGAGCTAAATCATTCGTCCTATAATGTCGGTCTGTATGCGCGAACTACCCAATGGAGCTAAATCATTCATCCTATAATGTCGTCAGAATACGCGAACTACCCAATGGAGCTAAATCATTCATCCTATAATGTCGGTCAGTATACGCAAACTACCCGGTTGAGCTAAATCATTCATCCTATAATGTCGGTCAGTATACGTGAACTACCCAATGGAGCTTAATCATTCATCCTATAATGTCGGTCAGTATACGCGAACTACCCAATGGAGCTAAATCATTCATCCTATAATGTCGGTCAGTATACCCGAACTACCCGGTTGAGCTAAATCATTCATCCTATAATGTCGGTCAGCGTACGCGAACTAGCCGGTGGAGCTAATTCATTCATCCTATAATGTCGGTCATTATACGCAAACTACCCGGTTGAGCTAAATCATTCATCCTATAATGTCGGTCAGTATACGTGAACTACCCAATGGAGCTAAATCATTCGTCCTATAATGTCGGTCTGTATGCGCGAACTACCCAATGGAGCTAAATCATTCATCATATAATGTCGTCAGAATACGCGAACTACCCAATGGAGCTAAATCATTCATCCTATAATGTTGGTCAGTATACGCAAACTACCCGGTTGAGCTAAATCATTCATCCTATAATGTCGGTCAGTATACGTGAACTACCCAATGGAGCTTAATCATTCATCCTATTATGTCGGTCAGTATACGCAAACTACCCAATGGAGCTAAATCATTCATCCTATAATGTCGGTCAGTATACCCAAACTACCCGGTTGAGCTAAATCATTCATCCTATAATGTCGGTCAGCGTACGCGAACTACCCGGTGGAGCTAATTCATTCATCCTATAATGTCGGTCAGTATACCCGAACTACCCGGTTGAGCTAAATTATTCATACTATAATGTCGGTCAGTATACGTGAACTACCAAATGGGGCTAAATCATTCGTCCTATAATGTCGGTCTGTATACGCGAACTACCCGGTGGAGCTAAATCATTCATCCTATAATGTCGGTCAGTATACGCGAACTACCCAATGGAGCTAAATCATTCATCCTATAATGTCGGTCAGTATACGCAAACTACCCGATTGAGCTAAATTATTCATCCGATAATGTCGGTCAGTATACGTAAACTACCCAATGGAGCTAAAATATTCATCCTATAATGTCGGTCAGTATACGCGAACTACCCAATGGAGCTAAATCATTCATCCTATAATGTCGGTCAGTATACGCAAACTACCCGGTTGAGCTAAATCATTCATCCTATAATGTCGGTCAGTATACGCGAACTACCCCATGGAGCTAAATCATTCATCCTATAATGTCGGTCAGTATACCCAAACTACCCGGTTGAGCTAAATCATTCATCCTATAATGTCGGTCACAGCGTACGCGAACTACCCGGTGGAGCTAATTCATTCATCCTATAATGTCAGTCAGTATACGCGAACTACCCGGTTGAGCTAAATCATTCATACTATAATGTCGGTCAGTATACGTGAACTACCAAATGGGGCTAAATCATTCGTCCATTAATGTCGGTCTGTATACGCGAACTACCCAATGGAGATAAATCATTCATCCTATAATGTCGGTCAGCATACGCGAACTACCCAATGGAGCTAAATCATTCATCCTATAATGTCAGTCAGTATCCGCAAACTACCCGGTTGAGCTAAATCATTCATCCTATAATGTCGGTCAGTATACGTGAACTACCCAATGGAGCTAAAATATTCATCCTATAATGTCGGTCAGTATACGCGAACTACCCAATGGAGCTAAGTCATTCATCCTATAATGTCGGTCAGTATACGCAAACTACCCTGTTGAGCTAAATCATTCATCCTATAATGTCGGTCAGTATACGTGAACTACCCAATGGAGCTAAAATATTCATCCTATAATGTCGGTCAGTATACGCGAACTACCCGATGGAGCTAAATAATTCATCCTATAATGTCGGTCTGTATACCCGAACTACCCGGTTGAGCTAAATCATTCAACCTATAATGTCGGTCAGTATACGCGAACAAATAGGCCTAGGTAGATCTGGGCCCAGCTGCGGATCCAGGGTTTCTGTGGACGGGGTTCGAACGTATAGGAGGGGAGGTTCGTTTTCCTAATATCACACAATTTTTACTGAATTTCTACATGAAATTGAAATAAAATGTTCGTCCCCCCCCCCTAACCCACTTTGGATCCATTACTGGGGCCTACAAAATTTCATCTGAATGTTTGTTCCCCGATCCCGCTAATATTGAAATTTGTCAATGTTGGCTAACGTAGATCTAGATCTATCAAAAGTTTGTAACAATTTCTTGTACCGACAATTTTAAGTGAACAAAAATATTGTCTTTTGGGACAGAAATCATCGTGAGAAATAAAGAAAATGCTCATGGTCGGAAGTAATTCCTTCATTATCTACGATGTTTAACTTTTTCCGAGCCATCTCATCAACAAACAATTGTGACTTGGGGATCATTGCCTAGCAACGTAACGCCAGGTAGATAGATAAGCAGGTGCGCAATAAAATCTCGGCTTACGAGACTCCACGTTATTTTGCGGAGTTTCCAATCTCTGTTGTTATTATTATGTCTTTGTCAGAAGTGAATCGATCAAAAATCAAAATTTACCCGTAAAAGGTCCTTTCATGTCGTTGTTTGATTTGAATATCAATAATTCAGTGAAAATAAACAGTCTGAATGGTTCTGCATAACATACAGAACTCATGCATAAGCAGTTTTAAAACTGGATGAGCAGTTTCGAAACTGCTCATGCAGTTTTGAAACTGAGTAAAGTTCCGTATACGCAGTTTTAAAACTGCTCAAGTTCTAAAACGGTTCACAACATATATACATACTAAAGCCATTTTGAAACAAGAGCTGTCCGAAGACAGAGCGCTCGACTTTCTAAGTTGCTTAGTATAAAGGGGGCCTGGTAGTAAGGTATAGGGTGTGATGGTGAATAAGTATTCCAAGTTTGGGCTGAATCCCTTTGATAGTATGGAAGTCATTGATGTTTGAAAAAACTTTAACCTTTGTTGCAACGCCGACGCCAACGCCGACGCCAACGCCCGGGTGACAGTATAAGCTCTCATTTTCTTCGAAAAGTCGAGCTAAAAAATGGAAGCAAATTCTGATACCTCTTGTATGATAACATATTTTACAAACAACATCTACTCCACAAAAAACGTTTGTGTAAAAAATCTGTTTTACATCGAAAATGTTTTTTACCCATATTGAGATCTATATATAGATGGCAGCCACCTTTGAAAATGACAGCCATGTTGTTGTGTTTTCACAGTGGATACCATTATTTTTGAAAATGGTACACTCTTAGGAACATGTGTGCCAAATTTAGTGCTTATAGCACAAAAAGAAGCATTTTTCAATATGTTGAGTTACAGAAATGGCGACCATCTTGGGAAATGGCCACAAGGTTTATTTCAATATGGATATCTTGCTTTTTGAAAACAGTTCACTCTAAGAAACATCTGTGTCAAATTTGGTGATTGTATCTCAAAGATAAGAATTTTTTCAGATTTCTTTCTTCTATGAAGATGGCGGCCATTCTGGAAAATGGCAACCATGTTGGATTTTTAAGGTGGATACCATATGTTTTGAAAATTGTATACTTTTATGAACATGTGAGCTTAACTTGGTGCTTGTATTTTTAAAAAGAAGGGGTTTCTTGATTTTCTGTAAATATAGGGATGGCGGCCATCTCAGAATTTGGCAGCCATGTTGGTTTGTTATGGTGAATGCCATATGCTTTGAAAAGAGTATATTCTAGGGAACATTTGTGCCAAATTTGGTGCTTGTATCTCGAAATGAAGGATTTTTTTCTGATCTTTTTACCTCTAGAGATGGCGGCCATCTTGGAAAAATGGCCGCCATATTGGTTTTTCATCGTGGATACCATTTGTTTTGAAAAAAGTACACTCTGAGGAACATTTGTGCCAAATTTGGTGTTTGTATCATAAAGTGAAGTATTCTGCCACTTTTTGGACTTAAGCTCCCCCACTATAAGGATAATTTTGTCGTCTGTCATTTAAAATTTGAGGAGTCTAAATTTCAATGTTTGGGTAGAGCTTGATTGAAACCGTGACAAGGAAATTCAGAACATTGGTGTGTGAATCTGGAGAAACGGTCCTTATAGAAATGGAGACTACAATTGCGCCCGATGTGTCCCGTGTGTGGTCTGATCGGAGCCAATATCATTGTCTAATGGTTATTCACCCACACTTCTCGCGACGTCGGAATTACATGTATTCCGGCGATGTGGTAAACATAACTAATTCCATCACGAAATATGTTTCAGGCGAATAGGTTGGAAACGTAACTAATGCCAACGACGTCCCACGAAATATCAGACAAGCCATACTGTCATATATTTGTTGTATTTCTAAAGGGGTACATGCTTCTTTCTTAAGCTCGCCTCTAGAATCCAAATTTAAGGTTTAGGCCCGCGTGTGTGAAGGAGACCTTGAGTTACATGTGATGTTTTCTGAAATTGTGACTATGTACTTTGTATACGTCGAATAAAATGTTGTTCTGTTCTGTTATATTCTTATTAGACTGACAGAAACTTCCCTAGCATTCTGGACTTGGGTGTCATTTTAAAGGGGTCAGCTGTCTTTAACTACAACCTTAATTCTACGGTCTTGACCAAATAGACATAATATAAATGTCCGAGATTATATGTTATCGGCCCTGTAAATGGTCAATAAATAAGATATCAGGGACCCAACTATCAACAGAGAAATAATTTCGTGTCTCTAAGCGAAGGCTATTAACTGAAATCATATCCTCTGTGGCCTAGATATCCAACAATTATCTGGATGGGATGTATTGTGGCATCAGATATAAATGTAACTGTTATTGACAGACATAACGTAGTAATAGATTTGGAGATTTCAGCACAAAACCGTCGCAAGTGCAAATATCTAACGTGCATATACGCTCGTTTTGTGCATAGCCTACAAAAACATTTTGTATACGAAATTGGAGGGGAAAAAAACGTTTGAGTCTCAAACAAAAACAAAAACAAAAACAACAACAACAACAAAAAAAAAATATCTTTATTCGAAACAAATGGCTTCATCTTGATTGCCTATAACAATGACACCAGATCGATAGAAGTCAACGTCTTTGTACCAATCGCCATAAACACATTTCAATACATCATTTCATCTTCTAAACTCTATCTAATCTATCTAATAAGTGCTGACTTTTTAAACAACAAAACGAAGAGATTGCTTGTAATAAAGGGCGCTGCTAAATATATTCACCTTTCATCAAAGCATCATAACTATAGCGTAAATAAAGCTGCAGTTAAGAGGTTTTGGAGGAAAATCATAGATATTTCCACGTTCAATTTGTATCGTTTATTGGGTACTCTCGGCAAACAATAAGATTCACTTAAGCTAGTTAATCCAATTATAGGATATCTTGACCAGAATATCGCTGCTTTTCAACGAAAAACTCGTAACTGCAGCTTAAAACAAGCTGCAGATACGAGGTTTTTGTTGAAAAGCGACGATACATTCATCACGGAATTGAAGACTTTTTTTTATGATTTTCTAAAAAAAAAAGCAAAGAAAATGGATTTTATTACAATGTAACAGGTTAAAGACAGTTTTGGAAATCATTTAGGAAAATAGGAAGATAATATCGATGCCATCTTACTAATTCAATGTCATTATATACAAACATAACTTTTTTATCGATAAGATTTGGGTCCAGATCTGGGGAAAGGACAAAAGCAGTCGTAAAGGCATACAAGATTATCACTTATTGTTCGACCTACTTTTTAGACCAATGAAATCGCAGCATATTTTCAAATTTCACCGCTATATTTCGCATAAACGGGCTGTAAGCTAGATTATGTGCCGTCTATACATAGCCACGCCCCCGTCTCAAATGAACCGCTAGTGAACACTGAGTGAGATAGAGTCTGTATTGTAGATTCTACGCGATATAAACATTCAATGCGCTGCGCGCATTTGAGTGTTTATATCGCGTAGAATCTACTATACAGACTTTATTTAGTACATGGATTCAGATAGGTTTGCATTAAAGTGTTGTATGATCAAGATAGGACTACATGTTGTCTTCCAGAAGCTATTTCATAACCTGTGACAAATGCAAGACAACATTATGAGCTAATATTAGAAAAAGGGGCCTTGAAAGTGTTTGAGATATTGTTCCCAAAGCGCCTAGCCATACTTATCTACAAGCAGTCTAATAAAAATATGATGCTCTCTAACAGATTCTTTATGAGTTATGGCAATTACTAGAGACAGTATGACTGCGTGACCGCGCATGCTGGAAACATGGTTGTCCAAAATCCATTCTCACATATTGACGCTTTCAACGTTCTACAGGGTAAAGGCTTCTTGCTTACGACAAGCAGTTTCCTTAAATTCCACGATGTTTTCTACCCGAAAAAGACAATACTTAAAATTGCTGTCTGCAACATCTTTAAATTTGGACAAGTCTAAAGTTTTGTCGTTAGGTAATGGGTTAAAAGCTTTCATACCAGATCAGATCCTGGCTAAGATGACAAATGAGTGAAATGACCATAATGGATTACCGTAAAAGACTGTTTTGACCCTTTTAAAGAGAGATACGAGGCTGTTCATATTGGAAAGCTACTGAAGGCGCAAAAATGATTTTGGCGGAGAAATGTTTTATGCATGTACAAACTACCTCAGAAAATATCGATAAAAAAGTAGAAATTACTGATTATCAGCCTTGTCTTCTTTTTTTCGATGTTTCTCTAAGCCCTCTATATAAGCGAAGTCGAAACAAGACCAGGGTTTGCAAAAAGGTAGATAAGTCATATGCTTAAGGGACACTGCTCCAGTATAAACATTTCTTTTCCGAATAATTTTAGAATTTGATTATATTTTTTCTATCGAAAGTTCGTGTTATTACCAGTTGAAAAATGGAGAAATATGAAAAACTGAAGAAAATGCTGAATGACCGTTGCGTAATTTCAAAAATGCCTTACACATGTCTTGCTCTAAATCATCGATTTCCATCTTGAGAAAAGCAGTTTCACATAACAAATACTCACTTACAGTCGAAAAATGATGCATAGTAAATACATGTCATATTTTCGAAATCAGGTAGCGAAACATATATGATGCGAAACTTAAAGTTTGTACGGTAATGAACGAGTGTTCCGAATAACTGGAGCATTGTCCTTTAATACTCGCAAGTAATAAAAACGATGGTATAGATAACGTAATCACCTTATTAGGAAACAAATCCCACAGGATAGCATTACACTGGAATAAAAATGGCCATGAACTGTAATTTTCTACAATAAATCAACTTATAATAGCTTGAGGAAAAGTAGGTCAAACTGAATGATTGAGATCGAAGAATAAATGACGGCGAAAACTTACTCACGAAAAGCTACGTCAAATTCCTAAATAATTATTTGTCCACAGAGAACACTTGATTCTATTAGTTTAGGCCTACTCGAAACAGCTTGAAACCATCATTCGTAATTTGTTATGGGAATTTCCGAAATAAATATCGGCAATACGTCAATTAATTACCAACCAAGGTTTAGACCTGTCAAAATTCAAATCCTATTGCAGGCGACAATTTTTAAGTGCATGCACTCTTTTGTATTTCTAGGTAGGAAACATTCACAATTTGTTGGAGATAAAGAAAATCACAGGCGGCAATCACATGACTCTGTTATGATATGCTTTCCTGACTTTTGTAAAAAAAAAAAAAAAAAAAAAAAAAAAAAAAAAAAAAAACACTCAGTAAGTACACGTTTTTTTCTCAAATTTGAATCAAGTACTCAACACTCAATATTGAGATACGTGCCATTCGATACGTCGTACTCTCCGGTCCATTTTGATACCAATATCTTCCCTCAAAACCCCGTCAAAGCTGTGAACATTCGTGCAAAGTATTTTTAATGCCGTCACGGTGATATATTTTCTTAAGAAATGTTTACACTTTGCACGAATGTTCTCAGCTTTGACAGTTAAGTATTTGATTTAAAATTTGAGAAAATGTGTACTTACCGAATGCTTTTGTTTACATAAGTAAGGAAAGCATATCATAACAAAGTCACGTGATTGTCGCCTGTGAAAATGCTTGCCACAATTTACTTTAATTGAAAAGACCCCGACAATTTAACAGTTGTTAGTATTCTGCTAGTCTCTGAGGGTGTTGCATGACCTGAAGTAGAATATGGTGCATGTGGACCAACTAGTTCCCCAAATCTGGAAAAAAATGGCATGTGGTAAAATGTGACAGGTATAAAATGACAGTCGGGGTCATATTGACCCCAGTTGACAGGATGTAGGTTATGCTAGCTATTTCTTTATTAGATCTATGTGACAGTTCAGGAAAACAACTTTCAAAAGAATTAATGGTGCTTATATATAAATTGCCTGCTATCACGCAAAATTCGAATTAATGAAAGTAATTTATTATAGTTTATATAAAATAAGATGCAATTCGGGATCTGGAAAAGGGTCCTTTATGGCATTTGAGACCAACATGGATCCAGATCCAGATCCATGCTGTTCTTTAACAACTTCTTCGTTACCGTTAGCAAATCTAGGAGAGGGGTTTATGGCATGATCAGACTGTACTTAGTCTCAAGCTGATCTTAAAACATGGTAGATCCGATTGCAATAAGGAATCGCTTTCCCAGATCATAGCTTGTAATTTGTTGTCTCGTCACTCACAAAAATGACCACACAGAAACCACGTGACACAATAATTTCATTTCACAAAACTGCCAACATTTTCTTGAGTATTTTGGTTAGTATTTTGGTTGATCGTCAATTTTAGTGTTTGTTTTTTGAAAAAATCCTTCCCATTCAGCAAGGCGTTTTCCCGCCTTCTCTGCTCAAAGTCTTTTTCAATTTGGTTATGTAATAAAATAATAATTGGAAAATATAGAAATTTTGTGTCACGAGACTGCCCGCAATATTAAACTGTGAACATTGGTGTTCAAGAAATCAGAAAAAAGCAAAGAAGACGTCGAAACAGAATAAACGTTTTAACTCATTTTCAAACAGGGAAAATCAAACAAATGAATTTCTATGCTATTCTTCTGTTATTTATTGCAGGGTTTAGACTGATTTGTTCGTAGTAAGCTACGACAAGTTGAAATGATAAGCCGACGGACATTTTTTTGAACCTTAGACCGTAGTAAACAACTTGTTTAGATTGATTATCTAAATCCAAATTACGTAACAAGCCATATGATTGGACGAGACGTATGTCTCGGACAATTGAATGGGTTGTTGGGTTATTTTGAATGAAAACCTGGAATTAAACGCCTTGGTCTTTAGTATTTGTTTTGGGGCTAGGAAAATAGAACGTGTGAATTCCTGTGATAATTTATTGTTATCCTTGGTTCGGGATTATTTGTTGAAAGACGTATTTGGGAACCTAATTCTATCTCAGAAGTCATCATGTAAAAGCGAAAGCCATTACGTAAATTGATTTCCACTCTTTTGACCCAGACAATGATCTATGTCCAAATACAGTATAGTACGATCACGATATATTTGCATATGTTTATAAAATTTACCTTTGAGGACAACAAAGTATCGGACTTCAAACGATTCTAATTTGCATGTGCAGCGTCCGTGTCAGAGATAAGCTGGTTTTAAGTTAGAATACCCGTAATATGACCAATTTGATTTGATTTAATTAGGGTTTACGCCGTTTTCAACTTCTATGGTCATATCGCGGCGGTTGGAGCACCTAACCGTGGGTTCCTGGTATTTCTCGCACCAGTACAACCACAATATCCAAACCGAGCCTCCAGCTGCTCTCTCACATAGATGATTCACACCCATTTGCGAGAGACAAATGACTTTTGTCAAATGTCAGAATGGATACTGGCCGAGCCGGGGTTCAAACTCGAGACCCCTGGATTGACTGACTCCGACGTAACCGACTGAGCTATCCGGGCTCGGCGTGACCAATTTGATATTCATAAACATCGGATTCTTTCGAGCGTCGTCGTTACGTATCCGAACATATTTGGGCGCGGTCGTAACATTCGGCGGTTGGAAGTTCCACCGCCGAATGTTTCCGACGTCACCCGAATAATTTCGACGTCGCGCGAATCTCATAAGGGATGGACTCCCTTAAACATACCAAAATAATCAGTGTAGCACTGAGCACTCGTATATTATCTTGCATAAGTCGACCGTCGTATAAATTCCTCTGGGTATATATTGACCCCATGTACAAATTTGGGAAATTCATCATCACTTAAATCCTTTCCCAAAAGGCGAAAATCATGCTGCTCCTATTAGAAAGCCGGTTCGGAATGGTCTGGACAAAGTAACTGTTGACACATGTATGTTTTTGTACAATACTTTGGTTTTATTTGTTTTACAAAAAAGGTAAATGCTGCTTACCCTCATTTACTTTCTATGTCTCAATAGTTTTCTCATTTTTTTCCAGGGGACGTCAAAACCTGTTCTTGTTTTGGAAAGGTATAAAACGCGGCGAGGAATGCCTTTATAGTCTATGTTGGCATCGCGGTTAAAATGGATCGAGAGAAATCAATTCAGTGAATAACCATAGCTTTAGGACAAAACAATGTTAGATTTGTTTCAGTAGGAGGGGTACGCAACCATAGAATAAATGAAAGTAAATCAAAGAAGGGGAGAGAATAAAATGAGTTGTAAAATGAGTAAAGGCAGATACAATACTGAGGGAAAGAAGAAAATGTTGATTATCATCATTTACTTCTTTTCATTCAAAGTTATCTCTATAAAGGGAAATGAAAACTATGACTTGATAGAGAAAGAGTAAAAAGTTCTAGCTGAAGGGCTAGAAACCATTTCTATGATGATAGTTTGACCCCCAATATCGTTTAGCAACAATTTACGGAGATTGAAACTTATGATCTCAGATTTTATCTCCCAAGCCTAATTGATTACTTAGATGTATCTCAGGTTGACGTTATAGGTGAGCCAATATTTTATTTCGTGGAAATCGCTGTCCTGGCTCATTTTCTCAGAAATGGCTTTCCATAAACATGTCATTTTAGGTACACCGTGTAACGACCATCACTACCAACAATGGAGACAGTTTATTTGGCCTGGCAGATGGAATGTTTCTGAAAATATTGCCATTTTGTACCGAAAAATGACCATTTTCTCTTGTCCCTGGATAAAATTATCAATTCCCAACATGATTTTCGATATAAAATAATCGGTAAAGATCGGATTTTTCTTCATTTCATTAATGTTTTATATCTCACATTATTAATAGTGTCAGCCCTTTTTGAGATAATATAAATACGACGAAGATTTTTTGCCATATATGTCTGTCCCTGGATTTTTGATACGAAATGTCCTCGCAATAACTTACATGTGCGTAATCAAAGTCTTTTTGGTTAGATTTCCTTTAAATACAACCCAAACGGAGGTGGAAACACTCATTAAAACCACGATGTTTAAATGAAGACAAAGCAATACTTGGTTTCGAATTTGCGAGGCAAAATAGGTAGGCCGTTGGCTGCGTAGACTTATTTTTTCGTTTTCTATGCAACGCGATCAACCACACTATATTTCTCAGATCTTAAAATCGTATAGCTTTACTTATTCAGATATAAAATCATGTCGTTTACTGCATGCAACATATTTTCTCCCTAGTTATTCTTGTGTGTAATTTGGAGCGAATGGTCGAGGAATTCCTCGCAATAACTGTCCTCGCAATAACGACAGTTTTGTTACTGGGAGTACGAAAATCGTTACTGCAAAGACATTATAAGTTGTCTTATGTAATATGGACTTTTTTCCCAAAGAGAAAAAGGTCTTGGTGCATAATTGTCTCAAACTATAATAGGAAAGCGAAGTATTTCAGATAAAAAATATATTAATTACTGTTGCCAAACATGTGTACCGATCAGTTGTTACGGAGCGGACTTGGAATCGTTATTGCAAGGACTCCTTACACATTTATGGATTCTTGGTACCACAAATAAATGAATTTTATCACTAGTCTAATGGAGATATTTTGCCAATCACCTTGGAATGTTGTATGAAGTATATTATTCTAGATTAATTGACAAGATTAATTCTAAATGATCGTTCTGAAATGACCTTTCCTCAATATCGGAGAGACATTATACACTATTTCTTTTTAAAGTATGAATCTGTATATCTTTGTTCCATGGGTTTTTAAGAAATTACTTAGTCATTTTTTGAATGTGGTCATGGCAAAGTAGTGCCTGATGCTATATGGGGTGCCGTGGAAAGACAAGTAGATTTTTTTTTAATTTTCAAGGCAATTTACATGTATTGATTCAAATCGTACATGTAACCTTGCAATCACAACATTTCATCCCGAAAAAAAGATGGTTTTTGTTCAAATATTATCTTATCTAGGTAAACAAGAAGTTAAGAAGAAAACATTTTCAAATTACTTCATTTCTTTTTGTTTTGTTTTGTTTTTTGGACAATCAGTTTAGGACACTCAACGTCTTACAACCGTGTATCTAAATTATTATGTGAGCTATCTTCCAAGAAGAAATAACAAAAACAACAACAACAACAACAAATCATCTGCGTACATTGCTGAAAGGATCGAACTCAATTATTATGCCAAGACTGTACAGTTAGACTATGGTCGAGATTTTTCGCTCCTAAACGATTTACTTTACCTTGAATGTGTTTTACTTGAATTTTCATATGTTAATATTTTCCCAATGTAATATTTTATGGTTTGACGAGAAGGTTGAAGACATTCCATTTTTTTCTTTTTTTCGTCATATTTGTAATTGCTTAACTTTCTTCGGGTCTTCTCATTTTTTTACAAAGAAGACTTGGTTTTTACTTCCTAATTTACGAACACTAAGGTAAGAGAAGTAAATGCTGATTACCAGCTCTGACTCCGTTTCCCTTGATATCCATTCATCTATATTGTACACACAAGTTAGATTTTCATAAACTTCATTTTTCTAGTCTTCAACAGCTTTCAAGTTGTATAATTTTTATGCTAGGTATATATCCACTGCCGATCAAATCAACTGGACCAAGCCGAATCAATCGACCGAGTACAGATCGAACTCGATCGCCATTTGTGATCGGGAATGGTCGTGGTAATCGAGCTTTATCCGCACCACCTTTTCATCTTTCTCTATTTGTTTAAATATAAAAGATTATTTGTGTAAGATTGGGTAGAGAGTTGATCGAAAAGCAATCGTGTATTAATCGAATAGGCGATCGACCAGATCAGAAATCAATCAAATCTGGAGATCGAGTGTGATCGGATTAACATCATTATATCGATCACATGGCCTCTTACTCAAGTGACTCCCAACCACATCTCGATCAACTCGATTTGTGCTTTATCTGTTCATTCGATCAAATAGACGGTAGATGTCGGGTTGATCGAGTAGAGATCGAGAAAGGTCTTTAAGTCGGGAATAATGGGCGAATTTGAGCAGTCAGTGCGATCGATTTGACTTGATCAGCAGTTGTAACATAACATGTAACGTTTTTGAAAGGGTTTAACAAACTGACTTTTATATTTAAATGTATATATTTTTTACGATTGCACTGATTTTAATATTTAATGACCATATATAGGTCAATACAATGTAAGAAATGGAAAACTATTTAAATAAAAGTCCTCACAGTAATGGTAAATGTCATTCCAATAACAAAGACTTTTTTTATTACAAACTGCAGCATGGTTCAATAAAAATTATGTGTTTTATGGTAAAATTGGTATGTTTTTGAATCTAATTATTTGAAGTGTGAATAACATAGTAAAATTAATTTCTTTCTGCTTATTTCATAAAATAGGGAATATTGTACTTGCAATAACTAATATGTCCTCGATGTAACGATGCAATTTTAGCAAATTATTTCACAAAAAAGGTGTTACGCTAACTTTATTGTGCCTGAAATACAAAGAGAATAACATTTTCTAGAGTCTAAAGTACATGTACATACATTTTTTCTTAGATAGAAGCTTTATTACATTTGATAAAGACAAAATTCTCTATTTAATTATGAAAATACAATACTACATTGAAAAAAAGCCAAGCGAATCATATTTGGAAATCGACTTGGACATAAGTCCTTCAGTCTGGCGTCTTTTTCTCAAAACACATATTTTGAAATAATCTTGAAACTTGCAAATCGAATTTCTGAAAGAAAATGTGGTTGTTACAGCGAGGACATTTTATTGAGACCATAGATTTATGAAAGACGATCTCGAGTATTTCCATGCGCATTGGAATGTTCCTGATAACGTTATTCATTACTTTAAATGTAGTACTTTTATCCTGAACCAAAATTCACAGAATAAATTGGAAATAAAAATTGAACAATTTTTCGTCAGATTTCCACGAAAATAAATATTGGCTCAGGTACAGAATATTTCAGTACTTAAATCGAAAAGACGCATTTTGGTCCTAAAGTTTAAGTATTTTATATATGCATTATGAACTCTTATATGAAAAACAATTTACAACGGCTTGTTTTGGAAATGATTAAGTCACTAAAGATGTAGACATCGAATGACACATTGCCTTCGTGACATTTACTGAAAGTATATCATTGGAGATAATGACATTTAAAGGTCACTGCATCAATAGCGTGCATCCGAACGGATGTACCATTATCGAATAAATGCATTAACTAATGCGCTGTTCATTACGAAATCAGATTGTTTGTTAGAAAAGGACCCATTTGACAGTTAAGACCTTCATGTTCCTAAGATTGTATTTGGATTTTTTTCTTGGGGTATACAACCCATCATTAGCACCAAAGAGCCAGAGGCGAAATTTGGAACGTGCCAGTAATTCCTAAACTGTGTTTCATTTCCATTCCACATAAAAACTTAAGCATTTTGAACGGTTTAGAATTTTGAATTAATGCATACTTAAGGAAATAGATCTATTTGGCAAAAAATGTTCTAAATTACCTCCCATGCATATGAGTATAGAGTAAAATAATATTTGTAAATTATTTTCCTCTTGAAGCATAATCTTGAAATCCGACAGGTGAATCAACTTTTGTGAAGTGAATTTACAAGTGTGAGTAATTTGATGCATTTCGGATAGCTAGAAAGGGATGTTTTTAATGATGGGTCATATACCTTAATCGGTTATCTAATTCGGAATTACACTACAAGCCATCTGGTTGGACGAGACGTATGCCTTGACCAATCAAATTGCTTGTTGTGTTATCTAAAATAAATGCTATTTTGAGAATAAGATTGGTCGGTAAAAATTGCTCCAGGTGAGCAAGCACATCTGCACGAAAAGGACATGCCCGCCCCGAAGTAAACATATATAAAATGACCGATCAACTGCGTTATCTAATGTGCCATCCTTTAACCCTTTTCCAAACAACATTTCAGTCTGTTCCAATAAGACATGCCAGAAAGACCACACGTAGAAAATATGTTCAAGCACTGGGTCCAAAGGTTCCGCCTAGGTACGCCCCTGCCAAGGTCCATCCGTAACCGTTTTGATATCAATTATCGCATGGGGCTCTCTTCAACACCTCGTGGTTGAAAACGGCGCAAAATCCCAATAAAATAAAATCAAATCAAGATCTCGTGATTGTCTGACAATTTACGTTTACATGTAGGTATACCAACGTATTCAAACCAACCGCGGTCATGCATTTTATACTAAAAAGTAACGCACAGAAACATTTTTGGGGAAAGAAGTGACAGAAAAAATGGCATATCGTGCCTTTTCAATGATATCTTTCGCAACTGAAACAGATAACTTCTACTTGACATTATATTGCAATTAGTCGTCTGCAAAATTATTCCGTTAATTTAGACCTTCCTAAAATGCTGCCGTTTGTTTGGTAAGGGTTGAATTAAGAAGAGCAAGAAGCTAAGCGAGGCCGTTATATTCAATTCCATTGATATTCTTGCAACGTGCTAAATCAATAATTGAATAATTCCTTTAGTGTCAATTTCTCCCTAAATGAAACACAAAAGGCACTGAACTCGTTCAAATATTCTCAGCATTTGGGTCATAGCCTCATAGGACACTTAACCATGGCCGGAAATCATGTGACACAAAAATATAAAAAAGCCGTCAATAATTGTGTAAATAGAATTCGGAGCAGAGATGGTGCAAAACGTCCGGGATAAGGTTGATGTAGTACTAGATCTTTTTAAAATTAGCTGATAAAATTATTGGCGACCAACCTAAACTGTGAATGTTCGCTTATGACATTTTAATAATCTGGTTTGTAAAATACCATTGGCATTCGGCAATCCATGGCGTCTTTTTTGCTTTCTCTGGTGCAAACCTTTTTCGAATCATATATTAGAAGAAGTATTGTTAAAATATCGAAAATATACCACGTAATGCCCGACCGCTAGACATGAGTATGAATTATCAAGAAACATAGGGAGCAAGAATTAGGAAGAAATTCTAAGCAAATGTGACGGCATGTGTGGGTGACAGAGACACATAATCCTGTTACTTGTTACGTTGTGGGAAAAATGACCACTGGGAGGTCTAAAAAATTCAAACCATTATATAAATGGCCAATAATTGTAATTCTCTACATTAAATCAATTACATGTATAATAGCTTGAGGAAAAGTAGGTCAAAATGAATAGTTAAGATAAAAAATAATGATGACGAAACATTACTCAGGAAAAGCTACGTCAAATTCCTAAATAACCATTTGTCCACAGAGAAAATTTTATTCTATTAGTTTACTAGGAGCAGATGGAAACCATCAGTCGTAATTTGTCAGAGGAAATGAATATTGACAGTACACAATAAATACGCTGACACGTTTTGCTGTTTTTGTATGTCACGTATAGTGCTCCCACGATATTCAGAATCCCGCTTAACAATAAAACATTTATCAATTTACTAATTTTAGGTTATAAAGATCAAAATGAAACCATTTTGATGATAATCAGTATTTTGATGTAATATTGACGAGACGATTTGCACGTGCGTCTCTACAATAACATATTTTTATGGGTTAAAGGTTTGTTTATAAATATAAGAAAAGCGTGGGACACCTATAATATATAATCTTTTGGTAATTAGGGCAGAATATCCGTAATGTGACCATTTAGAGAGTCATACGACGTCGACATTTTTCAGCAATGTCGATATAAGGATCGACGGTATCCGATCTATACATGTAAAGATAACATACGGGTTACAATGGTCAAAGCATTAGAATCAAACCCGGAAGTAGGTTATTTATCTATCGTTAGATAACTTATACAAGATCGAATTGAAAAAAGTTCAATTATATCTATTCCTTATCGCAATTCGATCTTAGAAACAAAACTTTTGCTTTCGTCAATCTCTCACAGTTTCAATTTTGTAAGACCTGAGAGCTACTTGCTTTAGGGTAGCTACTAGATCTACTACTCCCAGCAAAGAAATTGTATTTTTTGATATTATAGAGCTACTGCAGACAATAAAATGCCCGTTAACAGAACCTCAACCGTGTGCAATTTATAGCACTATCAATAAAGGGTAAACCTGAGAAAAACGTTTTTCAGCAATTTCTACTTTTCTCTCAAAGTCATCCAAATTATTTATCTTTGAGACACGCAATAAGCAATGTTTGTTTAGGAAATGGTTTCAAGACCTTAGGTTTTTGTCTTCGAAAACGTTCCTAGCAATGTTGCATTGAATCTTATTAACGCTTTACCAAGCGACAAAAACTTGCACCGCTGTAGTTTAAAGCACCAGACGTCAAAATGGATCTTTATACAGCTAAGAGTTTTTTTAACAACAAAGCGCAGATCAACGTTAAGACAAAAAGAAGAAATGCTGAATATCAACATTTTCCTTATTTTTTTCTGAATGTATTTATAAGCTTTATTTTAAGCGAGCCGGGACTTTATGTCCGAGGAGCTAATGTCACAGCCCTAGTGTCGGCGTCGGCGTCGCGTCCCGTCCCGTCTTCACTTGAAAAACTTTAACCTGGTCTATATCTCAGGTACTATTAGAGATACAGTCTTGATATTTCACACATGGATACATCTTGACAAGACTTTTCATTTGGAACCATGACCTTTGACCTAGTGACCTTGACCTTGGAGTTAGACCTACTTTTGAAAAACTTTAACCTGGCGTATATCTCATGCACTATTATTGATAGAGCCTTGATATTTCACACATGGATACATCCTGCCAAGACCTTTCACTTGGGACCATGACCTTTGACCTTATGACATTGACCTTGGAGTTTGACCTTCGTTTAAAAAATTAGCTGTTTTTGTGACAAGCTCCCGTATAGGCGAGCTAAGTTGTCCGCGGACAACTCTTGTTAATATTGGAAACACCAAAACCTGTTCTTACTTGAAATGCTTGAGAAATCTGTTCTTCATTTGATCTATGTGAGAGCCCAGGAAAACTACTTTCAAAAGAACCAATCGTGCTTTTATATAAATTGCCTGCTATCACGCAAAATTCGAATAGATGAAATGAATTATTATGTCTTATATAAAACAAAATGCAAATAAATGAGCCGGGATCTGGAAAAAATGTCCTTTGTGCCATTTGAGATCAACTTTGATCCAGATCAGCCAGTGCATAGGCACAGTCTGATCAAGATCCATGATGTTCTGTAATAGTTTTCTCTCTAGGAGAGCAGTATATCCTCGGTATTATCTTAACTCTAGCTTTGATTAAGCTGGAATTTGGGGGTCTTGCAAAAACGCCGACGAAATGTACTTGGGCACAGACTGAGTCCCAATTGCTGCAAGGAACTCTTTTTCCATAGCTTAGAACGCATGAATTCCTGTGATAATTTATTGTTATCCTTGGTTCGGGATTATTTGTTGAAAGACGTATTTGGGAATCTAATTCTATCTCAGAAGTCATCATCTAAAAGCGAAAGCCATTATGTAAATTGATGTCCACTCTTTTGACCCAGACAATGATCTATGTCCAAATACACTACAATACGATAACGATATATTTGCATATGTTTACAAAATTTACCCATATGCAATCAACACAATATCGGACTTTAAAAGATTCTAATTTTGCATGTGTTATGTGTGGCACAGAGTTAAGGTGGCTTTAAACATACCAGATTAATCAGTTTTGCTTTTTTGTGGAACACGATATATCATCTTGCATTAATTAGTCGACCGTCGAGTTATTCCTCTTGTGGATATACATGTATATTGACCAAGTTGTACATGCCTTTGGAAGTGAATCTGATCATCATTTTAATCCTTTCCCAAAGGCAAAAATGATACTGTTCCAATTTGAAAGCTGGCCCGAAATAGCCTAGACAAAATAACATTTATATTAAATGTTAATAAATGCTGGCTTTGTTTACAATATGAAATTGAATGTCCCGAGAAAAATGGTTGGTTATCAGGCAATATTATCTATGGCATCACACACCCACTTCACTCCAAATAGACCAAATCTTGTTTGGGAAAGGATACAACAGGGTGAGGAGTGACTTTAGGACAGTTTTTGGCCTCACGGCTAAGATGAGGAGAGAAATAATTTCAGTTAATAGCCCTAACTTAAAGACACGAAATATAAGACTGAATGTAAACCACATAATAAATGTTAAGAAAAAAGTATAGAATAGTATGTGGCAGAAAAAATATCGAGGGATAAAAGTGAATGCTGATTATCTTTTCCTTCAATGTGTTTTAACCCTTTTCCAAACGACAACATCTTAAGGTGGTCCATTTCGAATACTGCTGCAGACGACAAACTCCATGTTGCCAAAAATAATATTTGTGTGTAAAATGGCACGAAGATATTGAGACAAAATTAGAAATTGCTGGTTTTCAGCAATTTTTCCTTTTGTCTCAATGTTTTACCAAACCTTTCCCATTAGGGACGTCAAAACCATGACTTGATATGGAAAAAGTAAAAAGCTCTAGCTGTAGGACACGAATCCATTTTTATGATGATAGTTTGACCCCCAATATCGTTTAGCACCAATTTACGGAGATTGAAACTTATGATCTCAGATTTTATCTCCCACGCCCAATTGATTATTTAGATGAATCTCAGTTTGGCGTTACGTTCCCAGACAATTTTAGAACTTAAAAAGATACATTTTAGTTCTAAAGTTCAAGTATTTTATATGTATTATAAACTCTTATATCAAAAATAATTTACAACGGCTTAGTTTGGAACTGATTATGTCACTAGGAATGTAGAAATCGAATGCCATATTGACTTCGTGACATTTACTGAATGTATATCATTGGAGATAATGACATTCAATGGCCACTGCATCCATTGCGTGCATCCGAACGGATGTAACATTATCGACTAAATGCATTAACTGATGTTGTTCATTACGAAATGCGCTGGCTTCTTGGAAATTGACCCATTTGACAGTTAAGATATTCATGCACCTAGGATGGTATTCGCAAAATTTTCGTAATCGGTCATCCAATTCTGAATTACACTAGAAGCCATCTGGTTGGACGAGACGTATATCTCGGCCAATCGAATTGCTTGTTGTGTAATCTAAAGAAAGTTGTTGTTTTTTTTTAAAAAAATACTGGTTGGTAAATATAGCTTCAGGTGAGCATGCAAATCTGCACGCAGAGGACATGCCCGTCCCGAAGTAAAATATAATATAAAATGACCGATCAACTGCGTTATCTTATGCGCCATCATTTAACCCTTTTCCAAACACAAATTCAGTCTGTTTCATTAAAACTTGTCAGAAAGACGACACGTGGATAATAAGATAAAGCACTGGGTCCCAACGCCACGCCTAGGCACGCCCTACCTATGCTCATCTACAACCTTGTTAATACCAATAATTGCAAGGGGCTCTCTTCAACACCTCGGGATTGTCTGTCAATTTGTGTTCATATGTAGGCATAGAAACGATTCGAAACAAGCTGTGGTTATGAATTATGTACTAAACAGTAACGCTTGGAAACATTCTGGGGAAAGATGTGAAAGAAATAAAATGTCTTACTGTGCGTTTTCAATGGTATCTTTCGCTTCTGTAATTATTCAATTACTCCTTAAATTTACTAGTTGCAATTTGTCGTTTGCAAATACCTTTAATTTCGACCACCCTTTATGGTTGCCGTTTGGTAAAGGGTTGAATTGAGAAGTGCAAGAAGCTAAGCGAGGCCGTGGTATTCAATTCCATTGATATTCTTGCAACGTGCTAAATCAATAATTGAATAATTCCTTTAGTGTCAATTTCTCCCTAAATGAAACACAAAAGGCACTGAACTAGTTCAAATATTCTCAGCATTTGGGTCATAGCCTCTTAACCATGGCCGGAAATCATGTGACACAAAAATATATAAAAAAACGTCAATAATTGTGTAAAAACAATTCGGTTCAAGGATGGTGGAAATCGTCCGGGATAAGTTTGATGTGGTAGATCTTTTTTTTAAAAAAATCAGCTGGTAAAATTATTGGCGACAAACCTAAAGTGTGAATGTTCCTATATGGCTCTTTAACAATCTGGTTTGGAAATACAATTGGCATTCGGCAATCCATGGCCTTTGTTTTATTTTCTTTCTCTGGTGCAAACCTTTTTTTGAATCATATGTGACCCGTCACGCTAAAAGGGACCTTATATGAAGTGTGTAAATTATCGACCCTAGTCAGTCTGCACAGTCTGCGCAGCCAGACTAGGGCCGACACTTTTCACTTGTATGTAATTTTCTTAATCCGGAATGTTCTCCCTATCGTACTATATCTTCATTTTTTCGCATACGGGATCTGGTTGACCTGTGCTGAGTCTGACAAGTATGTCAAAAATTGGATTTTTGGAGTTCGGATAAGGTCCCTTTTAGCGTGACGGGTCACATATATCAAAAGAAGTATTGTTAAAATATCGAAAATATACCACGTAATTCCCGACCGCTAGACATCAGTATAAATTATTAAGAAACATAGGGAGCAAGAATTAGGAAGAAGTTCTAAGCAAATGTGACGGCCTGCGTGGATGACAGAGACACATACTCCTGTTACGTGATATTCCTGTTACTTGACGCGTTGTGGGAAAAATGACCACTGGGAGGTCTAAAAATTTCAAACCATTATACAAATGGCCAAGAATTGTAATTTTCTACAATAAATCATTTATAATAGCTTGAGGAAAAGTAGGTCAAAATGAATAGTTAAGATAAAAAATAAATGATGACGAAAAATTACCCAGGAAAAGCTACGTCAAATTCCTAAATAACCATTTGTCCACAGAGATAACTTTATTCTATTAGTTTACTAGACGCAGCTTGAAACCATCATCCATAATTTGTTATGGGAAATGAATATTGACAGTAGACAATAAATACGCTGACACGTTTTTGCTATTTTTGTATGTCACGTTATATAGAATCTTTGGGTAATTAGGACAGAATACCCGTAAAGTGACCATTTAGGGATTTATACGACGTCAGCGTTTTTCAGCGACGTCGTTATAACGTTCGACGGTAACCGATCTATACATGTAAAGATAACATACGGGTTACAACGGTCAATTCATTAGAATCAAGCCCCGGAAGTAGGTCATTAATCTATCGTTAGATATGAAAAAACGATACACATGTAACTTATACAAAATCGAATTGAAAAAAAATCAATTATATCTATTCCATATCGCAATTCGATCTTAGAAAAAAAACACGTTTGCTTTCGTCAATTAGTCACAGTTTCAATTTTGTAAGACTTAAGAATTACTTGCTTAAGGGTAGCTATTAGATCTACTACTCCAAGCAAAGAAATTGTATTTTTTGGATATTCTAGAGCTACGGCAGACAATAAAATGCACGTTAACAGAACCTTCAATCGTGCTTAATCAATATAGGGGCAGAGACATATACCGGTAACAACATGTTTATATATGTCTCTGATAGGGGTAAACCTAAAAAAAACCCCGATTTTCAGCAATTTCTACTTTTTTTCTCCAAGTCATCCAAATCATTTATCTACAGCACACGCCATGATCAATGTTTGTTTAAGAAATGGTTTTAAGACCTTAGGTTTTCTTTTCTTCGAAACAGTTCCTAGCAATGTTGCATTGAATTTTTTTAACGCTTTACCAAGCGGCAAAAGCTAGTACTGCGGCAGTTTAAAGCATCAGATGTCAAAATAATTTTTCATAATGCTAAGGGTTTTGTACAATAAAGCACAGAACAATGTTGAGACAAGGAGAAGAAATACTAAATAACAGCATTTTCCTTACTTTTTTCTCAATGTTTTATAAGCTTTATTTTTGATATTAGAAACACCAAAATGTGTTCTTACTTGGAAAAGGGTTGATATATATGTTTGTCATTTGATCTATGTGCCAGTCCATGAAAACTACTTTCAAAAGAACCAATCGTGCTTTTATATAAATTGCCTGCTATCACGCAAAATTCGAATAGATGAAATGAATTTATAATGTCTTATATAAAACAAAATGCAAATAAATGAGCCGGGATCTGGAAAAAAGCGTCCTTTGTGCCAATTGAGACCAACTTTGATCCAGATCAGCCTGTGCATAAGCACAGTCTGATCAAGATCCATGATGTTCTGTAATAGTTTCTTCTTTAGGAGAGTAGTATATCGTCGGTATTATCGTAACTCTAGCTTTGATTAAGCTGGAATTTGGGGTCTTGCAAAAACGCAGACGAAATGTACTTGGACACAGATTGAGTTTCAATTGCTGTAAGGAACTTTTTTTCATAGATTAGAACGCGTGAATTCCTGTGATAATTTATTGTTATCCTTGGTTCGGGATTATTTGTTGAAGGACGTATTTGGGGATCTAGTTCTATCTCAGAAGTCATCATCTAAAAGCGAAAGCCATAACGCAAATTGATTTCCACTCTTTTGACACAGACAATGATCTATGTCCAAACATACTATAGTGCGGTCAGGATAATGGTACATGTTTACAAAATTTACATAGGAAAACAACACAGTATCGGACTCACGTACAGTTGACGCCACATCGAATGGCACGTGCTTATGTTTTGTTTAACGTTCAATTACATTTGAACAAAGTATAAACAATGTGCCATACGATGTATGAAAGACATCGCATTCCCATTTCATTTTTTAAAAAAATGTCTTGATGCCTAGATTTGCTATTCTGATGATATAAATGCTATCAGTTCATTTAAAGTGACATTTCACATTTATTTCATTTCTTAAAAGTATGTCTTGATACAAAGATTGTTTATTCTAATGCGTAGAAATACTGTCAGTTGTTATTTATAAGCGAAAAATACGCCTTTAAAGTTGAGACAGAAATGACAAATTCTAAATAAATCTGAAATGTTGTCCACAACAATTTGTTTAATTTTAGCACAAAAATATATATTTCTCGTAAATGGTTCAATACTTTGACTTGAAATTTTCAGAATTTTCATAAGAAAATATGCTCTTTCAGATAAAATAAAAGTAAAATTTATGTAAAAATCATTCTGAAATGTCACTTTAAGTCGTTGCTGATAAGCGAAAAACATGCCTTTAAAGTTGAGACACAAATGACAAATTCCATAATACATATGAACATCAATTTGTTTTAACACAAAAAATGTACATCGTAAACAGCGCAATATTTGGCTTGAAATGTTCAGAATTTTCTTCAGAAACTACGCTCTTTCTTTTAAACATACCAAATAATCAGTGATACTTTTTTGTAGCACTGAACACTCGTCTATTTTCTTGCATAAGTTGACCGTCGTATAAATTCCTATGGGTATATATTGACCCCATTGTACATGTATATGCAAATTCATCGTCACTTTAATCCTTTCCCAAAACGCGAAGATGCTGCTGCTCCTATTCGAAAGCGAAAGCCGGTTCGGAATGGTCTGGACAAAGTAACTGTTAACACATGTATGTTTTTGTACAATACGTCGGTCTTATTTACTTTTACAAAAAAGAGCAGTAAATGCTGGTTACCCTCATTTACGTTCTATGTTTCAATAGTTTTCCTAGCATTTTTTCCAGGGGACGTCAAAACCTGTTCTTGTTTTGGAAAGGTATAAAACGCGGCGAGGAATGCCTTTATAGTCTATGTTGGTCTCATGGTTAAAATGGAGAGAGAAATCAATTTAGTTAATAGCCATAGCTTTAGGACAAAAAATGTTAGATTTGTTTCAGTAAAAGGGGTACGCAACCATAGAATAAATGAAAGTAAATCAAAGAAGGAGATAGAATAAAATGAGTAGTAAAATGAGTAAAGGCAGATACAATACTGAGGGACAGAAGAAAATGTTGATTATCATCATTTACTTCTTTTCCTTCAAAGTCATCTCTATCAAGGGATGTGAAAACCATGGCTTGATAATGAAAGGGTAAACATACCTAGCTGTAGGGCACGGATCCATTTTTTACGATGATATTTTGACCTCTTATGTCTTTTAGCACCAATTTACGTAGATTGAAACTTATGATCTCAGATTTTATCTCCCACGCCTAATTGATTACTTAGATGAATCTCAGTTTGACGTTATAGGCACAGAATATTTTAGTACTTAAATCGAAAAGATGCATTTTGGTTCAAAAGTTTTAAGCATTTTATATATGCATTATGAACTCCTATATTAAAAACAAATTTACAACGGCTTGTTTGGGAACTGATTATGTCACCAGTGATGTAGACATCGACTGACACATTGACTTCGTGACATTTACTGAAAGTATATCATTGGAGATAATGACATTTAATGGGCACTGCATCCATAGCGCGCATCCGAACGGATATAACATTATCGAATAAATGCATTAACTAATGCGCAGTTCATTACGAAATCAGCTGGTTTCTTGTAAAAGGACCCGTTTGACATGTAAAACCTTCATACACCTAGGCTTGTATTCGCAAAAAATATTCTTAATAGGTTATCTGATTCTCAATTACACTACACGCCATCTGGCTGAAAGAGACGTATATCTCGGCCAATGGAAGTGTTTGTTGTGTAACCTAAAAAGGCTATTTTGAGAATAAGACTGGTTGGTAAATGTGTACATAGAGCCTAGGTGAGAATGCACATCTGCACCCAAAGGGACATGTCCGCCCCGAAGTGAACAGATTCAGTCTGATCCATTTGAGACATGTCAGAAAGACCACACGTGGAAAATATGTTCAAGCACTGGGTCCAAAGGCCCCGCCTAGGTACGCCCTTGCCAAGGCCCATCTGCAACCGTGTAAATATCAATTATCGCAAGGGGCTATTTTCAACATTACGATAGTGTCTGGCAATTTGCGTTCATACGTAGATATACATGTAATAACGATTCCAAACCAGTCGTGGTAGACCTACAAGGTAGGGGAGCCCGGGGCTAATTCGGCCCTGGGGCAAGTTCGGCTAGTGGCTCTTTTGAGCATTTCGACAGAGATAGAGAGCTCGGACCCGTAATGACACTCATGACGAAAGCTTTTCGCAGAAGGTTTTTGGCCGCATTGAATACAATAACATAGAATTTAGAATACGATTCTTATTTTTAGACACTGTCAGTAATTTTTCCACATTTGTGTAAGTTTTTGTTTACTGTAATAGATCTATGTGCCATGATTCAGACTTCTTTTTTGTATATTTATGAGGACAATTAAGTCCTCTTTCATATTAAAACTAATGATGAAGTTTTCATGTTATCTAAAAAAAGATATGATGTGATGTGGGCAAGAGGTCCGTCTGGGGTTAGTTAGACTATTGGGGTTGGGGCAAGTTCGGCCACGACCAAACTTGCCCACGAATAAAAAGAATAACCGCGGTTAGAAAAGCATTTTCTTGTCGTATCTTAATATATCAATCGCACAGACCTAGCTCTAGCAGAAATGTAAAAAAATGGACAAATTCAAAATCACAGGCCGAACTTGCCCCGGCCTCCTACTTGTTATCCCAAATGGCCCCTTACTCAAGATGATTTCACTGTTAAAACAATGCTTTGTCATTTTATACCTTCATTTGTAAGTCGTTTACATACAGATTCCTTGAAATTCAAGCAGTCTAAAAATGAAATATAAGGAATTATAGGTCTGTGCATACCTTGCCACAGCGGTGCACCGAACTTGATCCATGCATGGGTCAGGTTCGGCCACCACGATCAATTCTCTTTATTGAAAAGACAAATATAAAAAGGACAGACGCAGTTTGAAAGGCTATCGCTTGTCGAACTTAAATATAAATCACGCCCAAATAGCTTTCATTTAATTAATATGAGCAATCGAAAATAGGGGGCCGAACTAGCCCCGGTCTACCCTTATGAAGTATAAGTGTACTTAACAATAACACGCGGAAATCTTCTGTGGAAAGATGTGAAAGAAAAAAAATATATTGGTATGCCTTTTCAATAAAATCTTTTGCTACAGTTAGCCTCTAATTATTTCTATTTCGAAATTACATTGCAAGTTGTCGTCTGTAAATACCGTTAATACCGACCTTCCTAAATCGTTGCCGTTTGGTAAATAGTTGAATTAAGAAGTGCAAGAAGCTAAACGAGATCGTTGTATTCAATTCCATTGATATTCTTGCAACGTGCTAAATCAATAATTGAATAATTCCTTTGGTGTCAATTTCTCCCTAAATGAAACACAAAAGGCACTGAACTCGTTCAAATATCCCCAATCTTTGGGTCATAGGCTCATGGTAAACTTAAAAAAGGCATGAAATCACGTGACGCAAAAATATTAGAAAGCCGTCAATAATTGTGTAAATACTTGACCAATTTAAATTCGGAGCAGAGATGGTGGAAAACGTCAGGGATAAGATGGATATTGTAGATGTTTTTGAGAATATTGCTGACCAAACAAAACTTTTTATAAATCTAGTTTGTAAAATGCCATTGGCATCCAGCGATCTCTGCGTTTTTCGCTTTCTCTTGTTCATAACTTCTTCGAATCGGTCATATATGAGCAGAAGTATCGACACATCGAAATGTATCATGTGATTCCCTACCATAAGACAAGAGTGTGAATTATTAAGACGTAACGTCAAAAGTTGCGGACCAACGTTGTAACACGCATATCGGCCGTTTTCCGACGTTAACGTTACGCGAAGGTGTAAAGAAAGTTATAACTTTCCCCAAAACATGAGAAATGACAAATTTTCAATGTTGGCCAAAAGAAAACATTTTCACAATAAAACCAATACATGCATACATGAAAATAGCACCGTACAAAATTAATAATCTCAACTATCAATAAATAAACAACAGAATTAGTTCGTAAGTATTGAAAAATCAAGCTCTAATGAATATTGAAAGTGAATATTTTACACCTGTAGGAGAAATGGAGCCGTTTCATACGTTAAATATAACTTGTCAAGTATGCATATTTTTGTTATTAAGATATTTCTACTTGCGCAAATGTAAAAAAATAAAAATAAATAAACAAATAAAAATAAAAAAAAAAATGTGAAAATACTTACTAAATAATCGTCTTCAAGTTTACTCGTTAGCAGACAAAAGATAGAATATTCTTTTACATGGGGTCTACAACAGATGCATTATATGTAGGAAAAATGAAACTCCGAGACTAAATGCTGCAACATATTAGATGAAATCAATGAAATGCTTTACTTAAAAAAATGTCTTCTATTATCTCAACGTTTTCTTATGCATTGGTCAATGCTTTTCTTTCTTTTTTCTGTTACGGGTCTCAAACTTTAACCTTAAGTTGCGTAGACCACAAATAGCAAGATATTCAAACAAACAACGATAAAACAAGTGGATCTAGAGCATCGATACATGATCGTAAAACGCCATGAATAGTTCTTCACAAATCAACATGACTACAAATCGTCAAAAACGCGTTTTTGTGACATTTTTAAGACGCTACATCACACTCTATATCTTCGCTAGTTGAAGAGATATTGACAAATGCATTTGAGCCGGGATCTGGAAAAACGTCCCTTAAAGCATTTTTAAAAATTGAGTTTCAAGATGAGCCTGTTGTCAAATGCAGTCCAATGTGCATCCAAGCTGATCTCTTTAAGTTACTACAGATCTCGAAGAATCCATTAGAGAACAACATGGATCCCGATCAGACTGTGCGTATGCACAGGCTGATCTGGATCTATGTTGGGCTCAAAAGCCTTAAGGGACGTTTTTCCAGATCCTGGCTCATTTATTTTTTCAAATTTTATCCGAGATGTATGTCGAAAATCAATTCAAATTCAAAATATTTTGATTTTCTTAGAAAAAAAGCTATATATGAAAAAATCACCCTTGCATTTGGGACCGTTTTAGTGAAAATGTGACATTTTTAAGACGCTACAAACACAATAAAATAATGATTTTCTTCAACTCCAATCAAGACAAAAAATTAACTACAAAAACTAGATCTCAGATGTATGTCCCAAAATTTTTTATATTGATTTCTAATCGCTATTGGAAAAATAAATTAGATTTAAAAATTAGACATACCGAAAAAATGACGTTTTTTTAACAGCGTGACGCTACTTATCTCTTTCTTTCCATTTCTCCATAGTTTGTTTACACCATCCAACTGCCGTAAGATTTACGCTATATCTTCTGTGACATCACTGGCGTAATTTGCCAAAGTTTGTGCGCTTTAAAAAGTCTTACTTTTTATTCTATTGGGATTCTCGCGAGTTTGTTTGGTAATTTCTGTTACACGTGACGACGTCATTTTCTGCGTCAGAGTTTATATATTTTGTTTATCAATATGAAATTCGACATATATTAATAAATTACAATTCAATATCTTTTATATGATACCAAATACATGTGTGTTTCTCAAATAAAAATAACAAATATGCGGTTTAAACAGAAGTGCAGAGTCAATTTTGGCTTGGTCCGCAACTTTTGACGTTACGTCTAAGGAACAGAGGTAGCAAGAATTAGGAAGAATTTTGCACTATAAATAAACTTGGTTTTTCGTTATCATATTGATAAACCGTCGTTGTTGTTATAAAATCTCATAACTACGGCTTGAATCAAGCCGTAGTTACGAGATTTTATATCAACATCTACGAAATACTATTGTTTGTCCGAATTTACGTCACGATTAACTGGATAAAATCGTTCCCTACTAGGAAGAAGTTCTAAGCGCATTTGACATCCTGCGTGGGTGACAGAGACACATAATCCTGTTACTTGACGCGTTGCGCGAAAATGACCACCGGAAGGTCCTTAAAACCATTATATTGATCACATTTCAACAGAAATATCAAACAAGCTCTTGCTTTAGGAAAAGCAGTCCGAACCTAGTATAGATCAACCGGATTTCGCATCTCAGAATTGAATACGTAGTTTTAGTGAGACAGAATTAACATTCTAGCTTCGGTAAATACTTTGGAAAGTTGCGACTCTATTCAGGCTGTAAAGTCCATGCAGACTGTCTAGGGTCTGACTTTTTAATTCTTTCTCCATTTTGACATACGACTTCATACGGCTTTACTAGACGTTGTGATTCTGACTTAAGAACATGCTTTCGATATCACTTTTTTCTGAAAGACTATTTCGTCGCCTTTCAACAAAAGGCTTTTAACTACGAGGGGTGATCAAAAAGTTCCCGGAAAAATGTTCTTATTTTTTTATTAATAGTCCGATCTTCACTAAATTTGAACCATAAAAGGATCATCCATTTTCTGATATGCTTGTAAATCATATTTTATGGCAATCAATGAATACAGATTTTATCGTTCCCACGGCAACGTCACTGACGTCAACCCGGCCCAGGCTTTGACGACGTCAATTAATACAACGTTTTCTTTACAAGCCCGATTTAACAAACACTGTACTTTTAAATTACTTTTCCGCATCATCTTTTTCAAAGTACTCCCCCTTAGTCTAGGAGCCAGGTCCTGGAATGGAACTTTTCTTGCAACCGGTGACCTATAAAATTTTGAGTGGTATTTTTCAATACATTAGGGTCCCATGCTTTGGTTAAGGGTGGATGACATGCTTAAAAGTGGTAGGATTTTTTTTAAATCAAGGTCAAAGGTCATTCGGTGCACTTCTCATACATACCTCCTAAAATATCCCATAACTTACTCATTTATTAAGCTAAAACAAATATTTTGGTATCAAAATGAAGCTAATGATTTGCACTTTGACTTACATGAATAATATACAATTTCTTGATTTTCAATATTTTTGAATATTCATAAATATAGCAAAAATTGGCTAAAAATCACTAAAATAAGTTTTGTCTACAAGTGAAAAAAAAGTTTTAAAAATACCAAAGGTATGTTTTTGTGGTTGAAATCATACCTAAAAATTGCCCAGAAACCTGTTCTTGACTTATATGTATTTCTTCACAGAATTAGTCTTTAGCTTAGGCTTGTAGTCATAGGTAAAAGTGGGTGGGGTAATTGTTCCCTAAAATTACAAAACATGCAAACATTGATGTAACAATATATCTTACACATAAATGTGAAGTTTTATTAGAATTTATTGTTTTGAAATCATATTTGCAGGGATTTGTAAAGCTTTTAATGCATATTCCTGATAATTAATTAGAATTTTAAGGGCCAAAATAACAAGTCAATAAAACAGCATACGAGATGGATACAGGTCATATCAACACCACAATGTCAAAATAATGACTCTTAATGAATATTGATCAAGTATCTAGTACAATTAAATGAAACAAGACTCAGATTAGCATAGTCAGCAGCTGAAAATATCCCTCTTTCTATCTTACGGGTAAAGGACATTAAAAAGACCCATGCCAGATTTTCAGGAATCAGAACAACATGGGGATGGTCAGAATTTGCTTTGTTGTGTAGTGCATTGCTTTTATATACCCAAAAGGAAAGCCATTTTAGAGCTGGAACTAAATTTTTCACCATCAAGGTTCAGTGTCACATAAATGTTACTATAAATATAAAGTGCGGTTAGTTAATTATATATACTTGATTTAGAAGAACAGACTTGATTTAGAAGAACTAAATGAACTTCATTTGAAATTTCCTTGTGCAGAAATGATCTAGCTATCCAGGTTGACCATTCCATACAATATTTCATAAACATATTTCCTATCGTTTTGTATGTCCGACAACCTAGCATGGGTCTCTTTAAAGATAATTACGAAACTGCCGTCGTTGCAATGCTTACACCTGGAAGCCTTACGAGAACATTCATAAACATAAAATGTAATTTGGAACAGAATATTCCATTCTGTGAATACATATCAATATCATCAGTCTAGAATCTGGATGTTCTGATGTGTGGTTATGAAGGTCTCCAAGAGTAACTATGATCATGTTAGTATCGTATATTCGTTTATGTACATGTCTTCAATAGGGACAACAGAGGATCTGGTCTTTGAGTTTTATTAATTTTGTGACCCAATAAGTTTTGATTGTACTCAATAGGTCCTATATCTCTTATTATGCAAATTATTTATTGCATGTGACATTTTGTTACGAGTAAATAGTAGAAAATAAAGATACCACAATTGTTGATCCATCCTTCACAATCCCATCATGATAAAATAACTTTGTTTATTGATCGACGACTGTAATACGTATTTGAGTAGACACCGAGAAACTTTTGGTTTAAAAAGTGGAAATCTTTGGACCTGTGGTTGTTCTAACTCCACAACAATATAGGCCTACCTGACAAAAATCTGGACAATGTTTTACTTATTTCATGGCTAAAACTATTCCTAGTAAATCGTGCATCTTTCATTTGTATCTATATCAAAGAAATCATTGAATCTTTCCCAAACAAGACCTCGTTTTGACGTCCCTAGGAGAAAATGCTTGGAAAAACATTGATGCAAAAGGAGAAAATTCTGATTATCAGCATTTTCTATTGCCTCAATATTTTCTAGGCTATATTGTACACAAATTTAATCACCCATTTGTCGTTTTAACTTTTAAACCAACTGAGATGAAATTTAAACACATATACTTTGAAGAATTAGGCTTTTACATTTGATCCTGGAACAAAAACGCTGCTCTTTGGATAAGGGTGCATTCGACAGGGTGGGGTCACGTTGAACGGGGAAACTTTTGACAATTTGCAAAGATGTGACTTATGAATCGCTTTTAAAGCAATCATATTTTGTATTTTGACTTCAACAATTGTCCAAAATGCTTGTTACCTTTGAGTGGACATTTTTCTCAGCAAACGTAACATCATTTGGAGTCATCGATTTGCTTACATAGCAAATATGGTGCTAGGGCAATGGTATTCAATAATGATTTGAGTGTAATTTGGAAAATCAAAATCAGAGACGATCTTTATGATTATGAACACGCACAGCTAATACTTCTATGAGAAAAAGCAAGCATTTGTGAGTGGTATAACGCATTTATAAATTAGTTAACCTATGATGTTTCTGACTTTTATATATGTGGACGTCCCAACATGACGTCGGCGAAATCGTTTATGACTTGCCAATTGTGTCCCAGAAACTATCTATAGAATTCCCCAAGTACAGTTCAGACGCTTCTTTGAGAAATAAATGCATATGTTGGAAATGTGGTATACCGTGCAGTGGCAAATATATTGAAAAGATGTAAATATTAGATGTGTAAGACAGACTTTCCTGACTTATCCATCTCAGACCTAGGTTGCGCTGCTCAATATGACCATATGTTGCCATAACAACTATAGAATGCGCCTTAATGCATAAACTTAGTTTTTGTGTCCTACGAGGGGCGTTCATTAAATAATGAAAACATATCTGCCAGTCTTTTCATACGCAACATAATTAAGAAATACTTATATATTTACAAAGAACTGCTTTTAAGCTTTCATTGTGAAAATCCAAACTGAACGTTCCATGTGTTTCTATGGAAACGCATGACGTCACATTCTCAATGGGTATGACGTCTGACATTTTTTCGCGTTATTTTCGCTAAAACAGACTTGCATCATGGTATTTATTTAGAATTTGCGTACAGAAAATGTTTATTCAGCATTATTGTCTAATGGTGTTATGTTTCTACTTCAAAACTACATTTAAGGTTCTTGTATGTGGCAAAACTGAAATCTTCGGCATTGTGATCAAGGTAATTAGGTAAATACAATGATATGAACGGAGGTGTTTACACGCTTTTTAACCATATATTCCTCTGTGGCATGTACTATGCTAAGGTCAAACATTGATTTGAAACGTGCAGGGAACTTGTGATTGATTATGCTATGCCCCAACATTAAATTTCTTTTATTTAAAGTGTGATGACGTCACATTGTTGACCCCCCACACTTTGGATCACGGGAAAACGTCAAGATTTTCCAGATACAAAGTATGTGATAATGATTTTTTTTTCTATATTTAGAGAGCAAAGTGACTTTTACTGCTATTTTATGTTTGTACATGAGACATAAAATTAATCAGTACAAGGTCAGAATGATTCCATTTTGTTTTCTTGGTTTTTGAGAGGAAAAATTGATGGAAATCGCTGGAATTTCAGAGTGGAAACCTTTGCAACTTTGTGACAGTGTTGCCATGGCAACGGTTGTCATGCAGGGTTCTTGTTACTTTAAAAAAAGCTCACATACTTGTTACTTGCATATTAAATATTAACTATATAATTACACATTCTTAACATTGAGCTAACAGTGTATTTTCATTATTTAATGAACACCCCACGTATAATATCATAACAGTTAGTACATAAATGAAAAAATATTACATAACTCCGGATACTTTATAATCAGCCCTCCTACATACCAAATGAGCTTTGCATGTTTAATACTTTTGGAGAAAATGCCAATGTTAAGTTTTGAACAGACATACGGACGGACGGACAAGAGTAAAACAATATGTCCCCGATCGCTCGATGCAGGGGCATAAAAATATATAGACCCATATATATTTTCTGTATAAACATAAATTCAGTATATTCCTATATTTGTAAGCACTTAACTGACCAGTATCTGAATCTACCATCACCAGCATGCCATATATGGACCAAGGATGACAACAATAATTTAGTTCCTGTAAGAATGTGTAAAGATCCTGCACCTCTAGCTTTGCTTGACATCACACAATGCTCGTGTTAAACTGACTGCCACATGCGAAGGTGTAAGTGTCAAAGAGAAGATCTTTTATGCACTGATGCATGTTTTTGTGAGTCAGAACTGTGTTTTTAGACTTGAGAATCTTGATGCATCAGACAGTGATAAGGATGAGTATAATTATATGGCATGAGTTGAGTGTATTGAAGTGTTTAGTACAGGGTAGCTGTGGACTTTACAAGTCTGGTTATTGCATCATGTGTCTTGTTGTTATTGTAGTTGTTGTTGATGATGGTGAGGATGAGGATGAGGATAGTGTTTTATATAAAGACACAAATATTACTTATATTTAGTAAAGTTTTCATGATACATAAAATGAACAAAACAATGAGTTAATGCATTACCTCTGCTTTACGCAACTATCATGGAGAAGACATTTCGGTCGTCGTTTGACAAATAAAACTCTATAAAATGGTCTTACTTTCTAAAATGCACATCACTGGCTATCTATCACGAATTCATATATAATTCAGCCTAATCTTGAAAAAAAGATGTCTTTGTGAAACACGAATGCCCCTGAAAAGGCCAATGCTACGTTTTTACGTTAAGCTTTCAAATAAATGGTAAATAAGGTTTGTGTGTGAACTCCCTTTGGAGAAAAGGCCAATGTTACGTTTTCATGTTAATTAGTTTAAATGTTAAGTTTTCATGGTAAAGATTGACACGGATTAATGGAAGACCTTCGGGAAAGTCATATTGCATGGAACAGATAGATATCATTGAAAGAAGGTTACATACCAAAATTGGGCTTTGCGTGTGGAATACTTTTGGAGAAAAGGCCAATGATAAGTTTTCATGTTAAGTTTCGGACTGACGGACAGACAGACAAATGGATGGATGGACGGACGGACGGACGGAATGGTAAAACAATATGCCATCGATCTATCGATGCGGGGGCATAAAAACGACTAATTCGTGGTCTTATCTCTTTCTATGTTAAATTTTCGCTATATAAACATTTAAAGGGGCCATCTTGAATTTTGTTGGCCATTTTGAACAAAAGGAGAAAGATAATTTTGAAAAAAAATATATTTCGGTATCTCTAATAAGTATGTAATACTAGAGTTATTGTTTTATTCACTTAAACTGTAAACTGTGTTTCCTGTGTATGATATGAGCTATTTGGTTCCAGTGCTAAATTCCTTTCCCTTTGGCTCTATAAAAGCAATGCACTACCCAACAATGCAAACTCTGACCGTCCCCATGTTGTTCTGATTTCTATAAAATATGGCACGGGCCTGGGGAATATTTTCAGCTGCCGATTACTATTATATAGATACTTGATAAATATTCGCTTTAAGAGTCATAGTTTTGACATTGTGGTGTTCATATAATCTGTATCCATCTAACATGCTGTTTCATTGAATTGTTATTTTGGCTCTTAAAATTCAAATTAATTTTCAGGAATATACATTAAAAGCTTTACAAATCCCTGCAAATATGATTTCAAAACAATAAATTCTAATAAAATATCACATTTATGTATAAGATATATTGTTACATCAATGTTTGATCGTTTTGTAATTTTAGGGAAAATTTACCCCACCCACTTTTACCTATGACTACAAGCCTAAGCCAAAGACTAATTCTGTGAAGAAATACATATAAGTCAAGAACAGGTTTCTTGGCAATTTTTAAGTATGATTTCAAACACAAAAACACACCTTTGGTATTTTTAAAACTTTTTTTTCACTTGTAGACAAAACTTATTTTAGTGATTTTTAGCCAATTTTTGCTATATTTATGAATATTCAAAAATACTGAAAATCAAGAAATTGTATATTATTCATGTAAGTCAAAGTGCAAATCATTAGCTTCATTTTGATACCAAAATATTTGTTTTAGCTTAATAAATGAGTAAGTTATGGGATATTTTAGGAGGTATGTATGAGAAGTGCACCGAATGACCTTTGACCTTGATTTAAAAAAAATCCTACCACTTTAAAGCATGTCATCCACCCTTAATCAAAGCATGGGGCCCTAATGTATTGAAAAATACCACTCAAAATTTTATAGGTCACCGGTTGCAAGAACTTTTAATTTAACCCCCTTTGTAAAAGCTGGCTCCTAGACTACCTTGAAAGAAATGCATTTTCTGCATCTATTAGCCCAGGACAGGAACGAGTTTGTGTAACCAGCTTCTGGTAGTTCAGCAATGGATCGTTGCACGGCCTGTGCTAGTTGAGCCATCTCGTCGAAGTGCTGACCCCTAAGATTCTTCTTTATAGCAGGAAAAAGGTAAAAATCGCAGGGGGCCAGGTCTGGGCTATAAGGTGGATGTTCAAGCATCTCAAAGCCCAGGTCATGGATAACGGTCTGGGTTGATACGGCACGGTGGCTGGGAGCATTGTCTTGATGGAAAATGACCCGTTTCACAAGATTGGGCCTTTTCTTTCGTATCGCCCGCATAAAGTCACGTCTCAGGACCTGAAATGACACAAACGTGCGTTCTAGATGGAATTTATATAACTTAAATGTTGATCACATTATTTTAAATTAAATATTTGTATATCTATCTCTAATCTATAAAAAAAATGTGAATTACCTTCGAATAGTATGCTGCGTTTACAGACTGTCCCGTTGGTACCGCATGAGCAAGGACGACTCCTCGCACATCGTAAAATATGATGAACATCTGCTTTTTTGTAGATGGCGAGACCTTAAATTTCTTCGGAGAAGGAGAGCCAGGAGCCTTCCACATGGTGGACTGAGCCTTTGTTTCGGGTGTATATAGGCTTAACCATGTTTCATCGACCGTTACTATCCGTGCCAGAAAGTCGTCGCCCTCTAACTCGACTCGCTGCAAAAATTGCGAACAACACTGCACCCGTTGTTTCTTTTGTTCCATATTTAACATCTTTGGGATCCAGCGTGCACAAAGTCGACGCATATTCAAGTCTTGATGAATTATATTAAACAAAGTACCATAACTACACTCAACTTTGTCTTGTAACTCGCGTATGGTGATACGTCGGTCTTGATCTAACAACGTCTTGATTTGTGTGACGAGCGTCGACGTTACCAACGTCGGACGTCCAGTGCGCGCATCGTCTGTTGTGTCTTTTCGGCCACTCTGAAAGCGTCGATACCAATCATAAACAGCTGTTTTTTTTCATTGCAGCATCACCATAGACATTACGCAACATTTCAATAGTTTTATTTACCGAAATATTATTTTCCGCACACAGTTTTACCGCTGCTCTCTGCTCGCTACTCATTTTTACTGCACGCACTCTTTAAAATGGCTACCACAATAACAAATGACGTCACATTTGCATTTGACGTCAGTCATATAATGCTTTCTAATCGCGCGTTAAATGTGCGAAGTTTGGACGACGTACGTTAAAAAACGCGCGTATGCCATGACTTTATATAAACGCTTATTTGATAAAAATAGTATAATTTTGGGCCGGGTCGACGTCATTGACGTTGCCATGACAACGATAACTTTTGCATGTCACTGCATTTAATTTGCATCCAAATTAGAAAATGGTTGATATTTTTAAAGTTCAAATTTGGTGAAAATCGGACTATTAATAAAGAAATTAAAACATTTTTCCGGGAACTTTTTGATCACCCCTCGTACATCTTGTTTAAGATGTAATTACGATGTTCTTGTTGAAAAGCAACGATTTATTCTAAAACATTGTAACTACATTTTCATTCAAGCTGTAGTTACATGTACGAGATTAAAGAATAACACAGATGTTATTTTCGTTACAGGGTATATCACCATTTCATTCCTACCGAGCATGCGGCGACGTTTTCAGAGATCAGCATGAAGATTTTGACGCACGGCACGTCTGTAAAGCTTATCATCAGTGTTATTCTAAAACATCGTAACAACAGCTCAATCAAGCTGCAGTTACGAGGTCTTAGAATAACACCGTTATTATCGTTGCAGGGTTTACCACTATTTCATTCCTACAGAACATGCGGCGACGTTTTCAGAGATCAACAAAAAAATTTGAAGCAGGACATGTCTTTATAATGGAATCATCAGTGTTAATCTAAAACATCGTAACTGCAGCTTCATCAAAGTTGTAGTTACGACGTTATAGAATAACACCGACGTCATTTTCGTTACAGGGTTTACCAGCATTTCATTCCTACCGAACATGCGGCGACTTTTTCGGAGATTAGCATGAAGATTTTGACGTACGGCATGTATTTGTTACTGATGGTATTTCACACGGCACCGCTCTACGGCTGGGGAGAATATTCAAATCTCAGAGGTAATGTCACGTGAATAAGTTGTCGTAATTGATTGTTTAATAAGTTATTAGCTTTATCAATATTTACTACTGTGACATTTTACGGGCTCATTTCAAACTATACACAAAACAGAAATCTGAAAAATACGTTGGTATCTTGGCTTTAGATCTACTTCTCATTAAACCTCATTGAACATGGTACGGTGTGAAAAATTATTTTAAGTCTGTAGGCCTTAAACCAAATTCCAACTTTTATTCCACTGAATGTGTAAAGAAATCAAAACGTGAGTGAATGGGTGGTACTCCTCTCATCATTAGAAACTAAACATTTAGTGCAACTTCAGCACTTGTGGTGAACTCGGCGCAATCATAGTATTCCGTCGGTGTTATTATAAAATATCGTAACTACGGCTTAAGCCGTAGTTACGAGATTTTATAATAACACAAGCGGTTTGTCAATACATATCAGTCTATTTTAGAACAAATTCATTGTTATTAGAAAAACTATCCGATCAGATCTTTGAACTCACATTCAAACGCAAAATATATGTACCTTGTTGTAGCGAAAAACGTCCCTCACTTTGGCAGAGTTCACCATCAGTCGTCAGGCGCCATCCATGGTAATGGAAATGGTTGAGGGCATGCCGAATTTAATCTGGCTACTCTCGTCAATTTCCGTTGCTTTGGATGACGCATGGAGTTTGATAAAGTGTTCGGTATCTAATTATGGGTGGGCTACCGTGAAAATAATTTGGACTTAGAAAATCATAGCTACAGAAAAGATGGATTAATGCATCAAAATATACCATTTAACAATCAGCAAACTCTATGTCGTGGGTACTTATTGGAATCATCTCAAGGAGACGATTCCAGGAATCGTCTCCTCGAGACGATGCCAATAAGTACCCACAATATAGGGTTTGGATTAAAAATAGAATGCCTTTACCTTCTCTTATATGTTGTCCTGGTGAGATATTCCCCGATCATTATGCTATCAATGACGATGACCTAAATCTATTTCAGGTAACATAAACATGGAGGTATACTCGTCACCCTATAACTCCACGGTACCGGATGTCCCCGTCAGTCCACGTTACTTTGTCTTAACGTTGGGCAACAACTCGACGTGTATGCATGAAAACACGACGTCATTAGAGCCAAAACCCGCCAACTTCTTTAACGTCTTATCTCACTTTCTGCGGACAACTTACGGATGTGAGATAAGATTCCATAACAATGTTGTTATTTGGACGTTAATTTTACGTTTCACGTCTGGGCGATCGTTGGATATGTTTTACAAAGAATTTTATCCCGGTGAAATGGCAGAGAAAGTTTATATGGAGTATATGAAGGCGTTTGACAGTTGCAACTCAACAAAGTCCATGTTTTACTTCGCATTTGACGTACAGAGTGAACACTATCAAGTATACAAAGCTGCTCACGTTTCATTCCAAGGTAAGAAATTAACCCTTTCCCAAACAGCAAAATTATAAGGCAGTTCAGTTCTAAATCTGCCACAGACAACAAAATGCATGTTTTTAAGACAGAATTTGTGTAAGAGAAAGCACAGAAAATATTGAGGCAAAAGGAGAAACTGCTGGTTATCAGCAGTTTCTTTTTTTGCCTCAATGTTTTCATAAGCTTTTTCTATTAGGGACGTCAAAACCAGGTCTTGTTTGGGAAAGGGTTAAGCAAATACCTGGACAGAGGCTTATGGTAGACGAAGGCAAATTGGTACATCAAATTATTGACAATCATACAGTCTTGAGAAACATAAAATCTAAAAATAATTCAAATATTGAAAAATACAAGTTTTTTTATATTTTAGAAAGAAAACAAAACTATTGAAAAATGTAACACGTTGCCTCTTGTAAGAGTCTAGATAACCAACACAAGCAAAAATGCATTGAGAGTATTAACGCTCTTTTTTAAATTGTTAACACAGGTACCATTTGTGAACATGTGTCATGGTATCGTGGCTGGATTATACATACATTTTGGGGGATTTTATGATACTTTATTTCGCTGCTTTTCAGCAAAAACCTCGTAACTACAGCTTGTTTAAAGCTGTAGTAACGAGTATTTTGTTGAAAAGCGGCTATATTTTATTTCCATTTTCAGATATCGGTATCTGCTCACTCGACTATTCTCCGACCAACGGTACAGTCATCTCCTGGATCCCGTTCGTCATCATAACGTCAGTCGTCCTGCCCTACGCCATAACATTCGTGACGGGTACCATCCTAAAGATCTCGCGCCTTGACAGCCGGGACACAGTCGTAGTGCCGCCATCTTGTTTCATCGCTGGTTCAACTCTCTGCCTTGCATCAACAGTCCCGTATTATTACATAAATATTCTTAATCATAATAACGTGCCCGTGTCTCACGGCGTCAATATAGCATTAACTACCATTTATTTCACTCATTCCATAGGATTTGTGGTTCTTTGTTCATGTTATAGTTGTTTGAAAACTCATTTGGCTCTCAGACGAGACACAAACGCGGAAGCCAGTCTATCAATGATGTCCATAGACGAAAATGGAGTAAAGGAAATCTCGCGTGAAAAAGAGGAAAATTTGGATTCCTAATTACACTGTTAATGGAATATCTGAATATAGCGGCGACGGTGAAAACTATAGAATAAAGTAAACATCGCTGGTAAAGAAGGAAAAAAATATTAATAATAGAATACCAGCTGATAATGTGAGTTAAGGAGAATTATACATTCAAGGAAAAGAAAGCATTAATGTTGTTTTCTCGGGAATAAAACGAATGTGTTGTTGTATTTCTTATGAATCAGCTTTCTTCGTGTATTGAAGTACGAAAATGAAAATGCAATGCTTTTAAAATCGAGAAAATGAAGCATGTGATTTTTTTTCTTCTGCAATATTTCCGAATAATTTCCTTTCAATCAGGTTTTGTACGACAGTTCAAAGTAAGGGGACACTAAAAATAAATTCAAGTCATAGGGACCATTTTGTTCGTTTAATCGTGACGTAATTTCGGACAAGCAAAATAATTTCGTATATGCTGTTTATTAAATCTTGACTCAAGCCGTAGTTACATGATTTTACTCGTAACACCGACTATTTATCAAAATAGTATTTGAAAAAAAAACAGTCTATTTTTAGCACAAAATGCAAATTCCATTACGTCTATCCTAAGCATCTTAAAAATGCACACATTCAATACCCTCAAAATTGCAGACGACAATGATAGAAACACAATGCCCATTATTTCCTTGGCAACGAAATGTTCCTTTCGTCAAAATTGTATAATCGATTGCATATCACAGAATATGAGCTATTAGCGATTCCAATAATTCGTGCAGTTTAGCTTATCTAACCCTTTTCTTGACACGTCCTGTTTTAACGATCCCATGGAATATCTGATTAAGACATTTTCATGGAAATATGCTGATAACCAAAACAATTTTCATTTATCTTACGTATTTCTATCCAAAATTGTCCCTTTTCAAAAATAATGTAAAATTAGGTTGGTAACATCTCAAGAGATAATAAGACGATACTATTGTTTTACTTTATTTTAGAAATTTGTAGAAAGGGGGGGGGGGGTGTTAAAATGAGAGTCTGTAAAAATGCTATTGTTTGTTAAGATATTGCCTTGTTCTCAATTCTTTTCTTGGAACGGCATTCAAATTGTGTTTCTGTTTGAGAAAAGTTTACTGATTAAAGGAGTAACATTTATTTCAAATCCTATTTTTGTAACTATTGCATAAGTCTTTTATATACAGCAGCTTTCGAATTTTACAGTCATTTTTTCCATTAACCCTTTCCCAAACAAGACATGGTTTTGACGTCCCAAATAGAAATGGCTTGGGAAAACATTGAGACAAAAGAAGAAACTGCTGATAAACAGCAGTTTCTCCTTTTGCCTCAATATTTTCTGTGCTATATCATACACAAATCTTATCTTGAACAACATCAATTTTGTTGTTTTTAGTAACTTTATTATAGGAAAAGTCTAAATTTTGGCCGTTTGGGAAAGGCTTAAAGAAAGGTCAAAATTAGCAAACGTCTATAAATGTGTCGTAGGCGTAGTAGGCGATTAGCCATGATCTGGAAAAAATGACCTTTTGAGCATTGGGATGCCATCATGGATCCAGAACAGACTGTGACAAAGAGCAGACTGATCAGGATCAAAGATAGTCTCCGACCAATTGCTGCAGACAGAAAAGAAGCTAGCGGAGATATTGATCTTGATCAGATTATGCGTATGCATATGCAAAGATCATACTCTTATAAGATCATGGCTCACATACAGATGAAATCTAGGTAAAACAAATTCAGGTACAAGGACATATTAATAATGGTTTATTTATTGTTTTACATAAAGAATCACAATCGCATTTCGTCATTGTATTGGTCTACTTTCTTCCATTGTATCCCATCTGCTGCAGAAATTCGCTGTATCCCGCTGGAAAAGAAGAAAAAAAAAAAACAAAAACACTATAATATAATTAATTTCAACATTTATCCATTTCCTAAATAAAATATGATAAAGATGAAAACTGGGTAAGACTGGACTTGTAACACGGGGGTCCCTGGTTCGATCCCCCGCCTCTCCAGTCTATCGGATGAGACTTTAAACCGAGGTCCCGTCTCCGTATGACCTTAGTAGTAAAGTGGGACGTAAAACTCCATTAAATCCAAAAATTGTTCTTTTATAGCAGCGTAACGTCACTTTTCAACGAAAACCTCGTAACTGCAGCTTGTTTTAAGGACAGATCCTCCATTTATTTCCCACGGTAAGATTTTTTTTATTTTTTCTGTACTGATATTTAAATATATAAGAAGTAAAAAAATGACTTAAAAACTATAGGTCACCAAGCGAATTAAAAAGTTATTGGATTTCAAGGGAGACTACTCTTGTCTAAAATTGCAAAAATGAGGTGTCACTTAAATACCCACAAAAAAGGTGTTCGAAATGACTAGCATTACATAAATAAGTCTTTATTGTGTTCAATATGTTTTATTCTGTATAAATGAGTATCAATTTGGGAAGATTTATTGATGATTTTGAAATTTTTAGTAAATCATTCTTTCAAAAGTAGCTAAAATTGCTCTTTTTTCGCAACGTTTCTGATAATAAAAAATATTCCAGCGGTAAGAATTTTTTCTTTTTTGGTATAGACATAGTGCTTGGTCATACCTACAAAAACAAACAAAGAAAAATATATCAAACCAAGCGTTTTTCTTAGTTATAAGTAAAATTTGGTTTACTTTTTGCAGCTCTGTCCGAAATTGTTTCACTACTTTTATCCATTTTCTTCCTTATAACCAGCTTTAGATAATAAAAAGAGTCGTCTTTTGTGTCCATCTGAAGCGGACTAGCTCATAAAGACACCACTTTGCTTTTGTTGCTCCATTTCCTATCGCTAACGCCACATGTTGGACGCGTAACAGAAAGCGAAATGTACCATCCGAGTACTATTACACTTTAATTGGTGAAACAGAGAAAATTGAAATAACCGAAAAGGGTCTTGTCATTTATCAACCAAACATTAACTAAATGTAAAAAATACATTTGCTGAAAAGGCCAATTACTGAAACATCTTTATTTTCGTTATTTAGGATATGCGCAGTAAGTTGCGCAGTAACAACTGGAGGATCTGTCCTTAAGCTGTAGTTACGAGGTTTTGTTGAAAAACAGCGATAATCGACTTAAGTCGTTTTGTTGGTCTATTTTTCTTTCGATTTTTAACCGTCTTGTGCACGAGTTCACTGTATCCAACAACTGGAAAAAAGAAGATGGCCAATAAATCCCATTCCTAACCATTTTATATGTGACCCTTTGTAATTTGACCTTTTCTAAAAGTGTGCCATTTTGGGAAAAGGTCAAAGGGAGATAATCTTGTGTAGAACGTTCTTGTAAATAGACGAATGATCTCTGATAAGGCACATTCTATAGATCTACATATTTAACCCTTCTTTTGTCCAGAAGGCTAAATTGGGATGGTCCTAATTGAATACTACTGCAGATGATATTACATTTTAGGGGTAAAAATGTAAATGATGAAGTACAGAAAACATTGAGACAAAAGAAGGAAATGCAGATTATCAGCATTTACTTTATTAGCCCCAATGTTTTACCAAGCTGTGTCAACCAGGGACGTCAAAACTAAATGTATGGGAAAAGGTTAACATTCCAGGTTTTGTTACCTTAAGGTAGAAGACCAATAATGGAAAAACACATTTTGAAAAATGCCAGTAATTTCTAAATTGTGTTACATTTCCATTCCAAATATAAACATAAGCATTTTGAACCCTTTAGAATTTTGAATTCATGCTTACTTATGAAAATATTAGACAAAAATGTTCAAATTATCTCCCTTGCATATGAATATAGAGTAAATGATATTTGTAAATTATTTTCTTCTTGAAGCATAATCTTGAAATCCGGCATGGTGAATCAACTTATGTGAAGTATGTACACAAGTGTGTGTAATTTGATACATTTCCTATGGCTAGAAAGTGTTGTTTTTCATTATGGGTCTTCTACCTTAAGGTAGTCCACCCCTAATGAGATTGGCAAGACATCGGAATTATTCGGGCACGATCGACAACATTCGGCGGTGGAACTCTCTACCGCCGAATTTTTACGACCGCGCCCGAGTACGTTCGGATACGTAACGACGCCTCTCGAAAAAAACCGATGTTTCATGAATCTAAAAATGGCGACATTACGGGTATTCTACATTAATATGACAAACTTAAGACGACTACAGATTCAAAACAATTTTACCACGAAACATTGCAGTCAATAAGAATTTGTTCGTTGTAGATTAACCCTTCCACAAACAGGGTCTGGTTTGACATGCTATTGAGCTAATGTCTTGGAAAACATTGAGGCAAGGAAAGAAATGACATCATTTTCTGATTTTGTTCTGTATTTCATATGCCTGCAGTACATCTTCTTTTTCTTTGACCGGACTAAATGTTGCTATTCAGAAAAAGGTAAATAATTTGTAATCAAGATTCGACTGACAGAAGCAGTTTTTCATATTTGAAAGAAACAAAACAAAATAAAAAACAAAAGAAAACAAACAAACAAACAGACAGACAAGCGAACGAACGAACGATCGAACCAACGAACGAAAGAACGAACGAACGAACGAAAACAAGAACTTTTCTCTAATTGGTTTGTAGGGTCGTTAAACAAGAAAAGCCTTTTTTCAGCTTATATCATTTTCTTTTAAGATCGGTTGGAATCGAAGTAATAAGTTTTTGAATCATGCTTCTCGTGAAAAAAAAAAAAGGATGGTATTCATTAACCAGTCTTATTCCAAGTTTACCTTTAAAATTACACAACTATCAATCAGATTGGCCGATAAAATACGTCTCGTACTTATATGTCGTCCAATCAGATGTCTTGTTATGCAATTTTATTTTAGTTGGTCGATAAGGAAATGTTGAATCCGGCTTCGGTACCCAGCCGAGTGTCCAACAAAAGGTCCATGGTCAACCTTTTGGACCAGAGAATTGATCCATTACCAAACGGGGGCATTTTGGGCTGTTCCAAATTCAAAGATCATACAGGCGGCAATCTCATGTGAATGGAATTTTACTTTTTTGTTTGGTCTTTTGTGGTAGAAAACATTGAGGTAACTGAAGAAATTGCTTGTGACAAGCAATTTCTTCATTTTCCACGATGTTTTCTAAAGCCTGTATCTTGCGTGGCGTCAAAGAGCATCAATGTGCGGGAATGATTCAACTCGAGATATTTTTGCGCTGAAGCCATCGCTAAAAGTTACACAATGTCACTAAATATTTTTAAAAGATAATTGTACGTACCTTGCTGATAGAACGTAGAAGGGTTGTAAAATGTACCTTGTTCTGAAAAAATATAATAACCAAACAACAATTGTACGTGAATTAATCATGTGACTTTGTTATGATATATTTTCATATCATTTTTAAAAAAAAAAAAGAAAAAAAAAAAACACGAAGAAACGCTTGGTCGGCATGTGTTTTTATTTTCGAAAATTGTCATTCAAATACTCGATTTCGTATATTAAATGGCCTACACCCCCTTCACCTCCCATCCATGATCAAAGCTGATAACATTCGTGAAAAGGGATTAGGAAAAACTAACGGGGGTCTACATTTGTAATACCAAATTTATCATTTACAGTTTGCCTGATTTACCGAGAGAAACGTCTCGTCCATTTAGTTACATGTAGCTTGTTATGTTAGAATTTTGTAATAAAGATTACACAGTCGATTTAGAATTTGTTTGTAGGAACAGATCTAAGTGTCAATTATTGTATTTCGGATAGTCTAGATATAATATGATATATGAATATCTCGAGGTAGCCTACTTTCAAATCCCTTTTGACTTCAAGAAAACGATTTGACGACTGACATGGACATCCTTAACCTTTATCCCAAAATGTCTGTTTTCGGCGTCCATAATAGAAACTACTTTCGAAAGCATTATGACAAAAACAAAATGCAACTAATCATCATTTTCTCCTGAATATTTTCCGTGTTATATTTTTCCAAAACCCTAACCTTCGCAAACTTTTAATTTTTCATCGTTTTGGAAATGGTTAAATAAAGATGATTGTATTACTCACGTCCACCTTTCGGTAAGTTAGCCATCATTGCTCCAGGGTTGAAAAGATCTGGGTGCGTATTTCCACCGGAAGCTCCTGTGTTAGACTGGGATGATCCTGCACTAGACTGAGACGATCCTGATCCTGATCCAGAGGACGATCCTGATCCCTGTGACGACAATGAAGATCCACTGCCTGTTCCAATACTCAAGGGTCCGAGACTAGCACCACCGCTCACCTGACCGTTAGGTCCAACACTGAGACTTCCCCCAGCACTGAGAGACCCGGCTCCGACACTGCCGGATAGCCCGCCACTGACTTGTCCGTTACCATTAACATTCAGGCCGCCACCAGCATTAAGAGGCCCAGCTCCGACACTCCCACTCAAACCTCCGGATACTTGACCGTTGCTGCCAAAGTTCACGCTACCTCCGACATTAGCAGGCCCAGCTCCGACATTACCACTCAAGCCTCCGGAGACTTGGCCGTTGTTGACATTGACATTACCCTGTAACGAAGCTGGTCCAACTCCGAGGTTACCAGAAGCACCTGCGTTTACATTACCATTCGAGTCTACGCCTACCCCTGCTGATGCTGATCCCAGTGGTCCTAGATTAGCGTCCACCTGTGCGCCTGCATCTACTTTACCATTCTGATCGACATCTACACCAGCGTATCCGTGTACAGGGCCGACATCGACATGAGCGCCGACACCAGTTTTTACTCCGTCAGGTCCGGCAGTAACGTGGACATTTACTCCGCCTAGTGCCCCTAGTCCAACACCGAGAGAGCCACCAACAGACACCTGACCGTTCTCACTAACATTGACATTACCGCCGACTTCTACCCCAGCAACATTGACTGTTCCACCGATACCACCACTAGCATGACCATCTGTGTCTACGTTAAGTTGGCCATTAGCATCAACAACTCCAGCGTGTATGGCTCCGTCTAGGTTAGCGTTAGCTCCGTCAGGACCTAGCGTGACGCCCGTCTGTAGATGACCGAGTGGTCCGGCGTCTATGTTTACACCACCAGATACGCCGTCCTTACCGACACCGACTTCTACACCCGCAACACCAGCCTTAACACCGTCCTTACCGATGTCTAGCTTACCGATAGGTCCAAGGTCAACAAGGAAACGCTTGTTAACGGCATCTAAGGAACAGAAAAAGCAACAAGCTAATAAAACAATTTATTAGAAAATAAAAACAAATCAAACAATTTTCGTTAACTCTAGGGAAGTTGATTTTAATAATAACTATATCGAAATGCATTACTTTTGATATTTGTGTATAATGTTGCTTTAGTGTCAATGTATTGCTTGTGTAAATAAAATATAAAATTTCGTAAAACCTTAGTACTTGACCAAAATGTGTGCGAAATTGTGATTTTCCAATACAAGTTTAAGATACATATTTACAGTAACTTACTTATTTTCGGGGAAACCTGCTGTAAAAAAACTGTACACGATTAAAATATTCCCTTTTGTTATTCTCTGAGCCAAATTTCTGCTCTGTCTGATCTGTATTGGCTTAGATTACGACGGATTTAAAACCCAATATCACATCATTTCGTAAACACGATCAACCCGCTTTAAATTTTTACAAACTTGGTGTAAATACACCACTGTATGCTTATCGATTTATGTCATTTACTGTATGAATCTTGTATTTTGTCTTATAAAGTCTATAAACGGTGCGACAACATGCTAAAAGCCAACTTCTGTGGATTATAACGGATCTAGGCCTGGGGAAACTAATGTCCCTTTAATGGAGTTCTAGTTTGCCAAGTTTGAATACACATGTAATCTCTCACTCGACTTTCGTTGTTCATGAATGTTAAAAACGACTTTAACCCTTTCCCAAACAATACCTGGTTTTGACGTCCCTAAGAGAATAGGATTGGGAAAACATTGAAACAAAAGAAGAAACTGCTGATAACCAGCAGTTTCTTCTTGTGTCTAAATATTTTCTGTGCCAAAACTTTACACAAATTATTTCTTAAGTAACTTTCATTTTGTAATTTGTGGCAGTTTTTGAAGTGGATCACTCTAAACTTTTGTTGTTTGGGAAATGGTTAACATGAAGGATCATTATCTCACTCACGCTGACAGTGGTGTCTCGGGTATGTAGACAATATATCCAATGGTAGTGTGAATTCCTAAATAGACAAAATAATGGAAACATGAATAATATTCATATTATATTAATGATATACATGAATAATATTCATATTATATTAATAATATACATATTATGTATTAATATCATTATAAGCATACAAGAGGAAGTGGTGATGCAATTATCAAGTGCACCGGCGAATTGATTGATCAAAATGTAGGCCATGTTCTTGACCAAACTGGAAATCATTTAAGCAAAACATAGTTTTACAAAGTAAGGGCTATTTGAGTTTTTTTAACATATCGTCGATTTTTCTCGTAAACACCGTTACTACAGCTTGCTTTAAGCTGCAGTTGCGATGTTTTCAAAGAAAAGCAACTATATCCGATTTGGCGCTGTGATTTCAAATTAAATATACAAAGTAAAGCCTTTAAAACGGCCAATCCCTTATTGCACATACACGACGGAATCCGATTTCCAGCGTCAGTTTTTTTTACATTGGTAGGAAAGGTGGATACGTACATCGAAAACAAATAAAACAACCAAAAACAACAAACAAAATCAACCACAACAACAACAAAAACACAAACAACATGAAAGCCAAAGTATCAACTAAATCTAGTAATGTACTTATTGGGGGACGGACGAAAGCCTTCCCGGCCAATAGCCTCCAGGAAAAAAGCCATCCGGACAAAGGGTTAGAGTAAAATTGCATCCGTTACTTGTAGCCTACCTGATTTGATTGGTCTACGTAAACAAACTGTCCATTATAGAGTGTCCCGTCTAGAAACCCGCATTCCAAACCATTTTCTGATTCTGAAAATGTATGCAATAGTAGCCAAAGTATCAGGAAATATAAGTAATATAATATAAAACAGTTTGATTAAGATGTGTCAAGAAATACCAATCGAAACTAAAAATCGAAAGTATCATTTGGGAATCATGTGACAAAACAACAGCAGTAACAACAACAGTTGCAGAAAATATTATATACTCAGCAAAACTACTAACGCATCACTCAGGTCTTTGTTAATATTTTGTGAACGAATCAAAAGAATACGTTCAAAATTTACACATGCCGACAACCATCATTTGCAAAGAAGCCTGTGAAATTTCATAGTGAATGCTACAACCTCATTTAAAACATTGAACGTTCAGTAAGGATACCCTTTATTCTAAAATTCCAAGAGGTTGAAACTGGTTAAAATGGGAAATTAACACATAACCTTAAAACCTTTTGTATTGGCTGAAAGAGTTCCTGTGTAGAAAACATACCTTCCTTAACCACACCGACGGCTTTTACACTTTTGATGTTCCGTACTTTATGCCCGTGGATGTAATGTTACATCGCAAGTGTCGTCAGTGTTGGCGTCGACGGCGACGTCGGTTACGTAGACAAAAAAACAAACTTATCGATCCATTTCTTATGAACTGTATGAGATGTACACTTAAAGACACTTCTAACGCAACCCTTACCTTTTTGGTAATAACTTGAAATATAATGAACCATTTTTTTCATCAAATTTCAACACATTTAACTCATTCACAATGGCATAATATCTGTAATTTCCATAAAGAAACATTGAGTAGAAAGGATTAAATTTTCAGTTTATATAATATGACTAGAAAAGAAGTCGCAAAAAAGCTGTTCGAGCTGATAAAGTAAATTCATGTTATTCATGTAACAGCAGTAAAGTTTATGACATTCTGCTAACATTATGTGTGTCCGTCATGGACCTAAATGACACGAAGACACCCCCTTCTCATTCATAAAGCATAATTGATGATAATTCTTTGCGGGATCATTCTTAACTCGTCCCTTTTAAGGTCCTCTACCAGTTGCTGAAAATTACTTGGAGCAAAATGGCGAAAAACTAGTGTCTGGTAACAAATTCGGTGATTTTGTGCAATGCTGACTCGTGCAAAACATTATTTCTTAAATAAAATAGATGTAACTGAATTCTAGTACTGTTTCGCACGTGAAAGCAGGTTATCAACTCTTATGAAGCAGTGGTATGAGATATGAGCTTGATTTGGTGACGCTGCTTTGATGCTATTGAAATGTGCAATTGCCTGGGGTTTTGTCATTGACTAAGCAGCCAGTCTAAAATACTTCCAGTCTATTTTTTTTTATTTTTGGACTGACTAATTTGACGCATCACTTTATCCATTTTTGGATAAAAATCACTACGCAGTGCGCATAACTCTGAAATCCTGTCGCGCAAAAGTAGCAAGCAGAAAATCGGTGTTGAACTTGTGTCTATAATTATCCTCAAATAACCTACCTCAGACATTCTTAGCTGTTAATCGACATCTTAAATACAAACGTACGCTATCACAGATTTCAAAATGGACGCATCAACAAAATGAGTCATCACGTGTCAACTTGAAAATAGTTCGATGTAAATTTCACCCAGAATGCCCGAATTAGATAGATGATAATCGACAGCTGGCGACATCTATTGGAAGATATTGGGGGTTTTGTGACTTTTCATATTTGAGTGTCAGTGAAAAACCTAGATATTTTTTATGTTCGGATCAGTCGATTTTGATGAGTTTTCCAGAAGTCTGTGACCTTGACCTTGAAAGGCGCGTCTATGCGAGCTTCGTTGTCCGTGAACAGCCCTTGTTACGTTAGATAAGGATTAAGGATTTTTAGACTTCAATCACACAATCAACCAGCTTTCAAAATCAATGAAAACAAAAATGATTAAAAAAGATAACAAGTTACGCGAGCCGAAAAACTGTTTTGCTCCACAATTTGTATGACGCGGTCACATAAGGGAGGAAACTTACAATACTTTTATGTTTTGTGCATAAACTTGTTGGATAAACATATGCCACATTCTAAATATTTGACAATATAGAAGTTATGCAATTTTAAAAAGTGATGCGTTAGCAGTTTTGCTGAGTATACGTGTATAAATCTTCATTATATCCTCGACGCAGCTTACTCGCTTTCTGACACTGGTCTCCCACCAAATGGTTGGATATTTGTAAGCATAAGTGGACTAGCAGCTGGAGGCTGGAAGGCGACGCTGTGGTTGCGTTAGTGAGATTGAGACAAAAAGATAAAATCGCTGCTTTGCACCTACAACCACGTAACTACAGCTTAAAACAAGCTGTAATAGATCTAACAAGATTTTCGAAGAAATGCGACAAAATGCTGATTATCACGTATGATCTTACTTTTGCCTGAGCCTTTTTCAACCCTATGCTACACTCGTGTTTTCAAAATTGAACATGCAACAAATTTTAATTTGTGCTACCATTAAATTTTTTCTCTTTGGGAAAGGGTGAGACACAAAAATAAGTGTTACCTCCACACAAGCATAGCGATATCCTGGTGGTATAGGCATCTGACCCAATGGCCAAGCCAAGGACAAAAACAGCGGACAATACGCCGGCAACAGCCATCTTACAGACAATGACCTGGGATGTCTCTTACATCTCTTATCTCTTAACTCTTTCCAATATCGTCGCTTTTCAACAAAACTCCCGTAACTGCAGCTTAAAACAAGCTGAATTTATAAGGTTTTGTAGAAAAACGACGCAAGAATTGGGACATTTTACCTAGGTGTAATAAGGTCTCCTTATCACCAGGAAGTAAACATCGTCTTCATCGAAAACCTCGTAACTGTAGGTTGAAACAAGCGGCCGTTACGATGTTTTCGATAAAATTCAACGAAAAGAGAATCCATGTCCGTCATCGACAAGATGCGTCGCAGCTTGGTGTTCTATTTCAGCAAAAATAGGGATTTTAGATTTTCCATGGCGGCCATCTTGAAAACAATCCAAAATGGCTAGTGCATCTCAGGATATCGACTGTTAACATTTCTATACCACTCCCAGACTGCTCTAAGGGGGTTCGTGGTGAGCCCTCCTGGCCCACGGACTACCAAGCCTTAAATTTTAGAATCGAAACTAATGGAATTAGGTTTGTTTGTTATGAGAACCAGCATATCATTCATCCAATATTGTTTGTAGGGAGTTGTAAATATACAAGTCCTATTGGCCTGAAATTTTAAAATCAAAACTTAGGGAATTAGGTTTTTTTTTAATGAGAAGCAGCCCATCATTTATAAAATTTAATTTGCAGGGGGGGGGATATATATTTACAACTCTTAATGACCTGGAATTTTTAAATCGACACTTATGGAATTAGGCTTTTTTATGAGAACTATGCTTGTTTTTATTAGAAGCAGCACATCTTATATCCAATATTTTTACAGGGACTTGTAAATTAACAACCCTTTAAACTAAAAAAAATAAAATCGAAACCATAGGAATTAGGCTTGCTTCTATGAGAAGCAGCATACCATTTATCAATTATTATTTTCAGGGGGTGTTAATTTACAACCCCTAATGACTTTTAAAATCGAAACTTATGGAATTAGGCTTGTTTTTATGACAAACATCACCAGTGTCTTCATTTAGTGCTACTTCCTAAAACATGTGTACTCTATACTACATTACTCTTTTCACCAGAATTGATGGCTTTTGAGCCACTTGAAATACTGGGTGTCACATCATTTATCCAATATTATTTGCAGGTGGTTGTAACTTTGCAACCCGTTTAATGTGAAAATGACTTGTATTTTGTATGTATCTACATTAAAAAAAACGAAGTACAGACTTAATGTTGTTGTTTTTATTGGTCAATTCTGCAGAGAATTGTCGTCTTACTAACAATAAAAATGATACAAAATATTGCATTTCATGATAAAAAATCAACAAATAAATATTAACGATTTTTCAATATTTCCAAGTTTGTTCCACCCACAGACATATACGCGCCTTCTCTAGCCACACATGATGACGTCTATTATACACAGCGCCAGACAGTTTGTCCCCCAAACTCATCTCTCCCTCCCTTTCGCTCCGACCCTCACTCTCTCGCTTTCTCTCTCCCTTCCGCTACCACCTCTTAACCCATTACCAACGACAAAATTTTCGGGTATTCCAATTTGAAAGAAGTTGCAGACGACATTTTAATGTGAAGAAATTTTGAAATTTTATAGCTTTTCAGGTAGAAAACATTTTGGAAAATGAGGAAATTGCTTGTCACAAGCAATTTCTCCATTTTCCACAATGTTTTCCAAAGCCATTATATTTTGGGGAGTCAAAAAGAGTCACTCTGTGGTAATGGGTTAATGACAGTGCAATAATACCCACATTTTGATCAACACGTTGACAAATGCATGTTTTTCTTAGCTGTACAATATGTCTATAATATGAAGTTTCGTGAAGTGTGCCCATAAATCTCATCTTTCCCACGAATTAAACTTTGTTGCGCCCCCTACCCTCTCCCTAATGTACTTCAATATTTCCCAGTTTTTGTTCAAACTCTGACAAATACACGCATTGCCTAGCCGCGCACATTATGTCTACTATATGAAGCCTCAGGAAGTTTGTCCATAAACCCCCTCCCTCTCCCTCTCTCGTCTTCCTACATATTACACTTCCATATTTCCCATTTGTTGTTCCACGCATTGGCAAATGCACGCCTTGCCTAGCCGTACATTATGTCTATTGTACGAAGCGTCAGGCAGTTTGTCATACTCCAGAATCATCGCAGGCGTCGTGGTCTGTAGATGCCCTTCTATCAGGCTCCATGCATACTTCTGTAATGTTTCAAACCAAGCGTTTTGTTTGACGAATTAAAGTTTTAAGCCTTCCCCATGTAAAACCTGGTTTTGACGTCCCTAATAAAAAAGGCTTGGAAAAACATTGAGGTAAAAAAAGAAATGCTGATAATCAGCATTTTCTTTTATTGTTTCATTGTTTTCTTTGCTGTACTTTCCCTATATTTTCATACATTTTGTAACATCCATTTTGTGGTCGTGTAGATGTGAAATTGTATCGGTCAAAATGTGTGCTTTTTGAGAATTTTTTGAAAAAAAAAACAAAGCCATGGATCTAGCAGACATTTGAAGAGAAAAAATATTTATAATTGACATTGGCATAGAAAAAAATGCCAATTGCAATTGTAACACCCCCGTTATGTTTAAACCCTTTAACCTCTTTTTCCAAGCGGCAAATTGAGGCCACTTTTACCACTTTAAAGCTGAAATTTCGGAAAAATGGATGTTGATAAAAAATCAATTGTTTGTTCAATGTAGTAAAGTATTTATCAATGCCCATTTTTTAGCTCGGCTTTTAAATGGGAACAGTCTATTTATTTGCCGTTTGAAGGAAATAAATATAGTTGACATTTACCTTGGCATGGGACTCGTTATTTCGGATTGATTTCGACAACGTCAAGTGTGTCAGATAGTCCTGAAATTTAACAAAAATAAACAAATAAAATTAATAAAGTAAAAAAATGAGTAAATTTATTGATTTGCGAATCCCTTTCAAAACCAACACCTGGTTTAGATGTCCTTAGAATAGGTGCCAATACAAACAGTTGCCAAAAAGGAAAAAACTGATGTTGACTAGCGTCTTTTTCTTCAGCGTCTATGCTTTCTGTGGTTTGTACATTTATTTTGTCGTCTGGAACATTTTTCGAAATATGTTATCGTTTGGAAACATAAGGAGATTAACATTTCGTGTAGCCTTTATTTTGCCGTCTGCATGACATTTAAATTTGGATCTGTCAATTATTCATCGTCGCCCTTTCCATTATTGAATAAAAATTTGGACTGTTCAAATTTGAAAGCTGCTGATCACTACATGAACATCAATAAAAAGTGAATTTATCTATCATTCTTTGTATCTCGTATAACATATGAAACATTGAGGGGAAAAAGGCTAGAAATCAGCATTTTCTCCTTTTGTCTGAATTGTTTTCCAAGCCTTTTACATTAGGCACGTCAAAACTATGTCATGTAGGCCTATGGGAAAGAATTAACCATAAATCGACTTACCAGACACTCGGAAACTTTGTATCTCATTACAGAGAGCTAAGTTTAATAAGTTAAAGAATTCTAATGCATGTTCTTTTAACACTACATGAAGTATTTTTGGCACAAGATCGTATGGCACATGTTTACGTTTTGTTCAAATGTAAACAAACATTGTTCGATAAAACGAAGAAAACTCTGAACAGTGAACAGACCGCTCTATTACTGTACCTAAATTTTCAACATGTCTACGTCACTACTTATAAAGAATTTATTTATATTTTATACAATACTGTTTTGTTTACATTTGGACAAAAAGTAAACATGTGCCATACGATCTAAGACCCCCCCCCCGCACACAACAGCCTCCGAAAGTCGAGTCTTAAAACGATGCTCAAACGTTTAGTATTTGTTTGTATTGGTAACATACTCTCAATCCCAAAGCGTCTTGGTAACAATACTCTCGAACCCAAAGCGTTTTAATGTTGAATGCACGTGGTCTTTATCGTTGTATATTGAATGCACGTGTGTCGTTATTGTTTTCTCCACATATTCGTTTTGATAATGTCGATTTGTGACTATTTTTAGTAATAATTTTCATGTATACAATGTTGATTTCCCATCAACCCATCGTCTTTGCCTCCAGAAGTGTGTTCTGTGGGTACAGACTAAAACATCAGTGAAAGGACCTTATAGATGTTTATTAATATCACATGAATTATTTCAAATTTCTGCTGTTAAAGTTGAGGTATTACATATTTCAATTAACATGGCGCATTCGCTTTTATTATCATAATTTACACGCCTCTGTATTTTGTTAATAACAATTCAGTAATACTTTCTTATATACATGTTATATCTATGTACTATAATACAAGTCTTTTTGAAGAATGTTATGAGAAATGTGCACACATTTTGAATAAAGGTCAGTGTGAGGTCAGATGAAATCCGTAATAACTAGCTTGTTCCGTACTCTTCGATGGACATAATTGGCTGTTGTTTTCTAAACAAATTACCACAGAGTAACGACTTTTGACGCCAAACAAGATATGGGCTTTGCTTTGGAAAACAGTGTGGAAATTTAAGACATTACATGTGACAAGCAATTTCTTCATTTCCTACAATGTTTCTACAATAAAGACCAAAGAATTTCAAATTTATTTCACTTGAGATTTTCATATGTAACATCTCGGAGTGTGTATCAGTCTGGAATTCTGCCGTTGAGTAATGGATGAAATTTTTTTAGATAAATATTAGCATTGAAATGTAGAATGAAAGGGAATGAATTGGTTTTATATATGTAACAATAATTTGAAAACATTGGGGACAGGGGATATTTTTGGGAATCATTGTTTCTTTTGCCTAAATATAATCGCATGTCTCCTTAAGCCTAGTATTTTAACCATTTCCCAAACAAGAACTAGTTTTGGTGTCCCTGTTAGGAAAGGCTTGGGAAAATATTACAGCAAAAGAAAACAAGGGCAGTCGTAGACAGATTATGCTCCCCGAATAAGTATTTGTCACAAGATAAAAACTATCATACATTAAGCCCACTTTTCCCATGACAGATTTATTGTACATACGTTATCTATAGAATGTGGTCTAAAATATCTCATTAATCACATAAAAAGTAAATTTCATTAAATTCTGCCCTTATTCGGCAATTATAGAGTGAAAAGATGGATTTTACAATATTTGACCTAGTGACCTAGTTTTTGACCTGGCTTGACCTTTTTGTTATCATGATCTAAACGTTATGAAGACAAATATTCTAAATAATTTTCACAACGATTGAACAACAAATGTGGCCCCTCGAGCAAAAAGAAGATTTGACATAGTGACCTATTTTTTGTCCCCATCATGGCCCCCATTCAAATTCTTTGAAGTATTTTGAAGAAGCATGGCCCATAGATCATATGTGTGAAATATGACTGAATTCTGCCAAGTAATTTAGGAGAAGAAGATTTGTTTTGTGAAAAGTTGACGGATGGACAGATAGACAGATGGACTGATGGACAGACGGACGCCGGACAACAGACCGATCCCAATACCTCACCTCGAGCACTACGTGCTCAGGTGAGCTAAAAAGATACCGATGACATTTTCAAGTTGACGGAGTCATACATTGTCTTTTTGGTATTATTGCTTAAAATGTGTTGAATAATATTGAATTGAATAACGAGAAGAAGCCGGGCCGATATCGTGAAAACCCGGGCGTTATTCGGGAGATTCACGTGCAATATCGGACCGACTTTGCACTCAATTATCCTCGATTTAAACATTAATCCTTATTATTGCCTGAAATGTGTGTTTTCAGTCTGTTATTGGCATTGTATAACCAGCAGAAACCGGGCGGATATCCAGAGAAATCGTGCATTAATCGGCAGATTCACGTGCGATATCGGACCAGTTTTGCACTCAAATATCCTCGATCGGGGATTTGTTGTGAGTGCTTCAGAAAATTGAAAATAAAGCCGAAATTTTGTCATTTCCCTTTTCCTCGGTGTAAATTCTTGTAAGACACCATATCCAGTTTACATCCCAATAAATAAACTAGGTCTCCCAGTGTAACCATATCTGATGACGTAATAATTATAGTGACGTAGGTTTAATTCTTGGAATCAAAAAGTAAACAAACGGGCAGCTGACAGATTTTAAACTAAAAGTGTATTTCGTGGACATGGAAGGATAGAAATTAGAATTGAGTGGTTGTGGTCTAGGTCAAATGTGGTGGTAAGCCTATGTGTTTCTTGTTCTTCTTTTAGTTACTGCAATTTTTCCTTTACAACTTTGTTTGTATTGAAATGAACGAATGTCTGAAACGAACCAAACGGTCCAGAGATCTACCTTGGAAATTCCGACCTTTCAATTTATTACTCGCACTGAAATGAACGTTAGGATATCCGGAGCATGTTTCCAAAAGAAAACTAAGTCGAATATTGTTAGGATTTCGCCAACCCAAATGAAGATTATGTCAGTAAAAATACGATGAAACTTGACTGTATAGCTACACGATGAAAATCTAACGGCCCGTCTAGTGGATATCGCACTTACTCGATATATGTCGAGTCGAATGCCGGAAAACTCTAAGTTTTTTAGTTATTCGTCTTATTTTATTACATTTCTTTGCAAATTATTCATATTTTATGCAATAATAGGGTCAATTCACGTTTTTTCGGTCGTTAACATTCTCAGAGGCCCACAAAATGGGTTATCGCCTTCGACCTCCGGTCTCAGGCGATAACGCATTTTTTGGGCCTCTGAGAATGTTAACGACCTCAAAAACGTGAATTAACCCTATAATAAACAACTCCCCTTTTTTCCGAATAATTCTCAATGTCATAATTATGTTGAATATAAGGCCGACTTCAATTGGCAATATCTCGCGCCATCCTTCGGAATATCGCCCCAATCGAACACCAATAGTGCGAGCTTTTGACGTCACTTCCGTCGCTATAGCGCCAATCGAACAGCAATGGCGCGAGCTATAGTCCGACCACCGGAAAAAGTGTGGTCCGGCCATCCGAGCCATTACGTCATTCGGAACTCCTCAGATAACAGCGGACCAATCAGTGTCGAGGTAAACAAAGGTTTTGATTGGCTGTCTAAGAACGAGGAGGAATTCAATAGACAGAACAGCGCTGGTTCCAAATTATAGTTCCCGTTCGCGCGAGCTATAGCGCCAAACGAAGTCAGCCTAAGAGACGTTTACCTGTGGCGCCAGAGCAAAACAACAGGGGCGGACATTTTTGCTCCCACCTCGGTTCATTTTTTCGCACGTAACAATATGTTGAGTAAGTAACCATTGGAATTTTATGTTTTTTATGCATCAATAGCGTCAATTAACGTATTTTTCGGTCGTTACCATTCACAGAGGGTCTCAAAATACGAAAACGACCCTCGTGCTACGCACTTGGGCGTTAACGTATTTCTTGGACCTCTGCGAATGTTAACGACCTCAAAAACGTGAATTAACCATATAGAAAACATCGTTGTAAATGAGTAATTGCTGTTTAAAGTAATTTCTTCATTTACCAAAATGATTTCCAAAGCCAGTTTTGGCCGAATAGTCATTTCTAACGAGTCATTGTGTGAGAATGGATTAATAGACCTTATCTAAAAAGGGACAAAAGGATACAGTTGGTGGCCGCTCTCTACTTGCGCTGAATAACAAGATTGTTTCCATTTGAAGACATCGGCTGTGTAACGCGCGCCACATTTTACTGTGTACATTCTTATACATCTGAAAGAAAATCAACGGAAAATAGGGATTAATTAAAACAAGTGGAACATGATGGTCCCAAATCGCTCACCTGAACCAAAATGACAAAAATGACAATGACAATTATGCCAAATTCAAAGGCATAAAAATAAGGACTTTCTGTTCTGAAACAGTTTGGAAAGGGGATAAATCGTGGTTAGGAAAGGGATTAATCCTTACCCAAACAGAAAAATAGACTTATCCGATTTGAAAGGAGTTGCAGAAGACAAAACTGACAATGGTCAAGAAAGTATTCATGAACAATATAGCACATAAAATATTGAGGAAAAATAAGAAAATGATGATTATCAGCATTTTCTTCATTTAACTCAATAATTTCCCAAACCTTTTCTAACAAAGACATCAAAACCAATTCTTTTTAGGAAAGAGTTAAGGCATTAAGATGATGAGTTACAGAGATTCTGTAAAGAAGGATTAATGGCTTTCCAAATTGTAAAATATCTTCCAATGTTAATCAAACCCTATGTTTTGGGTATTCAGTTCAATCACCAAATAAAGACTATTCAAATGAGTACCAACAACAAAGGGTAAGAATTTTGAATAACAAATTTAGAATGTACTTGCCCCTTCTAATCTGTAGCTTCATTCTCTATCAGATAAGAGTTTCATTATCAGATAAGGCAGCCCTTTCATTGACTTTAGACGGTCAAACTATTTACTTAAGGGCAAGTTTAAAAAAATGTGACCATTCACTTTTTTTCATGCCACGGCTCTTACAGAGAAACATATTCAACCCAATCAAAGCTAAAAAGATGTGTTATTGTGTCTATATACTGGGTGCCAAGTTTAAAGAAAATCGCTTCACAAATAAAAAAGATATGTCAATAAAACATGTCAAAAATGTCAGGAGTGAAACGTTTTTGTGTGACGCGTAACGCTTGTACCAAATTTCTAAGCGATGGTAAATAAAAGACAGTGACAGGATACTACAATAAGCACTTGTAATTCATAAAACAACATTTTCATCATCATCTTAAAATTACCTTTTATCTTATCTTCACGGGTTTAGGATGTGGAGCCTGTTTTATACGATAACCCTCTGAATTTTATGTCAGGAGTGAAAGACTTTTATTTCTCAAAATGTGTTCTCATTTTTGTCTATTCAGCCAGAAATCTACCACTCAATTTTTTTTAGGAAGCCATCAACCTTGTGGGCATTCTGCACTCTACTATTTAGTGACTTGTGGGTTACAATTTCTCATATTGTGCAATATATATGCTGTCAGGAGTGAAACGCTTTTTTGGTGTCATTTTGCAAGATTGTGCACACAATTTTAGCTAAAAAGTAGTGAACATGGATTTAAAATATAATTTGGGCACTGCTTAACCATTTAGAATAGTTTTTAGCCACCCTAATAAAGAAATCTGGATGATATTCTGTAAAATTAGCTGTTATTCTTAACATCTAAATGTCACACTTTGGTCACATTTTTTTTAAACCTGCCCTTTTAAAAGCAATGATTGCTGATAAGCTATAATACCTGGTCAAAATAATTTGTCTGAATTCCTTATTTGAAAATTCCAAAACCTACAACATAGGACTTCTTTGCTAGTAAAGTGATGGTTTTAAGTATTTTCTTAGAGGTCTATGAGATGTAAACTCTTGCAAAATTTCATGACTCTAGACTCTAGGTCTTTGAGAAAACTGTCTCTATGTGAAACCAGATACACCACAAAATAAGGCCAATTTTCCTTTTACCACAATAGTTTGAAGAATTTTGGTAGAGGGCATTGAGGCAATGCTAAAAATATCAAAAAGAATCACTCAAGGAACATTCCTGCCAAGTTGTGTTGATTTTTAAAGAATTTACATAGGATTTCTCTAAGTCCGATAAGCCCCGACGTGCCACGCCCAGATTTTTTGAAAAATCTAAAAAATCATAAACAAATTTTAAAAAGAGTCACTCAAGGAACATTTCTGCCAAGTTTGGTTCCAATTGGCTCAATGGTTGATTTTCAAATAATTTTCTTATGATTTCTCTATGTCCAATATGCCCCGCCCTGCCACGCCCACATTTTTGAACTAATAAAAAAATTGCGGAATAGTATTGAAAAGGGTCACCCAAAAATTATTCCTGTCGTGTTTGGTCAAAATTGGCCCAATGGTTTAGGAGGAGATGATGTTTAAACAAATTGTGGACGGAAAGACAGACGGACGGACGGACGGACGACGGACGGTAAGCGACCACAATAGGTCACATTGAGCTTTTTGCGCTCAGGTGAGCTAAAAAGCAATATCTCTCAATTTCATTTTGCCTTTCATGAAAACCCACAAAATATTTTCTCATTCAAAGAAATACAACAAAAATCAACTAACCTGTTGACGATGACAGCATATGGGAATCACAAAAATACACACTGGCACGACAAAGGTCACAAGGACCACAGAACCTATCACGGTAAATCCCTCGACAAGCCCAGTATTAGAGTATTCCAGGCTGCTATTATCGTAAACGACACTTCCAAATATGAACAAAGCGATCACAGGAATGAGAAAAAGAGACCAACAAAGAAGCTTTTTGTGGCTCACAGAGAAATCGTAATGAAGAACAGCTCGAGATTGGTTCAGTATGGACATACCTTCCTCGATCAGTGCTACGGGAATCTGGAGAAAAATACTATTGTTCAAATTACAGGTTTCTTAATATCAATAACAAATTCATGTAATTTATTTTTTGACCACATTTGTTGCGCTAATTATTATTCTGAAATGTACAGCATAAAATAATGTTTGATTAAAATCTTTAGAATAAAAAGATTTTATCTAAAACCCAGGTTAAAAAGACAAATATAAAAATTTACAATCAATACAATTGCGTGTGACGTATTACAGCAGCAGAAAGCGATAGAGACAGTGAAAACAGTAAATGATTCCTAAAGTATATTCTGATTTTTTTCGGGAGACAGGGCGGAGCTTAGTAAACGGTTCATTACATTTAAGCTTGAGGAGAAAAAGCCTTCTCGCTTAGCGGTAAATCGTCGGTATTATTTCAAAATATTATAACTACAGCGCGAATCAGGCTGTAGTTACGAGGTTTTATAACAACACATTTTACAATCGCACATTCTTTTAATTTCGAAATGTGTTCATGCTCGTGCCGCACGATTTACTCTTATTGCAACCAATGTATCGAGAAGTAAACTCGTCGAATAACCTCTTTGCTAAGCCACACCCTTTCAGGTGAATAAAAATGGATTATAATGGTGCTTTAATGCACCAGCAAACCATTTCTAGAGAAAATATTGAAAATAGTTTCTAGTTTTGTTGGTGTTAGTTATGACTGATATGAACATATTGAAACTTTTTCTGAGAAAACATGCAAATTAAAGATATCGTGTAACCATATCAATCCACAAATTTAGTAAGAAAATCGATGACTAGCATCAAAAAGGGCCCCAAACGTCCTTTCGGTCTTGCTTTTTACATGTGACGTGTGCAAATTTGGAATTGAACAACTATAAGATTGCTCAAAAGCTACAGAACAATTTTGTACTAATGTTTGCTCAAAAAACTAAAAACAATAATTACTTTAATTTGGCTATCACGAATGGCTAGTATATGTTGCTGTTCCAATTTAAACCTGTACTTTGCTGGTCTACACTGCCATAGTTCGTCTCGCCTGGCTGTAATATCTACACAAAATCCGTTCTCATCTGTAACAAAATTAACAAGACGGGCAATCACATGACAATATTTTCGATATTCTCTAATAATTCTGCTAATATTCGACATGTACATGAAACAAATATGTTTGAAAATGAAAAGGCGGGAAATGCCAGTAACTGGTTGAACGTAATAGGTCATTTAAACAGCATGTGATCAAAAGTTATTGACGACCATCATCAATGACCTTTCCTTCATCAGGTAGATGTACCGTTTTTCTAAAAAAAAAAAAAAAAAAAAAAATAAAAAAAAAGTCAAACATCTTTTTCGTTAATTTTTTATTGTCATTTTCTTTTATTTTATTCAAGGTAGTGAAAGATTGAGAATAAAAATCGTAGATCGACATTTGCTTCTTCTTGATAAAGAAGCTGCGGCTAAACATAATTCTGTGAAAAAGAGCTTACCTTGAATTGCAAGTTAAAAGATGTGGCCGATAAAAAGAAAAAAACCCGCTATCAACAAAAATGGAAAGAGAAACTATTGTTTAATTTAAATCTAATTAAATGTGAAAAGGTTTTATAACAATATCACTGGTATTTCCGAAAATGCTCTGCATTCTAAAAGAAAATGAAATTCGTCTTCTAAAAGACCTGAATGACAACATTGACATATTCGTTCGGATCATGGGTTTCTGTTATTTCCGTAACGCTCAAGCTAAATAAAGATGTTCGAATTCTAGATAATTGTACTCTAAACGATCTAAATGTATTCTATTTTAATATAGGCTATATTCAAATTATATTTTCAAAAATTTATAAAAAGTGGACAAAATACAGCCTTTATCAATATCACTAAACCGCTTTTGTATAAATGTATCTTTCACACGCCGCGTAAAGGAAATGAGCTAACCGATTGATTTTCTAGTTAACAGAGGGAGCGATAAAAATGCAACACTGCTAGCTATCAACACAAATGTAAGAGAAAAGGTTTATCGAATTTAAAAGCAAACGTTTTCAAATAGTTGAATGAAGGAATATGAAATATGAAGAAGAAGAAAACTTACATCTTTTTTAAAATACTGTCGAATGACATCATGGTTTCTGCAATATCTACAAGAAACGAAACAAGAAACAATAAAAATAACGTGTTATTGGCCACGGAATTTTCAACAAAAACTTCGTAATTGCAGATTTCCTTGAGTGCTGATTACCTTGATAATTCTTGGTACATATCAAAATTTCTAACAAAATGAATTTATTTTATAGATCAAATAGCTATTACTGACTTATACTTGGGACATTAACTCACCCGGTTTGATCAAAGCCTGTACTACTTTCTCTGGTACATCACAAAACTCCTGGGTAGCATCTATGTAAGTAACCGTCTTCAGGGTAGGGGGAAGTTGACATTTTTCAAGCAGTACAGGAATTATACAATTCATCCTAGTTTCTATAGACTGGACGAACGCGAACTCCCTTTCGTATTTACACCACCCACTCTCAGTAAAATTAGGCGATAGCATCAAAAGCACCTTCCATGCTCTATTCATGCTGACTCTAATGTTCTCTGTGATATCCATTCCGGGCTGAAAGTCCCGATCAGCGTAAATGCACTGTAAGTTGAATCGTTTTTCTATGGCATCGACAATTGGCCAAACTCTACTCGAGTCCTCGCTACTATAAGACACGAATAAATGTTTATCTTTTCCTTCAGGCAATGCGAGATGACACATGTTATCATTTGATTTGTCTGCACTTTTTGAATTGTATGCGCTGTCCAATTCAGGTACACACAACTCGTTAGACGTATCATCTATATTTGCTTCAAAGGGTGGATCTATTCTGTCTGTCTCACTAGATACAGCTGGATATGAATGTATTGTGACGGTTGTAGAGGGATGTATCCCCGTGTTGCAACCAGGAGTGTCATGTTCAATATCAATAAGGTGTTCTTCAAGATGTTGAATTTCTTCATCTCCATCATCACCATTAATTAGAGGTTTCCTGTCTGTATCCATTTCTGTTGTTGTTACATAAGCCTTTTAAAAGTCTGAGAAATAGAAAGCAAATACAGATGATCCATGATATAAAAAGTGAAAATTATGACATTTAACCCATTACCACACAGTGACTCTTTTTGACTCCTCTCAAGAAAAATGCTTGGAAAAACATTGTGGAAAAAGAGGAAATTGCTTGTGACAAGCAATTTCTTCATTTCCCACAATGTTTTCTAACTCAAAATGGAAAGATTTTTAAAAATCCATCAACTAGATATTGTTGTCTGCAAATTCTTTGAATTTGGACCAGTCTAAAATTTTGTCGTTTTGTAATGGGTTGAGACCAAAACGAATCATGATCAATCTGTTCATGCAAACAATCTGTCAAAAATGTAAATGACCCTTCACATACAACTCCGTGTCCATATCACGTCCAAATCACACCTTAAGTTATACTATGCACACATATCCTCTGTTTTAGATGTGCCCCGAATGTGATGAAGACGTTGGATTGTGTTTGGGACAAGACCTTGAGCAGCAATACTCGCACTGGCACAATTTTGCCATTTGAAGATAAATCAATATGTAAAAGTGAAGAAAATGTCGATGAAATGGTCAGCAATGTCTTCCTTTACGTAAATATTTTCCCAAACAGTTTCTACTAGGAATGCCAAAAAACAGGTTGTATTTTGAAACATGTAGGTAAATATTTTTAAAACATACATCAAATACCATATGGAAACAATCGAAACTATAAAACCCTCTGAACCCTCTGAACCTTTTCTAAAATAGACGAGTCAAATTCTGAAGCCGACAATTGAAGATGTATATTGATCATACAAAATAAAATTTGTATACAATGCAGTACAGAAAATATTGAGACAAAATGAGATTATCTTTTGATAGTCAATATTGTATCATTTTGTCTTAACGTTTTACAATATCAAACCTTATATGTAAATGACGTCAAAACCATTTTTGATTGGGAACAGTTTAGATAGTCCTTTGTTATTTTATAGATCTAATTAAAATAATAAGAATAAAACAATTGAATGATTTCAAGAATTACAGCAATGTAATGTGTTATGTATTCACTTTGTACTAGTCAGAATAAAATGTATATTCTGTTCTGTATAATTTTATGGTTGATTAAATATACGGAATTAAATAGCAAACGTGATCAAAATCCTAAAGTCTTTCCTAAGCAAGATGTCCCTGAAGGAGAATGGTGTACAAAATATTGAAGGAATAGAAAAAACAATGCTGATAATCAGCATTCTCTTATTGTTTCCTACATTTTCTTTGTGATATAATGTATATACAAATTCCATAGTTATTTAACCTATTTCACCTTTAAAGGGACATTTCATTCCGATTTCAATTTTTTAAAGTATGTCTTGATGTCAAGATCGGTTATTCTAATGAGTATAAATACTATTGGTTTTTTGAAGTTGTTGCCAATAAGCGAGAAACACGCATTTAAAGTTGAGACATAATCGATAAATTGCATATAAATCCGGACTGTTGTCCACAACAATTTGTTCAATTTTAACACAAACATATAAATTTCTCGTAAACGGAGCAATATTTTGGCTCGAAATTTTCAGAATTTTCATAAGGAAATATGCTCTTTCAGATAAAAATAAAAGTTAAATTTATGACAAAAAAATTCTGAAATGTCACTTTAATTTAGGAATAGCATGATGACCCATTACCAAACAAAACCTATATTTGAAAAGAAAGACTTTAAAAACCTTCATACAAAAGAAGAAAATTCTGATTAACAACGTTTTCACCTCTCAATTCCTTCTGAACTATATTACACACAAATCCAATCCATTTTGACATCCAGGGTATAAAACCAGAAGATTTCGCCGTTTGGGAAAGGGTTAATCAGAGACTATTAGAAGAGACCAACTTTAAGCATGTTGTAACAACATCATACGCTTATTAAAATCTATTGCTATAAAATCTATATAGAAAGACGGTTAAATGATTACAACATTAACATAATTATATCACTGTTTTTCAACGAAATCAACGTAATTGCAGCTTAAAACAAGCTGTGGTTACGAGGTTTTCGTTGAAAAGCGACGATAAGTTGATAAAAAAAATCACCAACCTGATTTGTTTTGCGTCGTTGAAAACGTAAGTGGGGAAAATATTTTTTTCCCAGGCTTCAGGCTCAGCTTAAACAAAGGCGTGTATATGAGTAGCCTTGTGTCAGGCCCTGTATATATGTTTATGTCGCTTGAAAAATCAAGGGAGACTAACACTCAGAAATAAATTATACATATTAACGTCCCTTGGTCTAAACTATACAGGGCCTTGGAAAATACAATGAAAGAGGCGTCTAAAATTTGGTCCCCACAGGTGGTTCACATTCCAGATATCACTTTGTAAGATAATCCGACACCTAGCAGTACTTCACATCTTGATAACGTTCATTAGCTGATCAGATTTATGACTGCAGTCTTTTAATCCTTTCTCAAAGAAGACTTGATTTTCACCTACCTAATCGAAAAGACATTGAAAATATTGAGCAACTCAAAGAAAATTCTGATCATCATCATTTTCTCCTTTTGCTTTAATATTTTTCCGTATATTATTGTACACAAAATCAAGTTTTATCAGCAAACCTTCTTTCGTGTTTGGACTGGGCTGCCCTTAGATGTTGCCGTTTTGGGAAAGGGTTGATCCTCTACAACACTAACTTGCTGCTGCTGCTGCTTTACAACAAACTCCTCGTAACTGCATCTTAAAACAAATTGCAGTTACAAGGTAACATTTTAGGGTTGTCCAGTCCAAAACTAGACAGTCCTGGCGGCCTGGAAGCGCTCCATAGGCCTGATTGTTTGTCTTGTTGAATGCATGCAATTTCAAAGGTTCAGGCTGCGCAAACTAGCAAATGCATGACCAAGCTGAAAATTACGAGCAAGTAAAATCGTATAGTCAGTAAGATTTCTGTGAAAATTCTGTATTGATAAGTTAATACTAATGGTTGTAAACGTGAAAATAAAGCCAAAAATGGCAATTTTGTCAATAACAAGGGCACATAACTCATGATGTAAAATTCAGATGAAGCTGAAAATTACACCAAGGCAATATCTTATAGTCACCAACATTCTGTACAAGTTTTGTCTTGATTGGTCAATATTTGTAGTTGCTAAAGTGAAAGCAATGTCAGAATAGAGTCGTAAATGGCAATTTTGTCAATTTCAAGGGCACATAACTCATGATGTTAAGTTACGATCAAGCTGAAAATTATACCAAGGCAAGATCTTATGGTCATCAACATTCTGTACAAGTATTGTCTAGATTGGTCAATATTTGTAATTGCTAGAGTGAAAACAAAGTCAAATAGAGCCAAAAATGGCAATTTTGTCAATTTCAAGGGCACATAAATCATGATGTAAAATTCAGATCAAGCTGAAAATTATATCAAGGCAAGATCTTATAGTCACCAACATTCTGTTGTAGTTTTGTCTTGATTAGTATATATTTGTAAAATTAGTATATATTTGTAAAATTAAAGTCAAAACCAGCTATTTTTGACATTCAAGGGCAGATAACTCAGGTTATTCTGATTCAATCCAAATTCTTTGAAGGAATCTGAGAGAGGGTCACCCAAGGATCATTCTTGTGAAGTTTGATTGAAATCCATCAGGTAGTTTCTGAGAAGAAGATTTTTAAAGAAAAAGTTTACGGACAGACGCACACACGACGGACACACCGCCATGACAATAGCCCACTGGCCTGTCGGCCAGTGAAGCTAAAAACGAAAGAAGGATTGTTGATAAAGATTGAATTTGTGGATAATAATAAACGGAAAATGTATTGAGGAAAAAGGAGAAATGATAATACATGTAATCAGAATTTTCTTATTTTGGCTCTATATTTTCAATGTCTTTTCGATTCAGTAGGTGAAAATCAGGTCTTCTTTGAAAAAGAATTAAAAGACTGCAGTTATAAATCTTAGCAGCTAATTATGTTATCAAGCTGTGGAGTAGGGCCTACTGCTTGGTGTCGGGTATTATCTTAAGGTCGGATTACCTTACAAAGGGATTTCCTCAGTCTGTTAAGAACGACAAAGAGCAACAATTTTCTATGTACCCTATTTTCATATTTCTCAATACAAATGTTGTTATTCTTAACAGACTGACATAAGTCTAGTATATGAGGAGCTGGTATGCACAACAATCCAACACAACAGTTCTATAAATAAATCGTTGGGATTTCCGGAAAATGGAGGATCAAAATGAAGTTGCAAGTCAAGCCATATTGAAATCATTTCTCTTTTTAATTTATGCACAGCGAATTGATATATAGATTGAACATTACTTTGAGGGGAACCAAAAGGATTTAATTGTGTCTGTAGTGAGGTATGTTATCGTCGCTTTTTCAATAAAAACCTCGTAACTGCAGCTTGTATTAAGCTGCAGCTACGAGGTTTTGCTTTAAAAGCAGCGGCATGATTGAATCTTTGGTTATAAACCTTTCCCAAATGGCAAAATGTTAGGACGTAACGTATTTCTATTGAAAAAATGATAAAGATGACGAAAAGAATGATAATAGAGGGGAGAGCGTCCAATATGACAATGAAAAGAAGAAACAAAACAAAAGAAGAGCATTTTCCTCCTTTATATCAATGTTTTCCCAAGACTTTTATTATTAAGGACATAAACACCAGGTTGGACTCAAAAGCCTTTAGAGGCCCTTTTTCAGACCCCGGCTCATATCGTCGCTTTCCAACGAAAACGTCGTAACTGCAGCTTGATTAAAGCTGCAGTTACGAAGTTTTCGTTGAAAAGCAGCGATGTATTCTTTCAGAGTTTGAAGTATTATCACATTCGTACAATGACGAAGGTACTGAGTCTTACAACATTACTCTCTATTTACATTCTATACAGTTGCTTTCAGCAGGTATGTTCAGGATTTGTTTTTCGCTTCTTTGAGAGAGATACATTTAAAAAGCTAATTCTCAATTGAGTATTTCCCCCTCTTGGTGATAGAAAAAATCCCCCAAAAATAGTGCTAACATTTTCATTTTATCAACAATTTGTTTTCTTTAAAGCTAAATTTGTATATAATTTACAGCTAGTTTTCTCTCACAGAATTCTGTGTTATGATTTATGCGTTTTTTTATTTAAAGTAACATTAATTTTGTGTCTCCATGTACAGCAAATTTTAACTTGGACCACCTTAGAATTAAGACATGTAGGAAAGGAGCTATTTTCGTCAATTCCATTTTATAGAAGGCGTAATTTGTGTATTTTGACTACACTCAAGTATAATTATTATACAACACAACCGTCTTGTTTAGGAAATTGTTGACTACCAACTCCGATTTATTTCACTCAAATAATGCATAGTTTTGACATCCTGTTTAGTGCACATTTCATGAAACATTGTGAGAAAGGTCGACCCATTTAATCAAGTATGTACATAATAATCACAGCCCCCATTGTATACTATCCACCGTGAATGGGACATTTCCTTTTGTCCCTACTCACAGGGGTCAAAGTACGATGTCTGAATTTTGTTAGTCCTTTCCAAAACAACGATGCGAGGACCCAAAATAATGTTAAATAAGAATCACTAAAGGAAAGGAAAAATACTGATTTTCACAAATGGTTTAATGGTTATTCTTTTGAAATCCTAGCTCAAAGACCATACTAAGATTCCATTTAAAAATTATATGATCAGTCTTCACTTAAAAAAAGTTGACCAAAGATTGTCAGATACGATATAATTATGCACTAATATAATCATGCACAAAAAGGAAATATACGTCGATAATGTTTGAAATTATCGTCGGTGTTATTGCAAAACCTCGTTATTCAAACAGGAGTTACGCGGTTTTGCTATAACAGATACGCAGAATAATATTATTATGCATAAAAGGAAGAAGTATATGCCGATTTTGTTTGTAATAATTATTATCGTCGGCGTTATTGCAAAACCTCGTAACTAAAGTTGGAGTTACGAGGTTTTGTGATAACACACACGTTATACTGTCATATCTAGAAAGATACGGTTCGTATGGTCAAACTATATAAAGGCTTAAGGTATTCCACTTACCATTAGATACTAGTATCACACATTTTTTTTTTCAATTTCTCGTTCGTTGTGGCAACGGAAATTGATGATGGTCTATGATTGTATTTCATCATATGAAAACGTATTCCACCAATCATTAAATACCAAACACTTTAATCAATTATAGGACGACAGACCTTTGCGAGAGTTTCCGGATTTTTAAAAAATCCGGATACCTTAAAGTTTGTTAATCTCCACTGCAACGGATAACGCCGAATTGACACGAAGTGTTTGGTGTCCAATGGTGTGTGGAATACCCCAACAAGACTTAACCCTTTCCCAAACAACAACAAAATTTGAGGGTGGTTTAATTCAAAAGCCGGTGCAAATGACAAAATGCATATTGATAAAGATACAATTTGTGTATGAAATAACACAGAAAATATTGAGACAAAAGGAGAAACTGCTGGTTATCAGCAGTTTCTTCTTTTGCCTCAATGTTTTCCTAAGCATTTTCTATCTAGGACGTCTAAACCAGGTCTTGTTTGGGAAAGGGTTAAAAATACAATTCAGATCTATCCTTTCAGATACGCTGTTTCAACTGTCACCAGCACGAATGTACACGAGAACGTCCGTATTGTTGGACAGACGGATGTCACGAAAAATGTCCGAGAAACACCGTCCCTAACGGCCTAGCACCAGATTCGGATTTCGTCGTGAATTGTGCATTAAGATGTAAACCACCGAAAATTGAATACCAAAATAGATGCGTCGACAGAGACGAATGTCCTTTGTATGCAATATTCGACGGAAAGTGTCTGAATAGGTGTCCAGACGGGTATCTCCTGTCCGAAAGTGGTGACAAATCGTGCTTCTCTGCTTGGGTCAATTATCGAAAATTGATAATTGTTGGTTCGCTGATTTTCTCCATCATCGTTGCCATGGCTATATTTCTGTCCACAAAGAAATTCGATCTCAGTTTTTGCAGGGTAAGTTGAATTCTATTAGTTAGAATTCAGGTAAGACCTGTGTAATGTACTTTCTGTATAATCCTTATATTTTGACTTAGTCCGTAACGCCCGTAAGTCCGAGCATTTTTAAAGTATCGTTAGATGTAATATCGCCTGTTTTCGTAACAACGGAATTAATTGAGCGTGCTCAGATTTCAGGGGATTTTTTTTAAACAATTTTCGTTAAATTGTTTCTAAATTATATGAAGAGTAGACAAAAAACAATAAAAGTCAACAATTCAATATTTGAGAGCAATGAAAGTTACTTTCCTTGAAGTCGTCTATTCGCCATGCAAAGGACCTCTATGGATAAGGCGAGTAATCTCCCTAAAAGGCTCTAATGGAAAAGTCAATTTTCAAAACATGCAAAATGATGATTATTTTGAGCTATATTGTAAGATGGATACCTAAATCCTATAAACAGTGATTTTGTTAAAAATCAAAACGATTCGACATGTACAGATAACACTTGGTTTCTGTAAACCCCCAAAATTACATTTTCTTACCCAACCGGTATTCATTTAACCAGAATTAAGTTTTCTATGATTTCATTAGCAAGATTTTTTCTGTAAATGTAAGGACAATTGGTGTTGAAATCATATACCAGTTTTCGTTTTGTCCTTAATGCGCATGCGCATCATTGAAACGAGTTTAAAGGCGAAATCTTCCCGCCAAAAATATGGCAATTGGTATATGAGCAATATTTTTAGTATAAAAGTATGTTCCACCCCGTGACCCAGGAAATCCTTTTTACCAAGGAAGCATATGGTCAAGTGACACAACATATGTCAATGGGAAGCTTGGTCAAGGGGTGGAACGATGTTCACCAGCCCATGGAAGGTAGGTATTCATCAGATTTTGGCGGGAAAGAGCGCTTTTAATGTTTTTTCAATGATGCGCAATACCGACAAAACCAAAGCTGCCATATGATGTCAACACCATTTATCCTTGTATCTGTAGAAAATAAATTGGAAATATAACAAAAAGAAACTTCATTTTACGTCTATGAATACCGGTAGTATTAGAAAATGAAACTATTTAGGTGGGCACAAACATCTAGAGTTATCTGCACCTATAGAACTTTACGAGGGACGGTCGGAAAGTAGTTGGACTTTTGACTAGTTCTCTAAAATCATTCAACTTTTTTACAAAATTCTTTCTACATTGTTTGAAGAAATTGTCCGTCTATGTCTATACATTTTCGCCATCGTCGTTAGAGCTTTATTATTCCAACTATTAACCATGACGTAGACCCACTGTATTAGGTACAGTGTAACAGCCGGTATCAAAGGCGTCCTGGTCTCAAATGTCTTTCCAACAAGTATTTTTTCAGTTCTAGACACAAATAAAAGTCACGTGAATGAGGTCTTGGCTATAAGAAGGGTAAAACAACAATAATCATGTGTAATAGTTAATAATCTCCACTGTAGATGCGGTGGTATGGGAGCGTGCGTAAACGTGAAGTAGAGAACATTTTTCTTTACTAATCTGGGACGCGTTTACTTCAGCATTTATTCTTAGATTTTTCTGAATTACTTCAGAATTGTACTTGGCAATGACAGTTTTTACCATTTAACATGAAATGAGTAACTATCAATCCTCGTGAATCCCCAAAAGCAACAAACAGGCCTTCCAACCGAATGTAACAGCTTAATCTTTTCAGGGGTGGGGAACCTGCTAGTTTTCATGACTGCTTTGACTGAGTTTTTATCCCAAGTTTGGAATTATGAACCCACATTTAATCTTCAGTGATAATGTAGTTCAAGAACATATCTGTTTCGCGATTAGAATGACTAAAATGTTCTTTTGTATTGGTTACCCTTGTTGTTTCTCTAACAAACAACGTATGATACATGAAACACCTATCACATATAAGTGGACAGAATATAGTATTATACCCAACTATCTTTGAAAATAAACTGACCACATTATTGGCAAATGGGTGGAGATTCAACCAATATATATTGTGCTTATCAGCCATTCCACGAAAATTGACCCATTTACTGAAAATGCATGTCGCCGACCTTCATTGCATTATTTAACACTTTTATCAGTTAGGCACACCAAAAGGAAGATATCTTTGATCACGGGACATAATTTGCAATAAAGTAGTATGATTTTTAAGTTATTCAAACGATTTTATGAATGTGCTTGGTTGTGTTGAATATTGCAAAAACGTCAAAATGTTGATGTCGCCGCACAATTTTTTGTTCTTAACTACCGTCCAAATCAGCCGTTTTTTTACTTAGACTTTGTTCTCTTGGATATAATTTTCCCCAAACCCTACTACAACGACTAAATTAAGTATGATTCCATCATCATACATGAAATAGAATTTAAACATGTCTGTTTGTATGTCGCCAGATTTGCCTATGTGACCGTAACGAACTTTCAAAGGCATGAAAGAAAGTCAACTTTTCTCTCAATTTGCCGATTTTCAAACTATTTTGGTCCGAGAATGGCTTAGTTTAACTATCAAAACCCAAAAGTTTATTAATATCTTAGTATTTCTTCACTAAATCAAAGAACATGGACAAATAGAATTTGTCGCATTTCGTTTACTATGCTTCCGTTACGCCCGTGTAGCCCACAATAATGAACGGACATTCCTAAATCTGTCAAATTTTGACAGAGTGGTTGCCAAACTGTTGAAATAGAGGCGAGTTTCAAGTATAATCAAGAGTATAACATATTGAGAGACTTGAAAGTCCTTTGGTCGCTATGCTTCCGTTACGCATATTTTTCCGTAACGTACTTCAAAGGACGCCCTGAGTTAAAGTAACAGGAATATTTCAATACAGTGAACAATATAATACACTGCAGTTATCAAAGATTCATTATATCGGCTACTGCAAGTAGAAAAATGGAATGTTGAATGTGAAATTCGACGTGGAAGTATGCAAATTTAGTATTATACAAATTCATTTCCAGATTAGCAATACAAAACTTCTTTATTTATGCTCGATTCTTTTTTAATTTGACGTGCAAAAGCTGGAATCTCAAACAAAAAACAAAGTAATGCGGGATTTACGTATCTACCCTTTTTGTTTTACGGTCAAAATAACTGTTACGGAGCATATATCATTTGATGGTAGCATGTCCTGGATATTAATGAGATTTATTTTGTTGATTAATTGAGTTTGCCTAAATCAAATGGAATTTTACATTTCTGTATAGTTAAAATTTGTCTAAATATAGCTTATTATATCATGTTTTGCCACATATGCTATAAGAAAATGTTACGGAAGCATATATTTGGGTATACAATTTGTGCGTAAATTACGATACATAAAACATTTTGATGTCAATTGATTATAATTAACTCAGAAAGTATATGAAGTAGGAATACTAACAAAGCCGCTTAATTGTATTTATCTGTGAATTCACATAGTAATATTCCGTTACGAAATATAGACTCTTCGTTACGGAAGCATATACTATATTTTATGGCATATTGAGCATACACTGCCATCTGTTGGCGATAGATTAGCAAACATACCCCTTCAGGTTCTATCTAAGCATGTTACACAACATGTTTGAAACAGTTCGTGGCTTCTCAAGTAGACAGACATGGTTACAGCAGCTTATTGATTATTGCGAGCGAAACACATAATTATCTAGGCCATAAAGTATGCCCCTTTTGGTCCTAATGCCATTTCCATTTTCTAATTCCACCATTAGACATTTTCAGCTTTGTACTGGTTGTTCTTAGACAACCTGCATACATCGCTTTTGTGGCTAATAAAAGAAGACACAGACATTTTCCTTTTCAACTGGGCCAGACGATAATGTTAACAGGAATAATTTTCTGCAAACGTGGCTTGCAACTCTCTTGTCACAGTTTAGTCCCCACAGTTTAGTCCCCAGGAGCAGGTATGCAGGTTGCATTTTCCCTTCTTTTTTGTAATGCTGATATTGAAGTAACACACCCCAAGTCTGTGTTGTTGCACATTCTTTTTAGTTTTCATTAATCCGGACATCTTTTTTCCCGAAACTAAACCTAGATATTTGTGTTGTCGGGTCTTGAATAGTTTGTGAAGAAAGGGCTTCTCTATATTTCTTTTCCGAAAGCTGGTGTTCCCTTCTACTAGGTAATTGGCTAAGACAAATTTCACCGCTCTCTCATCATTGGAATTACAAATACTGATCCTTTGACACAAGTTCACACGCTAAAAGCCTAAATCTTGTGTCAACCATGGCCAATCTAATCAATCACCGGGGGGTATGACAGTCTAAGACGCTGTGATTTTAGATCAAGCTTTGGATCTAGTCAAAGTGACTGTAACATTCCAACATTTATTCTACTCCCATTTCGTTTGCTACATTTTTATTGTCAGAATCAACATTCATCTACTTTCAGGATTTGTCTACTTCGAATTGGTCTACACTATATCATTTTTCATTACTAGACCTACATGATTCATTTTAATTTTTATTTCAATATTTTTATATACGTTTATGCATTTTTCTTTTATTTCCTGTCAATAAATGGAATAATTATGCTTGACATCAAATTGTATCAAATGATTCATTTTTATTTTTTCACTTTGTAATTCATATTTTAATTGTATTTTATGGAGTTATTTGTTAACGATTTTTGAGAGCCATATTTTTATTTAGGGATATATGAATCGCATGAATAACCAATTTACTTTAAAATAGTATGTGTTCTTATATAAATGATTTAATTAGAAATAAAAGAAATTCGGAAGAGAAGGGGACGAGTAATTGCACACATAACAAAAATTGTTCAATTTAACACCCCTTTAAATTGAAACATCCTTATAAATATACACGACCAATGCACACATGTCTAGCACACCATCGAATTATATATTTCTAGATACCCCCCCCCCCCGAAATTCATATCTTATAACATGTTCATAAATTAAGAAAAACAACGCTATGTTTTCAACAAAAATAAGATATCATACTGAAATATAAAACAGGCGAATTTAGACGAAATGGAAACGGTATACAAAACCTGAGTAGACAAGGTGGCACTAGTTTTCAAGATAGACGAATTGGGAGTAGTTGTTGTTGGTTGGTTAGTTGTTGTAGATCAATCGAAATTTAATCCTAGAAATTGTCCATGGTGGTACCCGGTTGACGACTTTGTGGTGCAATACAGACATATCCGTGCAGACTGTTTTGTCCGATGCTTACAATGTAATTGTTACTCTGAGTGTGATATTAAAGAATAGCAAAGGTACCAGTTCGGCAATTTTGCCAATGAGATTAATAGTTTAAGTGTACTAAAAGAAACGTCTATTGATTCATTCGTATTATTAAATTTAGTATTTGTTTTATACCAATGTATTGTTTCTTTTTTGTAAGAACCTTTACGTTTAGCGTTTAAAGTTCTTTGAAAGAAATGACACTAATGGTAATAAGCTTATGGAAATTATCTATTTTCCGTAACACAAGGGCCTTTTTTCCACGACCATACATATAAGAAATAAAAGCTCGAGAGCCAGATGCACTTGAAAACATAATCTGAAGAGGCATTACTATCGGTATATTTACTTTAATTTTACTGTGCAAGATGGCTTCAAAAAGAATACAAACGATCACAAACACTTTTAAAATGCTCGAATATTGCGTTAAACAGTGAAATACTCGTTTTGATATCACCACATAGGGTTACAGCTGAATTGTTATCATTTTGTCCTTGTAAGTTGTGCAAATGGTTGATGATGGTCAAACAAACAATCTTTTTGATGTTGGGTTGTAACATTGGCCACAGCTCACGCTATATGTATCTCGAGTTGCTTTATATGCTCCGTAACAGCTAGGTTATAGTGGTATATTTGAAAATACGATAACTCAGCAGGACTTAAAATGTTTTGGGTAAAAGTTTAACCATACATTGTAGACATGTGACACTTTATTTTAACATAAAAATTGTGCTCATGCAGAAAAGTTCATTTTTCAACATTTTCGTTTTTGTAAATGAGTCAATTTTCGTGGAATGGCTGTTATACAGTTGCAAATGGAGAGACAGCAGCACGAAAAGTCCAACTACTTTCCGACCGTACCTCGTATAAATGGCAAAAAACTGTATTCATTTCATTTATTTATCTTCCTTACCATAAAGCTTAATTGTGTTTCTCAATTTGTTAGTTTTGAAAATTGACCCATCGCGCATCATGAAAACGTAGTAGGGTGAATGAGTATGGATCAGGCAAAGATTCCTTATTGCATTTGAGACCAACATGGATCCTGATCAGTCTGCGCCTACGCGCAGTCTGATCAAGACCCATAATGTTCTCTTATATATTTTACTGACAAGTACCACCAAACTTGCCACGAAGGAGGTGTGCTATCCGAACGTTATACCAGGCCCCAGTTTCTTGAGAAAACTTATGTATATTATCATGAGAACCTGCTCAACTTCGAAGGGATACTCTCCAACGCTGGAGGGTATTCGATTGAAGTTTACGTGGATTTCTTGCGATTTGAGCACGGTGCTCAGATTTGAGCATGAGAACGTACTTAAGTTTTTTCGAGAAACCGGGGCCAGATAATGTTATTTTTCTATTTGGATTGACTCTCTAAGGATGATAATGGTGGGGTTGTTGATTTTCTGCGTAATCGTTGTTATTGCAATATTTCTGTCCACCATGAGATTTGGTCTCAGTTTTTGTAAGGATAGTAATCAAGATTATCAATAGAATACCGTTTTAAAGTGATAACGATAAAATTGACCATCTTTTTGATAACTATAATTTTGTCTTCTACAAAGACTTTCAAATTGGACCAGTGAAATTGTTGCTGTTTTTGAACGGGTTATCGACATCTTATCTTTATAATACCATTTAGTATTTTCCGAAACAATCGCTGGCATTAAGGTATGCATTACTGATTACATTTGACATGGCACAGCTGTAACTTTTATTATCGTAATTAACTCACTTGAGTTTTTTTTCCTAAAAACAATAAAGTCATGTTTTCGTGTGCTCCTTTTATATCCTATAATCTATTATTTATGTCTCTTTGATGTATGGCAGGCTATTTGCAAAATGTGACCGTGTATTGAATACTTGTCAGTGTCATGTCAAATGAAATCAAATATCGTAAAACCTGCTAAGGAAAACATCGATGGCGCGAGAGGAAATACTGATGACCAGTAATTTCTCTTGTCGCCATAGTTTGGGTAGTATAATTGTTGTGGATAAATTACATCTTAATTCATGTATTTTTTTCTTTTGTCGTCTGCTTATGAGTTGCAATAATTTAACATTCTGTCTTTTGGAACAAGCGTTATACCAGTTTTCGTTCAAATACGACAATAATGTTGATCTTCTTTAATTTCAGATGTGTAAACCATCTGCAAGGAAATGTCAAAACGTTCAAGTCAACTCCACAGACGACGAACAATTGCTTCGAATAGATAATTGACACGCCGTATCTGTTAAAGTGACATTTCACATTTCTTTCATTTTTTAAAAGTATGCCTTGATGCAAAGATTGTTTGTTCTAATGCGTAGAAATACAATCATTGTTTTGAAGTTGTTATTTATAAGGAAAAAAGAGACAGAAATGACAAATTCTATATAAATCTGAACTGTTGTCCACAACAATTGGTTTAATTCAAAAAGAAAAATATATATTTCTCGTAAACGGTTAAATATTTTGGCTTGAAATTCTCAGAATGTTCATAAGAAAAGATGTTCTTTCAGATAAAATAAAAGTAAAAATATCACTTTAATGAAAATATGTATTAATCAATCAAATGACTTACATTGTAATTATAAACGCATATCATCCTTATTAATCCATTCTTACACAACGACTATTTTTGATTATCCACAAGACAATGGCTTTTGGAAACATCGTGGTAAATGAAAAAATTGCTTGTGACAAGTAATTTCTTCATTTACCACAATGTTTTTTTTCCCACTGGCCAGTATAACCAGATATTGTAAAATCCACTCATCCACTTATAATTGTCGTCTGCAACATCTTAGAATTTTGACTATCCTAATTCTTACCGTTTGGTAATTGGTTAAGGTGACCTAGTGAGGAAGTAAATGCCAGGGTATGAATAAATTTTCGGTCTAGCGACTACATTTATTGACCAATAAGGATAAATATTAGCCACAATCTTGGGTAACAAAAGATCTCGGATGACTACGATTTCCGCCAAATCGGACTAGAAATCCGTGAGTCAAGTGCCCTTTAATTTGGCAAAATGGCTGTTTCAAATTTGTTTTTACTCTTTCAAACACAAATATTGACCATTTAAGATAAACCTTCGATACAATGTTGGTCACAATGAGATCTTGGATGACTTCAAGTTTCAACATAATTGGACTAGAACATGCAGAGTTGTCTGCCATTGAATTTGACAAAATTGCCGGGTTTTTTTTTTCGAGGTAGCAAACTCAGCAAAATGTCTAATCGGTCACCTTATACTTTGCGTCGTAAAATCAATAAGTAAAGAATCTCAAACACTTTATTCTGCAACACTGTTAAAGTAATCAATCAACACGCTAACTTCCCACGGAGCCGATAATGTTAATAAAGTGATTTAATTGAGGACTTATGACTATACTCAGGATACTTGTTTTGACTATATTTGTTTTGAGGTAGTACATGTACATTGGAAATTGAAACTTTTAAAACTTTGCAAAGATCTTCCCAAACGGTGTCAAAACTAAATAAACCTTATTTCGAGTCTTCTTTTAACCATGAAATGTACCGAAAACTGGTTTTATTGTCAATGATCCTGCTAGTGTAGGTATGTAACAGCAATGCAATACAAAAACACCATTTTGAAGTGATTACCTTTGAAAATATAATTTTCTGAAAAACGTTTTCCAAACGGTGTATAAACGAATTTGCCTCATTTCAAATCTTCTTTTAGCCATGGCATGTACCAACGAGAGCTTCGCAGAGCGGCGCATATACGCGTGTCAGTAAAATTGGTCATTTTTCTTTTCAATTCAAGGGCAGATAATTCAAACACGAAATGTTATCAAAATTTTGTTTGCACAACCGGACACCATAAAGATTCACTGTGGATAGTTTGATTAAATTCTGGTTGAAACTGTGGCGCACATAAGAAAATGGGCATTTTTGAGAAAATGGGCATTTTTCCTTAAATTCAAGGGCAGATAATTCAGAAACGAAAACAGTTATCTGAATTTCATAAGCAATGTGCACCACTAGACACCATGGAGATTCATCATGGCAAGTTTTATAAAATTCTGATGAAAACTGTAGGAGGAGTTCGCACACAAGAAAATTGGCATGTTTTTAAATCAAGGGCAAATGATTCAAGAACGAAAAGATTTATCTGAATTCCGTAAGTAGTGTGCAAAATTAGATACCATGGATGTTCATTATGGCAAGTTTGATCAAATTCCGATCAAAACTCTAGGAGGAATTTCGCACACAAGAATTTGCTAACGGGCGGACAGACGGATATCCCGACGGATGGACAGACGGACGGACAGACGGACGGAAAGACGTACGGACGACCGTGGCCATAACATAATACGACCCTTCGGGCGTATGAAAAGTTTTTTTTTTCAGTCAAGGGTCTTTATATTGTATGTATGTAACATCAATACAACACCAAAATACCAATCTAAAGGTAGTACGTTGAAAATTTGAAATTTTTGGAAAAATCTGTCCCAAACGGTGTAAAAACTATATTAGTGATTTCGAGTCTGTTTTACCCATGGAACTTACCGAAAAGGTGATTTTTAGTCAAGAAACCTGATATTGTAGGTATGTATCAGAAATACAACACAAAAACACCCTTCTAAAAGGGGTACCTTGAAAATATAATTTTCTGAAAAATCAGTCCCGAACGGTGTAAAAAGTGAATTTTCCTTATTTCTTCTTTTAGCCATGGTATGTACCAAAAAGAGGATTTACAGTCAAGGGTCCTTATATTGTTTGTATGCAACATCAATAAATCACAAAAAACCACTCTAAAGGTAGTACGTTGAAAATTTGAAATTTTTGGAATCTGTTTTCGAGTCTGTTTTACCCATGAAATGTCCCGAAACGTTATTTTTAGTCAAGGATCCTGATACTACAGGTATGTTACAGCAATGCAACACAAAAACACCATTTTAATGGGAGTAAATTGAAAATACAATTTTCTGAAAAAAGTTTCAAAAACGGTGTAAAAAGTGAAATTTCCTTACTTCAAATCTTCTTTTAACAATTGAATGTAAAAAACAGTGATTTTCAGTCAAGGGTCCTTATATTGTAAAATACCACTCCAAAGGTAGTGTTTTGAAAATTTAAAATTTAGGAAAATATATGTCCCAAACAGTGCTAAAACTATAGTCCTTATAACGAGTCTTCTTTTAGCCATGGAATGTACCGAAAAGTGTTTTTAAGTCAAGGATCCTGATATTGTAGGTATGTAACAGCAATGCAACACAAAAACATCATTTTATAGAGAATACACCAAAAACATGATTTTCTTAAAAGGTTTCCCAAACGGTATGAAAAATTTATTTTCCTTTTTCAAATGTTCTTTTAGCCATGACACGTACCAAAAAGTTGTTTTTAAGTGAAGGGTCCTTATATCATCATATATACCTTATTGTAGCATCAATACAACACCAAAAACCCTTCTAAATGTAGTGCGTTGAAAATTGGATTTTTTTAGAATAAAACTGTCCTAAATGGTGTAAAAAACTATATAGTCCTTATTTCAAGTCTTCTTTTACCCATGGAATTTTCCAAAAAGTGTTTTATTCAAAACACTTATTCAATGATCCTGATATAGTACGTACGTAACAGCAATACAACACAAAAACACAATTTTAAAGGGACTACCGTGAGAGATATAATTTTCTGATAAACGTTCCAAACTTTTCCTTATTTCAAGTCTTCTTTTAGTCATTGCATATACCAAAAATGATATTTCAGTCAAAGGTTCTTATATTGTATGTGTGTAACACCAATACAACACTAAAATACCATTCTAAAGGTAGTACGTTGAAAATTTGAACGTACTTCTCCTAGCCATGGCAAGTAACAAAATCATTTTTTTCAGTCAAGAGTTTTGATACTGTATGCATGTTACATACAACATCAAAATACCACTCTAAAGATTATACATGTACATTGGAAATTTTGATTTTTTGGAAACATTTGTCCCAAACAGTGTAAAAATTAAAGTATATATTTTAAGTATTCTTTTACCGTAAGAATTTACCGAAAGTGTGTTTTTAGTAAATGATCATGATATTGTAGGTATGTAACAGCAATAAAACACAAAACACCCTTTTAAATGGAGTACTTTGAAAAACAAACCTTTCTGAAAAAAGTTTCAAAAATGGTGTAAAAAGTGAATTTTTCTTATTTCAAATATTGCAAAACATTGCTATTCCACTCAGATTGTCAATTTCATGATGTCCAGAACTGTAGAAAATAAGCTAGTTGTATAAGCGACACCGATTAATAGCTCCTAGGCCCATTCGCACCAAATCTAGATTCAGAGTACCATATCTGGTAGTAAATGAAACAAAATAAGTTATTTCTATAGGCGACACTGATTAACAGCTCACGGGTCTTTTTGCACCAAAATCTCGATTCAGAGTATGATATCGAGTAGTAAATAAAAAAAATAAGCAAGTTCTATAGGCGACACTTATTAACAGCTCCCAGGCCCGTTTGCACCATAATCTGAATTAAGAGTATGATTATTATTTGGAAGTAAATCAACAAAATAAGGTAGTGCTATAGCCGATTAACAGCCCCCCATGTCTATTTGCACAAACACCTATATTCAGAGTAGGATTTCTGGTAGTAAATCAACAAAAAAAGGTAGGGGTTGTTTATGCGCCACTGATTAACATTTTCTATACCAATTTGCACCAAATCTGAATAAAGAGTATGATATCTGGAAGTAAATCACCAAAAAAAGACGGTTGTATAGGCGATGGTGATTTGCAGCTCCAAGACCCATTGGCACCAAAATCTGGATTCAGAGTATGATTTTTGGTAGTAAATCAATAAAGTAAGCTAGCACTATAGGCGACATTATTAACAGTTCCCAGGTCCATTTGCACCAAGATCTGGATTCAGAGTAAGAATTTTGGTAGTAAAACAACAAAAAGCTAGTTTTTCAGGTGACACTGATTAACAGCTCCCGACCCTTTTCCACCAAAATCTTGATTCTAAGTATGGTATCTGGTAGTAAATCTATAAAATAAGCTAGTTCTATAGGCGACACTGATTAACAGCTCTCAGACCAATTTGCACCAAAATCTTGATTCAAAGTACGATATCAGGTAGTAAATCAACAAAATAAGCTAGTTCTATTGGTGACACTGATTAAAAGCTCCAAGGTCCATTTGGACTAAAATTTGGATTCAGAGGATGGTATCTAATAGGAACCCAGCCTAATTTGTTTGTCCTATAGTTGACACAATCTTTCAATTGTCAGACCGTTTCATACAAAAATTACCAAAACCTGCATTCAAAAGATGTTATTTGCTAGGAGCTGAGCTTCCTTGGCTAGTGTTGTAGTCTACTGTACTTAACTAATCTAAGGCCGTTTAAGACAAATATCCGGATTTAGAGTATGACATGTTGCAGTAAATCAACAAAATAAGCAAATTTTATAGGCGACACTGATAAACAGCTCCCACAAAAATATGGATTCAGAGGATGGTATCTGTTAGGAACTCAACCTCATTGGTAAGTCGTATAGTAGAAACTAAACTTTCAATTCTAATGCCGTTTTATACCAAACGTATCAATATCTGGATTCAGAGGAAGGTATTTGCTAGGAACTCATTGGCTAGTGCTGTGGTCGACAGTACCAAATAAATCCATGGCTAAAACAGGATTTGAAATGAGGAAAATGCAGTTTTTACACCGTTTGGGAACATTTTCAATGATAATATATTTTTCAATGTACTCCCTTTGTAATTGTTGTTTTTTGTTGTACTTCTGTTACATACCTACAATATCAGGATCATTGACTAAATGAACATTTTTCGGTACATTCCAAGGGTAAAAGAAGACTCGAAAAAAGGACTATAGTTTTTACACCGTTTAAGACAGATTTTTAAAAAAAAAAACAAATATTTAAAAAACTACATTTAGAGTGGTATTTTGGAGTTGTATTGATAAAACTTACATACATTATCAGGTCCCTTGACAAAAAACAGTTTTCGATAAATGGGATAGCAAAAGGAAGGTTTGAAATAAGGAAAGTTCACCAATTACACCGCTTGGGTTACTTTATACAGAAAATTATATTCTTTAAGATACTCACATTAAAATGATGTATAGTCTTGCTGTTACATACCCACAATATCAGGATCCTTGACTAAAACACTTTACGGTATATTCCGTTGGTAAACAAAGACTCGAAATAAGGACTATAGTTTTTACACCGTTTGGGACAGAATTTTCGAAATTCGAAAGTTCAACTTACTACATTTAGAGTGGTATTTTGATGTTGTATTGATGTTACATACCTACAATATAACGTCCCTTGACTGAAAAAACACTTTTTGGTACAAGCCATGGCTAAAAGAAGATTTGAAATAAGGAAAATTAACTTTTTACAACGTGCTGGGAAATATGTTTCAGAAAATTATATTCTTCAAGTGATACCCTTTAAAGTTGTGTTTGTGTGCTGTTTTGCTGTAACATACCTTCAATACCAGGATCCCTGTCTTAAAAACACTTTTCGGTACATTCCGTAGGCAAAAAAGACTTGAAGTAATAACTATAGGTTTTACACCGTTTGGGGCAGATTTTTCAAAAAAATTCAAAATTTCAACGTAATACCTTTAGAATGGTATTTCGGTTTTGTATTGATGTTACATACATACAATATATTAAGGACCATTGACTGAAAACCCCCTTTTTGGTACATGTCATAGCTAAAAGAAGATTTGAAATAGAGAAAATTCACTTTTTAACCCGTTTGGGAAACATTTTCAGAAAATTATATTAGTCAAGGTACTCCCTTCAAAATGGTGTTTTGTATTGTATTGCTGTTACATACCTACGATATCAGGATCCATGACTAAAACCCACTTTTCGGTACATTCCATGGTTAAAAGAAGGCTCAAAATAAGGACTATAGTTTTTACACAGTTTGGGACAGATTTATTTGAAAAAAAAAATCAAATTTTCAACGTACTACTATAGACTGGTATTTTGGTTTTGTATAGATGTTACAGACATACAAAATAATGAGCTTTGATGGGAAAACAATGTTGTGGTACATGACATGGCTAAAAGAAGATTTTAAAAAAGGAAAATTCACTTTTTGCACCGTTTCGGAAAATGGTTCAGAAAATAAAAAAATCAAGGTACTCCTTTTAAAATAGTGTTGTTGTGTTTTATTGCTGTAACATACCTTCAATACCAGGATCCCTGTCTTAAAAACACTTTTCGGTACATTCCATGGGTAAAAAAGACTTTGAGTAATGACTATAGTTTTTACACTGTTTGGGGCAGATTGTTCAAAGAATTCAAAATTTCAACGTAATACCTTTTGAATGGTATTTCGGTTTTGTATTGATGTTACATACAAACTATATATTAAGGACCCTTGACTGAAAACCCACTTTTTGGTACATGTCATAGGTAAAAGAAGATTTGAAATAGAGAAAATTCACTTTTTAACCCGTTTGGGAAACATTTTCAGAAAATTATATTAGTCAAGGTACTCCCTTCAAAATGGTGTTTTGTATTGTATTGCTGTTACATACCTACAATATCAGGATCCATGACTAAAAACCACTTTTCGGTACATTCCATGGGTAAAAGAAGGCTCAAAATAAGGACTATAGTTTTTACACAGTTTGGGACAGATTTATTTGAAAAAAAAAATCAAATTTTCAACGTACTACCTTTAGACTGGTATTTTGGTTTTGTATAGATGTTACAGACATACAAAATAATGAGCTTTGATGGGAAAACAATGTTGTGGTACATGCCATGGCTAAAAGAAGATTTTAAAAAAGGAAAAACTCACTTTTTGCACCGTTTCGGAAAAATGGTTCAGAAAATAAAAAAAAATCAAAGGTACTCCTTTTAAAATAGTCTTTTTTGTGTTGTCTTGCTGTTACATACCTACACTATATCTGGTAAATTCCATTGAGTTTTTATCAGATACATTTATTCTCTATGCAGGCTTCGGTCTAAACGGCCTTGGAGCTGTTAGTTTGGGTCGACTATAGAACTAGTACATTTTAGGAGTTCCTATCTGACACTATTCCCTGAATCAAGTTTTCGGTCTAAAACGACCTTTGAGTTGTTAATTAATTTCTACTATGGAAATGACAACTGTTGGTGAGTTTGTATCAGATACAATTCTCTGAATTCAGTCAGTTGTTGTTCTCTTATAGCTTCTTCGTGGCCTAAAGTAACTTCATGATAGCAGCATGCAACCTAATTGGAATGCATTTGACTACATGCTGATATAAAACCCCAGTTTTCGATTTAAGGAATGAATGCATTTTTTTTTCATGCAGGTATGAAAAAAAATCTAATCACATTGTATAAATCCGCGAAGCGGCTCAACAAAAGTGTGATTGCATTTTATTTTCCATACCTGTATGAAAAAAAAAATAATAAACAGCATTCATTCCTTATAATTTGATATTTTGAGATTAACAAAAACGCAACTTAAAACCCGATTTTGAGGTAAAAAAATCTTATTTCCCATCTGATCTGAGCCTTAACATCGTGTATGAAAACACACTCTTTTTGGGTATTTAGAAAAAGTGGCCGCCGTTTTGTTTAAAATAGAAGCGAGCACTAAATCAAGCATAAAGTTGGGCTTTGAATCATCAAATGAGACCATGATAAAAGGGTAAAACGAAGTGTCTATGACCATTCTAAAACAACAAGGGAGATTACTGCGAAGACTTCTGGCAGAAAGAAAATAGAATTAGAAAAAAAAACAGAACTAAACAGAGGAAACTAATGAATTGCGGGTGTTTTAGGCACGCAGGATAATCGCCATCGATCGGATCGATCTTTATCATATTCTGTAATGTATCTTTGGGTTGTTTTGACCAGACGGGAAAATTACAGTCTGCGTCAAGTGACTTGAATATGTCACTTGAGAAACAAATTCAACGTCCTCATCATTCAGATCTCATGCTCCCGTCAATGCATAACAGACGAAAATCATGAAAGGATAAGGTTAGTTCTGTGTTGATTGTTCATGTTTATCTTTTTTAGCAGATATATCTAATTTGTAATGCATTTCTGAGTTGGGCTCATGTCTTTTTCTTCCATTGTGAGTCTGGACTCTAACTGAGTGACAACTCTCCAGCGCATGGTGGGTCAACAGTTAAAGAATTCCAGTATTTACAATTAAATTTAAATAAAAGCAAGAAAAACGATAGGAGTCTTGTTGGTGCTAGAGAGGCCTGGCATGCTGGTCGTCAGTTGTGCATGCTTAAGGCTTTCTACAGTGAGCAGGTTCCGGCAGCGAGTTCAACTGTTCAAGTGCATTCCATGCATGATTCATACATTGGTTCATTGTTTTTGTTGTTTTTTGTTTAAATTCTCATATCTGTTTATATTTCTATAGCTGTTACACTACGTAATGTCTGCTTTAGATGCAGGGTTTTACTTTTACACTTTTGGGCAAGTAGATGGTGTGTTTTACAGGAAAATAGTCCTGTCAGTTTATTTTTTATATCGTGGAGTTATGAAAAAAATAATTCGACAAATTAGAACGCTCGGATTTCAATGAAATGAACTAATATTAAATCATAATGCCCTAAGATCACGCTTTCATGATATCGGCTTATTTATTTCATTTCCATTAAACATAGACACTGAACATTCCACCAGGCGGGCCAAACTCCAGTGGACAGTACGTTATATGTTCGCTGATCGTGATGAAATCGGGAAGGCTATTTCTCGTATCCACGATAGTCACGGTCTTGTTACGACTGATCGTGATGTCGAGCACAGCGGCCCAGTTGTTAAGCAGGTTGGTATGAATCGTGGTCTGCACGAACATCCTGATGTCACTCACGATACCAGTACTGTCGTAAACCAGCTCGTAGTCTGAAACAGATTGGAAAATGTACTAAAGTAGTCCACCCCTATTGAGATTCACGCGACGTCGGAGTTATTCGGGTGACATCGTAAACATTCGGCGGTGGAACGTTCCACCTCCGAATGCTTACGACATAGCCCGAATAGGTTCGGATACGTAACGAATGTTAACGACGTCTTACGAGAAATTCCGACTTCGCCTGAATCTCAGCCTGACTAGCACCGATACATTTCACTTTAATATAATTTTGCGAATCTATAATGTCTTCCCTGTCACGCAATATGTTCATTTTCCAAATACATCACTTGGTTGACCTCTGCTGCGTCTTATCAGTTCGTCAAAATTTGGATTTTTTACTTGTGACAAGGTCCCATTAGCGCGACGGTTAGCATTTTCAGATATATTAGAATATTTCTTACTTGGCATATGACCTCCCAGCCCTGAGAACGTATGCTCGCTACCGCCTGGACACAGGAATGTCATGGCGTTAAAATGTAGGTACTCTCCAGCCTCCAATCCTGCCAAGATCTCGTCGAAACCGTTCAGGCGAATTGGCTGTGTACCGCTGGCCTTGAAGTCAATGGCTCCCCTGTAAGTTGAATATGAATATATTTATCGTACTTTTCAAATGTTCACTCTTAATAGTCAATCCTTGCAAAACCTAATCCACAGTAAAAGTCGCTATATACAGTAAGTGATACTTTAGAATGATTGCCTGTCGCCTTTGTACATTTTTAGACATACATAATCAGGAAATATCAGCGAAAAAGAATCTCGGCGCGTGATTAATGTATGGCATGATGGAGACATCCACATACTTGGTGTAAACGATTTAACAATTCAAGTTGTGTATCGTCAAATTGTTGAAAATAACAGACACCATGGTGACAATTATGTGTAACGTTTTAATAATGACGCAAATATGTAACAAGAGCTACGCGGAGCGGCGCATATACTCCCGAGAGGGGTTTATCAGTAAAAATAGACATTTTTCCAATTCAAGGGCAGATCTTTTTAGAATGCCAAGCGTTATTTTGTGTTTTATAGTGGTATGCACAAGTAGACCAAATGGAGATTCATTACGGCAAGTTTGGCTGTACTGCGGTTGAAACTTTATAAGTTGCAGTCGTAAGAAAATGGGCATTTTTATTTAAGGGCAGATAGTTCAAGAACGAAAAGAGTTATCTGACTTCTGTAAGTGGTGTGGATAACAAGACAGTAAGGAGATTCATTTTAGCAAGTTCGATCATATTCCGGTTGAAATTGTGGGAAGAGTTGCACTGACAAGGAATTGCTAACGGACGGACAGACGGACGGACGGACCCACATTCGCTGCCTATGTGGTACATTTCTTATGGGGTACTATATTCACAAAAAACATCTTATGTGGTACCAATCTTGGGTCACATGACCTTTACTGATACTTTTTTTTGTAAACTGGTACCAGTTTTTTCAAGGTTTGTACATATACAATGGGAACCAGTAACATGAGGGAAATACAAACAAGATTGATGGAGTTATCTTCCCATATCCCTATTTTACAAGGACGTCCTGACTTTGTCCGTAAATTTTGGCAATTAGATTATGTGGTACTTTTTTTACAAACAATTCCAGATACCTCATACTGTCATCCTAAACACAAATACAATAACTCATACATGTGATTTACCCCTTAAGTCAAAATTACCACATTAGGGTTCGATGAACATGAATCATACCACATACGTAGGACCCCAAATGTGAACACGGACGGACGACCAGTGCCATAACATAATACGACCCTTCGGACGTATAAAAACTGTCTATCAAGACTTACTGCGAGGTGTTAGTTGACATACTACACTCGTGTGTATACTGGTAAGACATGGTAGAATAGTCCGCACTAAACGTTGTTGTGGTAACCATGACGCTACCATTACTTTGTACCTTCACGTCACGTGATAGCTGCTCCAGACGACCTTTGATAAAATAATGAAACTTTGATGTGTATACTGATAAGACATTGTAGAATAATCTGCCGAAAATGTAGTTGTAGTTACCATGACACTACCATTACTTTGTACCTTCAGGTCACGGGATAGCTGCTCCAGACGACCTTTCATGAAATAACAAAACGTTGATGTGTACATTGCTAAGACATGGTAGAGTAGTCTGCCGAAACTGTAGTTTTGCTAACCATGACACTGCCATTACTTTGTACCTTCACATCACATGATAGCTGCTCCAGACGACCTTTAATAAACAATGAAACATTGGTGTGCATACTGGTGAGACGTTGTAGAGTAGTCTGCCGAAAATGTAGTTGTAGTTACCATGACACTACCATTACTTTGTACCTTCACATCACATGATAGCTGCTCCAGGCGACCTTTAACAAAATAACAAAACATTGATGTGTACATTGCTAAGACATTGTACATAGAATAGTCTGCCGAAAATGTAGTTGTAGTAACCATGACGGTATCTTTACTTTGTACCTGCACGTTACCGGATAGCTGCTCCAAACGACCTACAAAGAAAAAGGTATGAACACTGATGTGCTTGCTCGTAATACTTTGTACTATGAGTAGTCCTCGTTAAGGTAGAATATTCGTAATGTGGCCATCTTGAGATTCATAAAACATCGAAGTTTTCGAGCGGCGTCGTTACGTATCCGAACCTATTCGGGCGCGATCGTAAACATGCGGGGGTGGAGAGTTCCACCACCGAATGTTTTCGATTGTACCTGAATAATTCCGACGTCGTACGATCTTTTTTAGGGGTGGACTTCCTTAAGGGTAGTTGAAGTCAACATTTATACATTACCAGTATTGTGTAACTTTAAGTCACGAGCTGCTCCAGTTGATCTACAATTGAAATGTGGTGACATTAATGCGTATATTTGTAAAGCGTTGTACTAAGAGTAGTCTGCCGAAAATGAAGTTGCAGTAAACATAACACTATCATTGCTTTAAACCTTTACGTCACGGGATAACTGCTCCAGGCGACCTATAATAAAACAATGAAACATTGACATATATTCTGATAAGTCGATGTAGAGTAGTCCGCGTAAAAAGTAGTTGTAGTAACAATGACGCTACCATTGTTTGTACCTTCACGTCATGTGATAACTGCTCCAATAAATGGAGAGTTCCACCGCCGTTTGTTTTCGAACGCGCCGAATAATTCCGACGTCGTACGAATCTCATTAGGGATGTACTACTTTAGTTGTTTTCAACAATACACTACCAGTATTTTTTAGCTTTAAGTCATGCGATAGCTACTCCAGATGACCTACAATGAAAAAGTGGTGACATTAATGCGTATATATATTTGACATTGAGCTAAAAGTAGTCCGTGGCAAATGGTAAATGTGGTAACTATTTGTACTGCCATTACTTTGTACCTTAAGTTCAAATGATATCTGCTCCATCATGACTTTAAAATGGATATTGATATACATCTAATAATGCTTTATTAGACATATCGTTGCTTTTCGACTCAAACCTAGTAAATGCAGATTGTTTTAAGCTCTAGTTACAAATGAATGTAGATCTAATATTTCACTAACTTGAAATTATCGTCTGCGACGTTTGAATCTCTACGAATCTAAATTTGTATCGTCCTGTTAAGAGTTAGATAAGGGAAAAGTGAAATTGTAAATACCTGCCCGATTGATTACTGGAATCTGTTCGTGAAAAATCAAATATGGACTGTCGGTCCGTTCTCGATCGTTGAATGACCGCCATTTTGTCACGTGACTTCCGAAAGGTTCGGCATATTCGGGATACCCTCGTCCTGATCGCTGACTGCATTTATTTAAGCGAATGAAGTAGTGTAAATTCTTCCCTGATTCTAGCGTGGTGGCTGCGCCATCGAATCCGTAAACAGGAACGTACCTAGACCAAAACAGAACATTAAAAGGAGGGTAAAACGTAAATAAGGTCATTCAAATGTACACTTTTTAAAGTTTACCAAACATTAAAAATGTTAAGATTCTGTTTCACCTTTTAAACAGTCCAAACTGGGCGACTTAAATTTGTTTACTAAACAATTCAAGTTGTAGCTGAATCAGAAGGTTTGTCTTTTTCAAATAAATCTGACTAAATTAGCGTTTTGATTGGCCTATTGAAAATGAAAAAGGGTGCTTACTCGGAACGGGCCCCGGTCACCAGAGTTGCTGAAATCAGAAGAAATCAAATTACGAATGTCTTCACGTATTCATATCTCTTGCTTTGTGACACTGAATTGTTTGGCTAGGGAGTTTGCATAGTTTCTGGTCAAGCTCGGATAGCTGGAACGGTAGCTTAGAAGACTATCAATCCAAGGACTGCGACATCGAATTCCGGGTTGGCCGTAATATATAGTTTGTGACACTGACAATTGTTTACTATATATCATTGGAACAGGATGAAAACCTACTGTATGGGATAGGATGGTTTAAGTTTACTGCTTAGAGAAATGCATTGAACACATGGTTGGGTGTCGTCTGGGAAAAGACTACAGTTCGATTGACCAATATTATTTTGACATCGTTTAGTCCAAACGGGTTGCTATTGTTTTGTGTAGCAAATAAAGAATCATTCAAAGTCCATATACAAGGTAAAAGTGGCATAAACAATGAAATATAACTACCTACTGTTTAAAGCCACCGTGATGTTACTAAAATGATGCTTTGTTTAGTGAATTATGCCTTTGGAACGTGTTTTCATTTCAATTGGCAAGCGAGTCGGCCATCTTGCTTTGGTTTAGGTTTGTTTGAAATTTGGTTAGATTTAAATAAAACAAGGTATTCTTTTAGATTATCATTTATTGGTTTAGTTTTTACCTTTGTTCACTCACAGATCCAGAGGGTGATTAATTTTAAAGTTTTAAAAAGAAATAAATTCAAATAATTACCACTAACTAACTGATCTATAAAGTATTGGTTCGTAGCAATTAAAATGCATATGTATCAATGATAAAGATATCGCAAAGAAAAATGAAAAATTACTTACCGACTAAAATCAAGAACTTCAAGTCCATTTTGTGTCTTCTGTAATCTCTTTACTTTAGTAATGCAGTTCTTATCTCTGTTTCTGTCCTAATAAACACTGACCCAAAAATGAGGTCAAAGCATTATTTTTGTCCTATTAGTTTCTATAAACGTCCTTTATTCTGTTTCTCTGTTTATTTGCAAAAAATATAGCTTTGACAAGAACATTACGACTCCTTTATATAGCAAATAAATATTATCGTCGCTTTCCGACAAGAACGTCGTTTCTACAGCTTTAACACAGTTCTGTTGAAATTATATGTAACTCGGTAATATTGTACAATTTGGACTGATCCCTGCTCTTCTTCAGAAACATTGTAAATAGAACTTAAAACAAGCAGTATCTACGGGGGATGTGAAGAAAAGAGACAAAAAAAATCCAATTGTTTCTTGTTTAAAAGGATGGCTACTAAAAGCTAGATGCTATGGGGAATAACCTTTGCAAACAGATTGGCACTGGAAATAATAGATTATCTATCCTTTCCCAAGATGCCAAAACGACTAATACTTGGAATACATAGTCGTTAAAGACGCACACGGATAGACACACAAATATTACAAAAAAGCTATTGGGTGTTCAAAGTGCGAATTGTTTAATGAACAAAACATAAAATTGTGCTTGTTAATGTATCACAATGTTCTTATCTTTCTTCAATACCTATGCATATATCTCTATTACGAACCAAGTATAGCGCAAAAAAAGATAATTTATACAAAACCATTATGAAAAGAAGCCGTTTGAGTGGTGAATTTAAGAGGCTTATGTCAACCGTGTTCTTTTAAACAGAAGATTTATAAAACCAAAACTAATAAAGATTTATCAAACTCCGAATGAGCCGGAAACATGTCTCATTCTGCTTTTGCGTCCAACCTGGATCCTGATCAGCATATGCTTTGAAGATCAATGTAGTTCTCTTACTAATAGGGGTTCGATATCCGGCCGCGGCAAATACCCTATCTTACAAAATTTTCATCCACTAAAGGGTTTGAAATCGCTAACCTAAGTGGGCGAGCAGCTGGGGGCTCGGTAAGGGTGTTGTGGTAGTACTGATTTGAAAAGTAACAGGAATCCATGGATAGGTGTTCCAGCCGTCGCGATATGGCCATGGCAGTTGAAAACGGCGTAAAACCCAAATATACTCAAACTCTTACTAATAAATTGTTTATGATCGGTAAAACTATTAGATGATAATATGGATTCTGATACGACTGATATTTAGACACATTATGATAGGGAAACTAAAACGTGTGTTATGATTGCCTTTGAACATCCGTAGAGAATATCCGCCTCAACAAAAGCTTCTCAGGATAGCAAAGCGCGACTATCAAGATTAGGGTTGGATAGTGAAAATTCCGAAAAGGATGAAAATTCCATTAAATTAAATGTCAGAGTAACGAATCTTTTCCTAGAAGTTGATGTTATGGTGATAGAAACATGTGCAAAGCTCTTACAGGAAAAAAAACACACGTTATAACAGATTTATTGAAGTAAAAACTTAACCAAGACCTTTTATGTCCAAAATGGTGAAAGGTCAAGTAAATTCCATAATATTATAAGAGTAACGATTTGTTGCCTAGAGGCTAACATTATGGTCACAGAGGCATGTTCAAAGTTTCAGAGCAATAACATGTATAATTTAAGAGAAACAAAGATTTGACAAAATGCCAAGTGAAAACTGAACCAAGGTGTTACGCCGACACTGACGTAATTTCGTTAGCCAAGATTGAACCCACCTACGTTTGTATCCACTCTTCGCGGAATTAGTCTGAATTTCTTGGTGTCGCCAAACGTCGCCTAGCGGTTGTCCTGCTGGTTGGAAATGTTTTCCGAGCCAATTCATTTAACTTATCCCATTTTGATAAGATATCTTCGTCTGTGAAAGTACAAGCCCTTACGAAATCCAGACATTCTTAATTTTACAAAAATAGAAAAAAATAAAGACAAAAGAAGAAATGTTCCTCTTATGGACCAGCATTGAATTTCTAACTGAGTTGCACTGATTTTCAATAAAGGTCTCGTAACTACAGCTTGTTTAAAGCTGTAGTTACGAGATTTCTATTGGAAAGAGACGATGGACTCGTAAGGGGTTAAGTTTTCTCTCTTTGTTTCAATATTTTCTGTAGTTGCATTACAAACAATTCAATACGTATTTCCTCTCATGGATCAGCTTTCAATTTCGAACAGCGTATGGCCGATAATCAATAAAAACATCGTAACTACAGCTTGTTTAAAGCTGCAGTTACAAGATTTTTGTTGAAAAGAGACGATGAACTCGTAAGGGGTTAACCCTTTTCCAAACGGCAAACATTTAGGGTGATCCACTTCAAAAACGGCTACAAATGACAAAATTGATGTTATCAAAAATAGGCTTTGTGTAAAATATAGCATAGAAAATATTGAGACAAAAGGAGAAACTGCTGGTTATCAGCAGTTTCTTCTTTTGTTTCAATGTTTTCCCATGCCTTTTTAATTGGGGACATCAAAACCAGTTCTTGTTCGGGAAAGGGTTAAGGAAGATAAGTTTCTGTAAAAACGCCAGGCGCCAGTAAACATTTTTCAAGTCCGCAGGAGACAGCAAATTGTAACGATGGCAAGTCTAAAACTTGTTAAATTAAACACTACCGAAAACATGGCCATGAATTATTCAAACGGAGAAATGTTTTCTAGATAAGAAAAGTGCAAACCAAGAATTTAAAAACAATTTACGACCATTCTTTCACTGCTGATTCACAAAAAATTCATTTTTTTTCTGGTCGATCGAAACGGAGTGCAACAATAATGATGGGTGATAAAATGTCAAATGCCCTATGCAAGTATACTGTTTAATGTTATTCCATTGGCCTAGCGACGCTTTAGATCAATACATTTAATAAATTATAGTCCGTAAATATTGACCTGAACCTGTGGATTATACATTGAGTAACTGGGATTCGAAATAATCACTCTCTTACATATATTCAGGCGATAAGCATGTGCAGAATACAAAGTCACAATGCTTATAGAAACTATCGACTTTGCTCGACAGCGAGGATTGCTGGCGAGTATTGATTATTCTGAGCCACAATTACTCTTTATGTACATACATTTATTCATCGGGTTCATGTCAATATTTACACACAATACACGCTAGATGCTACAGACGACAAGTTATAATTATGCAATGTATACTCCGTAAATATTGACCTGAACCTGTTGAATATGTAATTAGTAACTGTGATGCAGAATAATCAATACTCGCCCACACTCCTCACTGTCGAGCAGAGTCGATAGTTTCCATAAGCATTGGAACTTTGTATTCTGCACGTGCTCCTCGTGTCAATATACGTCGAAGAGTGATTATTTCGCATCACAGTTACTCATTACATATTCAACAGGTTCAGGTCAATTTTTACGGAGTATACCGTAATAGAAAGGTGTTGTTTAACCCATTTCCACACAATGACACTTTTTGACTCCCTACAAGATAATGGCTTTGGAAAACACTGTGGAAAATGAAGAAATTGCTTGTGACAAACAATTTCTATTTTCAACAATGTTTTCCATTGAAAAAGACCCAAAAAGTAAAAAAAAAACTATTTACTTGAAATTGTCGTCTGCAAGATCTTTCAATTTGGACCACCCTAAAATTTCGTCGTTTGGTAATGAGTGAAAAACAGAAGAGAAAATACCGCATCAAAATAATTTCCTTCTTTCCCCTTAAACTCTTGGACAGAAATGATCTAGCAATAGAAAGGCTCGTTTCACGGACTGCTGTGCCTGTCTAGAAATTCAACTAAATGAAAATATAGTCGCTTTTCTTCGAAAACCACGTAACTACGGCTTATTTTAAGCTTCAGTTACGTGGTTTTCGATGAAAAGCAGCGATTTGACAATCTTCAAAGTGATAAGCAATGCGTTTATCATGGTGGCAAATATTGATTTGAATATACATGTATTCATAACTGTCTTCACATAATTGGTTAAAGTGGTAAAGCAAATAAAAAGGAGAAATCAAAATTCAAAGTTTAATGAAAAAGAAAATTCACGTTTAAAAATGCGTTATAAATATAACAATAACCAAATGACTAATTATTAATAATAAAATCTCGTTAACACAGAACATATCGTCGCTTTCCCTTTAAAACCTCGTAACTACTGCTTGATTAGGCTGAAGTTATGATGCTTCGAAAGAAAAGTAACACAATAACAAAACGACTAATTCTTGATAATAAATTCTCCCTAGCATAGAACCATTCGGAACTTTACTTTAAAAACATCCTAACTACATCATGACTTAACCCTTTCCCAAAACAAGACCTTGTTTTGACGACCCTAATAGAAAAGGCTTGGGAAAACATTGAGACAAAATAAGAAAATGCTGATAAACAGCATTTTCTCCTTTTGCCTCAATATTTTCTGTGCTATATTGGGGAAAAATCCTACCTTCACCACCATCTATTGTGTCTTCTGCATACAGCTTTAAACTTTTAATAACTGGTAATACCCAAATATTTTGTTGTTTGGGAAAGGGTTAAAGACCAAGTCACGAACATAATTTCTCATCCAAATCACTACCGGTTCAAGTTTAACTTGGTAACTGCGCAGCCTATTTTTGGTCGTTTCGTGGACGCAATATGGACGTGCAGTTGTATGTTAGGGGACCTTTAGCTGTTGTTACGATGATTTTGGAAAAAAAGCGGTGCGAAACACGATGGTTAATCACGTGACTCAGAATTTCAGAAAATCGTCAATATTTCTATATATACTTGACCAATTTGAATTCGGTTTAAAGCAGAGAAATTGTGAAAATGTCAGAAATATGCTGTACGTGTTCGATTTTTGAAAAATCAACGGATGAAAAAGTTATTGAAGATAAACCAAAAACTTGGTTTATCTTCATTAACTTTTTTATCAGTTGATTTTTCAAAAATCAAACATGTTCACCTAGTGCGTGACGTCTGTCCGACTTCTTTGCTTCAAACCGAATTCAAATCGGTCCCGTATTAACAAAATTATTGAAGATTTTCTGACATTGTTGCATCACGTGATTATCCACCGTGAATAAGTTTCTTTAAAGACATTGCTGTATCAAGACATGTAATATTTGATAGCTTTGCCTTTAAACTTGTTTTATACCATTTTAGCCAAATGAATCAACTAAGCATGAGTCAATATGCAAAATGCAAATTTCTGTACGTATTTTCTGATGTGTTTTGCTTTTTTGTATTCAGAGATTAAAAAGTAATGACTTAAAAAATTAATCAACCGTCTTCCAAAACGACATATTGTGCACTGGTCTAAAGTTAAAGATGGTACAGATTACAAAATGATGTAACATTGAAATCATTTTGGTGAGTAGAACTTGTTCGAAATCAGCATTTAAGATAAGCAAAAATTCATGTAAAGCAATGCCGCGATGGCGAGTGACTTTAGTGCATATTATGAGTTTTATTGATGCGGTTCCAACATATCGCGAAAGTGGAGGCTTTTTATCCTCTTGCTGAGTCTTGTTCACTCGGTTAGCTATTTTCAGTGTCTCTTATAGGAAGGATAAGTCTTAATGATAAATACTCGTTTGTGTCTAACGATTTTGAAATATCGGCGGGAACACTGATCGATAAGTCACGTGAAAATTGGCTTTATCAAGGAAACTTCACAAAACAATGTAAAGAGATCTGTAATGTTCACTTGTAGGATCATTTAAGTGAAGTTTTGCTTGACGAGGACGTATGATGGTGTTTTGGACAGCCAGGGATTAAACATAATTCTTATGACTCTTGAGACCAAAACAGATACATGTAGAGTTGTGCAAAAGTGAGGTCGGGCTACGTGCATGCTGCAATTTTAACGTCTTTCAAGTTAACGAATACGTTTCGTCTTTACAATAGTCGCATTAAGAAGATTAATCGGGGCTTGTGTTGGTCTTAATTTCTGATTACGGAACTCATTCGTTGGTAATTTCTATAACACAATCTTTATTTTCAGTCGTTCCAGTCGTTGTTATACCATCGTTTGTAGTCGATGGTTCTTTTTCTTTCAAGAGATCTACTTCTTCATTTGTTTTCATGTCCTTTGCAATAACTTCTGCTTCGAGTTCAGTTTTAAGACCAGTACTATTTTCTGGTGTAAGTGTTTCGGACGTTTTAGTATTCGAATTATCTGGTACATGTTCATCGGGTTCTGTGTTTGCATATTGTAATTCTTGCGCGAATTCTGTTTCCTTATAATCGTTTGCATTTATTTCAATGGAGTCATTATTTTCACCTGCACATACTTCTAAATCAAATGTAACTTTACTTTCTTTAAAAGATTTAGCATCACCATTGTTTTCAACGTTATTATTATTTTCGGTACCATCAATACCTTCTTCGTATCTTTCATTGCTTCCTTCTTTTGACGCATCTATATTACAGATACCAGTTTCACTTTCACATTGTTTTCCGTCATCACATTGCGAATATTGACGAATGCTGTTAGCCATTTCGACATTTACACTATCATTGTTTTCAGTTTTAACTTTGTCGTCATCTTCCTTATCACTTTGTTTTATTGAAATTTGGTTATTGCTATCACTTCTCGGAGAATGAAGCTCAACTTCATTATAAATGGACTCAGTTTGTGGCTTTGTATAAGTCTTACCACTTTGAATCGTAAAACAAACACCCTCAGTTAGACCAGCTAAACTTACGCGTTGTTTGTCTAAATTCGATTCCGAATGTCTTCTTTTTGCTTCCTCTTTAATTCGGGCCATTTTCTCACGTTCTTCCTTCTCACAAACTGTTTGCACAGAATCTCGCCTCTTGTCTGTGTTTTTATTCAAAATATCCGTAAAGATTCGATCACTCCCGATTGAATCCGAAACGGACAATCGGCTGAATACGTCACCTGATTCTGAAGTTGCGCGCGACGATAAGGCGGAGTCATGGTTGTCAAGGTCAAGGTCGTCAATGTCTTCTTCCTCCATGGTTCCCAGATCCTCGGACGCCATTTTCTTCTTTCTGACATCACCGTTTGACATTTTAGACCCAAAAACATCCATGGACGCTAGAGATGCTCTCCTTGAAGGCAGAGTTTTGGATATCGTGTTTTTGATGGAGTTGGCGACTGCTGGGAGGGAGATGCGAGATCGAGATACATGGACACTGGAGGGAAGACGGACTCCGTGGAAGTCGAGACTTGGCATGGAGAGCCGGGCACCACGATTGTGACCGTGACCATGGACGCCAATATCCTCAAACTTAAACTTGAACTTGCGCTTACTCGGTGTAACTAGAAAAAAAACGTACATCAAAAGTGATAGAGCCTCAAGCATGAGAAAATCTTCGTAATTGTATGTCACTTTCCAAATCAAATATAGGCTGATACATCGTGTGCAGGTATTTGTGATATCACTAGGTCTCTTCATGCTCGAAGTACATTAGTTTATTTTTATTTTGGTAAAAAACATTTTGAATTAATGCAACCTACATGTAAAATGTAATTCATCTAATTGTCCTTCGTGGAATTAAGACTGTTTTGTATTTTATATAGATGTCTAACGATACTCGTTGTTAATAGCTTCTTTATATAGAATAGATACAATAGAAAATTCCTTCATAAGAAGTACACTATTTTTTTTCATTAGAAATACTGAAAAGGGGTTGTTTACTTTACCTGGCTGAGCATTTTCTTCGTTTTTGAGATAATTGTCTATTTTCCACTCCTCTATCCCCTCCATAATGCATAGTCTTTGTAATGCGGTCACTTGGGACTGTAACAAGACACATGTACTACTAGTGAATAAAGATTAGGACAGTAGCCTTTTAACTCTGTCTTAAACAAGACCTGGTTTTGACGTTCCTAATAAGATTTCCAAGGCAAAAATGACTTATCCAATCTTATCCAAATTGGAATAACAGCATTATAAATATGTTCTTTTAAATCAAAGTCTTATAAAGTTGGTATTTTTTGAATTGTCTAGAAACGACTATTCCAATGAGTAACCAAAACATAGGGTTTGATAACAATAAACAGAATATCGCATTTCGAAAATACATTATCCTCCTTACCTGTAGCTCTTTTGGGACCTAACATAATTCTTTGAAGTTATGCAACATGTATCTCATGACCATCAAAAGATAAATATGCTAATCAATTTAGGTAAGAACTAGATCAAGATCTTCCAAAATAGTTTATAATAATGTAGATTACTGTGTCTTCTATAAAATATTCAAAGATTGATGGGACACATGTATACCCATTTAAAAATCCATCACAACCCATTATTGGTGCATTAAGTTCTCATTTTACATGACCTCGACGGAAAACAATGATAATGCCTACTTACAGGTCTGCATCGTATTTTTGGAATAATCTTTGTTCAAGAAAACATAAATTAGAAATCAGAATGTTCGCATTGACATTTGCAAATAACAAACATATTTTTGTAGCATAATCATTCAGTTTCCTGAGGTTGCACTATAATTTCTTCTTTCGCTTGTGTGAATAAAGTTAAAAGTTCATAAAATGATACTGATAGATCTTCAGTTATAGGCGATCACAAACCTCTACCAAAGGACCACACTTTTATGAGATTATTTACACCAGTATCAGGGCTAAGGGTTAAAAAATACTTACCACATATTTTTGTAGCATATCTTCAGTTTCATGATCGTTTATGGAACCGACTGAATGTCAAATTGTGGTTTAGGTATTAGAAAATAAAAATTGATTTTAGGATTGAATGTCAGGGGTGGTATTCAACAACCAGTCTTAATCAAATTTATCCTTTAAAATCACACAACAACCCATCCGATTGTCCGAGACATACGTCTCGTCCAATCGGATGACTTGTAATGTGATTTTGGTTTAGACGCTCAATTAAGAACTGTTGGTGAATACGGTTCTATCACTCACCACGTATTTTTGTAGCATTGCTTCAGTTTCCCTGAGATTACACTGTATTTTCTTCTTCCTCTTGTACACAAGCTTAAGTCGGAAGTGTTCGTGATCTTTTACTGAAACTACTAAACCTGAAATCAGGGGAGAAAATGTCAACTATATTATAATATAAAATAGATATATGTATTCGATATGCGTTATGTCGTCATCGAGTATCTCTAAGTTTTTCGTGTGTTGACAAAGTGTATATCAGGGGTAGAATTCCTTAACCAGTCTAATAGCAAATTGAACTTTAGATCGATGTAGACAGTGTTGGTTAAAAAGTGTCCATGTCCTGTTCCTAGCAAAGGGGACAATAAAGAGGAATATTGATATATGACTCGATGCATTTACGCTGTCTAATATTTACAGTTTACTAAAAATTTGTATAGATTCTTCTCTCATAATGTCACCAATGTTTATTACAATTGTTAGAGAGCAGCATCTGTTTTATACCAGATTGCAATAAGGTAATGCTGAGAATTTACGTTTGTTTCAAATATCACAATGTTCCATTACTTCCCAACACTCGGCTCACATTACATCATAAGGAAATTTTACTAGTGTATAGTTCAAGGCATAGGTTCAACAAAAAATCGAAACAAAAAAGTGGGTTATAGCATCTATAATGGGAGTTTATCGTGTTGAAGCTCAATGCATTTCTTTCAAATTACTTTCATCGTTTCAAATTCTGAAATTGGGTCTTATTTTGAAAATTGGATAGACAAACAATTTCTATTAGAATTCGTATACGTTTGATATGAAATTCTTTTTAATTCTCTTCATCTGGACGGTCTATTTTGATAAAATCATTCTCAGACTGCAAAATAATTTTGATATTATAGAAAAAATTCCTTCACTTTCAGTTTTCGCGTGTAATACGTAATTTTTCGTCGTTGACTCGTCAATTGAAAGTGTACACTGATGGATAATTGTTATAATATATTCAAAGTCTTTAACTCATGAAGGGTTAATCCGACAACCCGATTAGGCATATTAGTTTGTGCAAAAACAACTTAGAAATATTAATTGTTTTGAAATAAACCTACCATGCCTGAAATAAATCAAAACAACTGTAACGATTCTCGTTTAGTTTTGATTTTTAGCATTACACAAGTTCATTTATTTAGTGATAATATCGTACATTGGCGTGATTTGCAAAAGGTCCATTAAAAAACGAAATATACTTACTATTTACAACACGTATAACTCTCCATGGTAACAAAATGGCGAGGATAAACACAAAATCTTTTGTATCAATGTCGGGTAAAAATGCCAGAAAACAGAAATCCACGAAAAAAGACAAGAGGACAATCGTCGCATCGAATACCTGTGGAAAAAGTAGATTCGTTTGAGAAAAGATGGCGTCGCTTTCCTTCCCAAACTCCGAAACAACAACTTAAAACAAGCTGTAGTTACGACATCTTTGCAAGCCAAGGGTGTGATCTACGACGTAACGTCGTTTCTGTATTCACCCTTGGCGTATTTAGTCCGATTTTCTTGGTCTCCTGGAAAACGTTTTCATTGGTTCCAGCGAGATCTCGCTGGAACCAATCAGATTGTCGACTGATATATTTGTTATGAGTAACCAAACCATGACAATGGGCGGGAAAAAGCATTGCATTTCCAACTCAAGAACGCGAAGATGGGCGATTTTTCCTAAGAATTTCACTGCAATAGACAGGAATTCCGTTACTTTAATCGACGAATTATTATACTTTCGACAATTCGACCAAAAAAACCAGCTAACTTTTACATAATCCGCTTGACGTATGACGCGAAAGACAACGCGCGTTAATGACGTCATCAATAATGGACGTAAACAACCAGCAGAACAACCGCTAGGCGGCGCTTCGCGATTTCAAGAAAATCGGACTAAATCCGCCAAGGGTGAATACAAACGTAGGTGGGTTCAACCTTGGCTAGCGAAGATGTAGTTACGAAGATTTCGGAAAAAAGCAGCAACATGATCTAACGGCGTCAAAATGGCGACTATAAAAATAAAATCCTTTATCGACGAAGAAAAAAAACTACGAAGAAAGACAAAAGAACAATCGTTGCATCGAACAACAGTATTAAACGTGTACAAACTGCATGAATTTTACATAAATTATCTATTGGCTGTACTACATGTAACTTTGATATCCAGTTTCTTTATTTTGCACGTTTCTTTAGCTTCTGAAATTGATTTTATCACAAACCCTTACTATATTCCTTGAAATTCATCAATATCCTCTTCCGACCCATCATTTAATCTGGAAGAACTGAGAGATAATAAACTGCGTATAACTTATATCGAGCAACTTCGAATATCCAAGGGAAAGCAACAATTCCTTTTTTCATAGTTTTGTTATTTCATACAATGCATCCTTGATTAAGAGATTTCAGCATGTGGTTAATGGCCTCTTATGATTATATTGTCACTTTTAACCCTTTCCCTTTCCCTGGTTTTGACGTCCTTGATAGAAAAGACTTGGAGAAACATAGAGACAAAAGAAGAAACTGCTGATAACCAACAGTTTCTCCTTTTGTCTCAATATTTTCTATGTCATGTCTTACACAAATTCTATCTTAAATAACTTCAATTTTGTCATTTGTTGCAGTTTTTGAAGTGGATTGCCCTAAAAACTTGCTGTTTGGGCAAGGATTAAACAAAAAACTCGTAACTGCAGCTTACGTACGAGCCATTACTTACCTCGACCTTTCGATGAAAAAATGATCTCCCAGCACACACTGCCTTCAAAATAGTCTGAAAGTGAAAACAAACACCAATTTGTTTTCATAAGTTTGACACATCTTTACAATGATTTACGGTTATGAACATGCGACACGAAATAATGTCTGCAGTGTTTAGTAGAGATTCATATAACGGCGACTGCAAAAAGTTGGTTAATCTTTCAGGAACTTACAAGTTCAGTGTTCGGACGGAAGGACAGACAGAGAGACGGACACAAATGAAAGAATATGACCCCAGATCTCTCGATACGGGGACATAAAAATGGTTCACTTGCACATTTGTCGTGGTGATTCCTGAACATTTCCGTCGATTACAAATATTAAGCTTCAACTTTTGGAATCATTATTATTAAATACTTTGTCATGACACGTTTAAGGAACATCAAATCTTTTTCCATTTGTGACCCATCACGCTATTTCAAAACGGACCTTATCGGATGTGTGAAAAATATCGACCCTAGTCACTCTGCGCAGTCCGTGCAGCCAGACTGATGTCGACACTTTTCACTTTTATGTAATTTTCTAAATGGAATGTTTCCCTATCTTTCTATATGTTCCCTTTTCGCATATAGTATCTGGTTGACATGTCCTGAGCCTGAAAAGTTTGTCAAAATTTGGATTTTTGGAGTTCGGATAAGGTTCCTTTTAGCATGATGGGTCACATTTGTCAATAAATTGCCAGCCGACGATTAGGTAACGACGATTGGATTAATGGCAGCCTTCGCAACGGCAGATGAAACCTGTCTTACAACCGGTCGCGAGTGCTCCTGCGAGCGCTCTACGTCTGGAATTTAGGCTTAGTCGGGCGTTGCATGCACTTGTAACGCACGTGTCAAGTACTTCTTTGGTGTACGCAAACATGACGTAGAATGGACATGAAAATGAATTGACCGGACATATTTTCGCTACGACCATTCTGCGTCCTTTTACAACCCCACGTGCATCCTTATAGATTTTTAAAAATCTCCGATAACATTCGATTTATAAGGAAGCACGACGGGTTGTAAGAGACCCTTATGTACGACCTAGGAAAGACAGGCGGAATTCATTCAATTGTAAAAGATGACGGATTTTGAGAGGGAATGGGATAATAAACATTGCTCAGACACTTACCTCAAGCATAATGATAAAGAGTATTGCAATACTAAGATGGTGACAGACATGCGCCATCTCTCCGATAACCTCTAGCTCATGCTCTTCCTGTTCGCGATTCTGACTAGTAAAACCCGCCAAGGTCAAGGACACAGTCTCGTTCTCCTGACCTTGACCTTGAACATTGATAACACCAGAGTCTATATATGTATTGAAAGGCTCGGAGTTGTTAGAACACTGGACTGTTTTTATAATGTTTGAACGATGTGTTGTGTTGGTGTCATCCCGCCATGTGAATTCTGAGTTCAATAACACATTAAACATGTCGAATGGAGTCTCCGCTTCTAGTTCCGGATGAATGGTCTCCATTGTAGACACAAATGCATGAGTAGCTTTCACTAGTTCATCCGTTTTTGCTAGAGTTGCTACAAAATACATAATATAGATCTATAGTTTTTGATGAACTCTAAGACTCTTGGAATATAAAAGTAATATTGACATGCACTTTTCAATCATAAGTGAAATTAAAGAAAGAAAAAATGATGCAAAACATGTTTTTGTAATGGAACCAATTTACTTTTTTTGACAAAACATACGGCATGGTATATGGTAAAGAATACAGCAATGCCTAGTCATCAATATAATACCTTTTGAATCATTGCTTTATGATTCAATAGCGAAACCTTATTAGTGAACAATATTAATCAGCTTTGAAAACAATAATATGTCTTCATTTGACATTCAGCACACTTGCAGTCCTCAATATTAATGTATGACTTTCAGCACACAATTTCAGTCCTCAATATTAATCATACATATCGTCGGTGTTATTGCAAAACCTCGTAACTGTAGCTTGACTAAAGCTGCAGTTACGAGGTTTTGAAATAACACCGACGCTATATACACAAAGTACTGAGAAAATATATTTTGAAAAGGCGAACAAAAAGCATGGTAACCAGGCTTTTATTTAGATGACAAGGAAGTACCAGTTTTAATGCTTACTGATGTCATAGTTGGTTACAAGGAAGACCGTGATGGAAATCAGAAAGAAATATGTTACACACTATCTATTAAATATACCACCGTTACAATACTTGTATTTTCAATCACCTTTGTTTCGTTCTCTATGGCAACTTTGCATTTCTCCAGTCGAAGAATGTTAGAGTCTAGGTAATTCCATACCGTCAGCATAAATAGACTCATCAGATAAATTTATACTTGAGCCACGACTTACCTTTGACTTTATACAGATCTAGAGCGAGTTCACCTAGAACTAAGGCACAGTCTAAAACACAGAGTATCACTACAGTCAGTAACACGTGTTTACTCTTGAAGATCATGTCACCCTTCCGTCTCCATCTACAAGAAAATTCAAACTGTTAGATTTATTGTTCATATCGTCCGTAACGTTTAAAAATGCCGTAGCAGTAGCATGCTGAAGTTGTAGTTGCGACATTTTCGAACGTAGCCACTGATGTTCGTACAATCAGTAGAAGATCGATATGTTTATTTTTGAAGATCATGTCAATGATACTACTTATTCCATATTGATTATTCATTCGCAAGGTCACATTGCATTGGTGGCTTTCGGTACTTTAACAATCCCTTTGATTTTTCTTAGTTTAGTGTACACATTCTCATGCAGTTATCTTGGTCAGATTATTTGCACAATCTCAATACCCCGTCATTATAAGATAAACAAAAAAGTAATTCAAGGTTATTCAAAAGACAACAAGAATTAAATAGGCACACGGTTTCTTAGTATTTTACACTCAGGTGGGCCTGACGAATTGTGTGCTATCTCCTCTTATCATTTACCATTTTTAGTTAGTAATGTTACCGTAGGTTATGTCTCAGGATTTTCTTATTAACAAATACTAAGAAGAGTAGTAGGCGTGTACCTAAGTATTCAATCCTCATTGGGATCTGATATATCACGTGCTAATTCTTTCTCTTATCCACCTTCTATCTTCTCTACGTGCCCGTTGGGCTAGAAAAGTCTCTGTAGTCTCTGTAATCTCTAACTTAAAAATACTTACAAGGGTGGCAACATGATATTGAACTACAGAAAATAGTAGTATAAAGGTACCTAAGTATCCTATCCTCATGGCGATCTGATATAGCACGTGCTTACTCCACCTCTTTTTCACTTTCTATCTTCGCCACGAAACCATGGGTCTTGATAAGTCCCTGTAATCTCTAACTTTAAAATACTTACAAGTGTGCCAACATGTTAATGAATTACATAAAATAGTATTATCTAGGTACCTAACTATTCTATCCTCGGGTGGATCTGATATATTTCGTGCTAACTCTGGCTCTAATTCACTTTCTATCTTCTCTACGTAACAGTTGGTCTTTATAAGTCTTAGTAATCTCTAACTTAAAATTTATTGACTTACATAAAATAGTAGTATATATGTACCTCAGTATTCTATCCTCGGGTGGATCAGATATATCCCGTGCTAACTCCGCCTCTAATTCACTTTCGATCTTCTCTACGTAACCGTGGGTCTTGGCGAGTACAAGTGTCTCCGCTACCAGCGTCTGAAATTATATTAATGATGCCCATAATGCCTGTTACTATCTAGGACTACCAAATTGGACAAGCTTGCACTGTCTTTTACGTAAACGGCTGAATTAAGTGGTAAGGATATTTAGTTCTAAAGCACTTTATCTCTACCGAGATTGCTTTCTCCAGTAACTTGACAAGTAACATATATCCATATTCTGTGGATGAAATGTATCATCAATAAAAGTGTGATGGATGAACAACGCTATTTCCTTAAAAGTATAGGAAAATATTTCAGATTCGTTTCAGAGAGAAGTTGTTATAACATCTAAGTCATTTTCTCTGTATATTCGTTTCAGTAGTAGCTGTGCCTTTACATATTCATAACATGTGTATGACATGTAAGATTACAACCATGATTAATGTATTTAAACAAACGTATTTAATGGTATTTCTGAGAGTGAAAATTCTATATCGCTGCTTTTCATCAAAAGACCATGTAGCTACAAATTGTTAACTCATTTTTTATGAAATCACACGCTCGATGTTATTAACCAACGTGAATACTCTAAAAGCAACAGATGTCAGGTTTGTTTTAGGAAAATATAGATAAAACTATTTTTAACATTTCTTTAATTAAAAGTACAGATTGAAAGGACGCGGTTCAAGGAGTCCCAGAAGAAGATATGAAACTGTTTTCTATTGGGAAAATTATTAAGTTGGCGTAAATGCAAGAAATCATTTTGTATACAAGATGTTGTGATCAATCGTTGATAAACTGTGTTTTGAAAATCATAATATATATCTGATGTTAACTTTATTATTCGCCGCAAAAAGGGAATATTTTCTTTAAACCAAGAATTGTATAACAAGCAAAACGATAGAAAGATATCTATTTACCTCTCTTTCTCGGCAAGTAGAATTGTTTTTTTTTATACTTTTAAGATTGAAACAATAGACTGTTGATGAGCACTAAACAAAGAGTAAAAGCAAGTTGTGAGTACGTTAAATTAGATTTTCACATGTCTGTTAATCCTTTTCAAAACAATACCTGGTTTAGAGTCCCTAATAGAAAAGGCTTCCAAAAAATAAAAAAAAACAATCATTGCAGCAAAAGAAGCAAATGCTGTCGACCGACATTTTCCCTTTTTGTCTCAATAGTTTTAACTCTATTATTTATTGTGTAAAATGTTTAAAGTGAAACACCTTTAAACTTCGTCGTTTGCGAGAGAGCTAAACTATGGTTTGCGAAACAATTTCTCACTTGAATTTATTAAAAATTGTCTTCAAGCACGCGTATTTCTGCTTTGTATGCAGTATTAATGCTATTTCTAGAAATCAAATTACAATACTTTAAGCTTTTAGAATATCAGTTTTGCAATATCCATAATACATATACACACGCAAATTAAATATTGATATAAAAAACACTACTGGCATACATGTAACTCTTGTTGGAAAACTAGAATTTCTGCATACTGGTTGACAATTTGGTAAAAGAGCTAAAGGTAAAAAGCTGCGATGTCATTCCGAAACTATAAATTTCCGCCAGATCCCTAAGATGCCGGCATGTATTACAAGCGTATCGGTAAGACCATTCTAATGAAAACTCACGAGATAAAAATTGATCAGTGATGAGTAATTTTTAAATATGAAAATGTAATCCTTTCCTAAGCAAAACCTGGTTTTGACGATCACCACTTGGGGAATATTGAAAATGCGGATAATCTGAAATTTCTTTTTTGTCTCAATGCTTTCTGATGCTTATGTACTAGACTACAAATCCCCCCCCTTTTTTAAAAAAAATCAATGGTCTATAACAGCTTTGAAATGTAAACAATATACAACGTTGCCGTTTTGGGAAAGGCTACCTCAGACAGCTCTCCGATTTAAAAGCTGCTGCAGATGACAAAAAATATTGTGCTATAGATTTATACTTGTGCATAACAGAGAAAACATTGAGACTTAAGTAGAAAATGCTGATTATCAGAATTTTATTCTTTTGTCTCAATTATTCCCAAATCTATTTTACCAGGGACGTCAAAATCACGTCTCATTTGTGACTGTGTTAAGCTGCCACTCCCGCATATACATGTAGAGCTATGTGATCGGGTGCGAAACAAAGAAACAGTAATCAGGCGTGAAGATAACTGTTTCTTACAACCGCATAATGACGTAAATGTGAAGTCAATAGCCAATTTCGACCATCCCAAGAATTTATCGAATTTGGAAAGTACGTTTCCACCTAGATTACAGACATAACACAAATGCAGTTAAAACTCGATCTATCGAAGTCTAAAGCTTCTCTTACAACCCGTCGTGCGCCCTTATACATCGTGCGATTTAAAAATCTCGCAAGACGCATGATGTATAAAGACGCGAGACGGGTTGTAAAAGAGACTTCAAATATGTTTTTTCAAAGCAGGTATAAAGTATGAATCTCCTCTGAGGAAAGTACAATCTCTTTGTGACTTTTTTGGAATTTCTGTATAAATTTCCGTAGGTCATACGCACATCTGCGGTACGTTCTCAGTACTTCTGTCTTGCGCGCTCCTGGCGTTCTAAAAGACGCAGAATGGTCGTAGCAAAGAATTGTCCGGTCAATGCTTTGCTAAATGCAGTCTGCGTCGTTGTTTCGTCCACCAAAATCGCACGTTGCACGTGCGTCCATCAAACGACTATGCCTCATTTTTAGACACAGGCCAGTGTTTTAGACACAGGCCGCACACTGGAGCACGTACGACCGGTTGTTAGAGAGGCTTTAAGGGAACGGAATTTTACCTCGACATATACTCCACTGACTATATTCAATTTCGATTCAAGCGATATGTAACCCCTTTTGTTGCTGATTAAACATATTCATAACTGAAAGATAATAATTCAAAGGAAAGTAAAGTATAATTATGCTCGCAACGAGAAAATTCTCTCATTCTCATACTGCATTTAAATGAAAAAACAAAGGCATTCGTGTGTGTAATATCAAGGATGTATCTTTAGTAAAACATGGGATGTCCAACATGTTGAAGTTTTTTTTTACCGACTCGACGCTGATGTAATACTAAGAATTTTGTAAGTTCCAAGTGCATACAGACCTGGCTCGCTATTAACATTCACAGAAATAAAAAAGACACACAATTTTGTGAACGAGACAGGCATGAACACAGAAAGAAGACTAAAATGATCATAAACAAAAACAAACAAACGATGTCATTAAAAATATGAGTCGGGATCTTATCTGAAAAAGGCCCTTTATAACATTTGAGAAAACTATGCTTCACGACCAGCCTGTGCCTAACTGCATTCAAACCGGGATACATGCTGTTGTCTATCGGTGTCTACAGCTCACAATGAAGCTATTGGAGACCAATTTGGTTCATGATCAGACTGCGTGTATACACAGGCTGATCTTGAACCATGTTGGGCTCAAAAGCCTTAAAGGACGATTTTCCAGATCCTGGCTCATATATAAGAAAGTGATACTAGTTTTCCACTATTTTTGGTATATAAGTTCACATTTTACGTCCCATATAATCTTTAATACTTGATACAAAGGATATATTTTTACTGAAATAGCTCTTTTTGTCATTTCTAGAACTAATAACGCGTAGGTTATGTACAGTTGATAGAGAGTAAAGTCTTTGAACTTTATTAGGATTGTAACTTCGTTAGGAAAACAGCTTCATTCTTTTGTTCGCTCATGCGTTCGTTCGACCATTCAAGTAAGCCTTCTTTTCATATCAAATTCAGGGAATCTCTAACGGACGGAAAGATGAACAATTGGTATTTACATAGAACGACCTGTATGCACGATGAATAGATCAAACTTAAAAAAAACGTCTCCCTTCGTGCCTGACAAAAAAAAATTATATAGTAAAACAAACGTTCATTGAAATATAATATAAAACAGTATGATAAAAAAACAGTTCTTCTAAATCACTTCACTTTGGTGCAACCGCCTTGCAATATGATTTCAAAATTGAGCTTTTTCAAACTATCGTTGGCAACCTAATGCCCCAGATTCTTCTCACAAATGGAAAATCACTTTAAAATTGCCTCTGGTGTAATCATACAGTTAAAGAAACGATAACGGAATAACAAAGGAAGATTTTACAACGTACTTCCCGAACTTTTGGTGAGAGAATGTGTGAAAATTAAGCCCATGCATGGTTCTGATATCCACTGTCCGAGTTTCCCAGGTTGTCCCAAAGAGGTTACGCACTGGTAGAATTTGCCAATATTTTCCTCTCCTTTGTTCATACGGACAACCGACATGTGTTAAACAAACAAAGACGGACAAGTAGCCAATATCAAAATTTCAGAACCCCTGTCTGGATAGAACAAGACTATTTCTTTCCAGTTAAAGAACTGGTTACATATAACACTGCGTCCATATCGCTTGGGAATCAGTGATTTTTTTTCACCTGCGCATCCTGCAACTTTTACTCATAATTTGGTATCTGGGATGCAAAGTTTTAATTCAAGCGAGTCCCAGGATGCAACATTTTTTACAGATATCCTATTAGAAATAGTGTATTGGATTCACTAAACTAGTAGCTGGACTCATTGATATGGAATCAAGTGAGTCCCCAGGACTCGCAGTCTTGAAATTGTAAAATTATCTCTGCGGGAACTGGAGACGGATAGAAAAGAAAACGAAACTGCTATTTCTATTCTGTAAGCATTTCTTTGAGGTAAGTGTTAAACGCACGACATCTCATATATATATATATAAAAAACTCGCGAAAACAAGCTATAGTTCCGATGTTCCTTCGAAAAACGATGATATTCACATTTCCGTATGTGTACATCCCTAATAATTAATGGTTAGAGTGTAGAATGTTATTTGTTCAGCTATTCCCCGTACGAGACGTTATCTGTCTTCTAGAAGTGAGAAATGATGGGTACCACTCGTTCATCATAGTACGCTTGTAGATGTTTGGTTTGGAAACAAAACATGTCGTCGCTTTTCAAAGAAAATCTCGTAGCTGCAGCTTACTTTAAGCTACAGTAACGATGTTTCTGTTGAAAAGCAGCGATGTCTGATTACCATTTAGAATGTCTTCTCCATATAAAATATGTTTTACTTTTATTGGATTCATTTTGAAAAGAAACATATCTGATTATTGGTGTAGGTTAGGTATACAGCACCCAGAGAAGAAACTAAGTCTGTATTACTAAAATGTTCGTATTTTTTTCGTAACTTTGCATTCATGAAAAATTTAAGAAAGGTTGTTTTACACAATGTTCTTTAACTTGAGACAAAATTGCAAATACTCCTCAAATTTGTCAATGAAAATGGAATGATCTGAATGTATACTCAGCAAAAGTTCTAATCGGTCACCTTATACTTTGTGCCATAAAATCAATAAGCAAACGATTCCAAACATTTTATTCTGGAACACTGTTGAAGAAATCAATTTCCAACATGACTGTTGCAATTCGATTATTTTAAGACTTTTTAGTAAGATCTAACAATAGTTCTTAAAGAGACCCTCGATTTCAAAATTCACAAAACAAGAAGAGTAGACTGGTACCCATTCGTGTAAATAACTGAATTTACGACTGGGAACAGGTACTGCATTCTGTCCTTTGATTGGTCAATCGATATAATCGATAGACCAATGAAACGACTCGGTGTATGGAAAGCGTCACCTGTCCAGGCCGTCTGAGTGACCGTCAGATATTAGCTATTACCGTACTTAAATCCGTAGTAGATTTCAGGTACGGGAACCAGACTACAAGAAGAGCAGTGTTAAGAAACGTGTGTGGCCACCGTTAGCTTCAATAACAGCTACACACTAGCTTTTCGTGGAAAAAAAATGTTAAGAAAGTCAATCACAATATAATTCGTCACTCTGAAACTCACCGTGACAGCAATAAATGAGCACAAGTCCGTCGGCAAACTGATGCAAAGTTGTGGTCAAAATTGTTAAGAAGACGTTGGCCATGGCAGCCCTGGTAAAGAGAAGGTAACGTCGCGCCAAAACTAGGCGGACATTTCGATGACGTCTACAGAAAACAACACCTGAGGGGCTACTTTCAACGAATTCCAACACTTTACAGCCTACTGTGCACAGTCTGGGGTGTAATGTTGCGTTCATATCGACCCCGCAGTCACCCTGAAGTGATTGAAGCCGGCAGGAATCTGTTCCTTTCATATGACAAAGGGAAATAATGGTTCTGGCGTTGTAAGGTAACTCGTCGTCTCCCTCTCCGATGGCGAACTGCAGCACTTCCGGTGGCCTGAAATTCCATGTGTTAGGCCTTGGTGGTTAAAATAGGCCTACGAAAACGTTCTGGCGACTTAAAATGGATGGAAACAAATTATCAAAACTGCATAAAAGAAAACAAGCCTCGATTGCCACCTACTTCCGGTTTTCTCTGCAACTAAATTTTGCCAGTCGTAAACGAAGGCCCCGTTGTATCATTTCGACGGCCCTGCATCGCACATCGTGTGTCATTCTGGTCATGTAATGTGTTTTTCTGACTATACAGTCGATAGAGACATCACGTGTATAAATTGGACCGTGGCTTTTGTTGCACGAAAACTTTTCACGTGCAAATCGGGAAAACGATGAACATGGACATTTTTACCACCCCTCAACATTTCAGCGCTCTCAATAAATATGCATAGTCAATGATATGGGCAAAAAATAACACATGTAAAATTTTAGACTGATTGATTTAATAATAATCGAGATATTGCAATTTCAAAAGTGACCGATTAGAACTTTTGTTCAGTATAGTTTGTTAAGAGTTAGGTCGAATAGTAACATAACCTGTGAATTAGGTAAAGCGAATTCTAGGCTCTGTACGCGGATTATCAAAAAACAACATTTCTTTGCGTAGATGGTTTGATTTCTTTAAAGGGTACCAAGCGAGGAAGTTGATTTCACCGCATATAAATGGAAATTCACTATATAAACGGTGTTTTATAAACGATCCGTTATACTTGATTGGTTTAACAGATTAATTGAACAGTTTTACATGGTTACTTGGATGGAGAAATATTGATTTTCGAAAAATAAAGATCGATCAATTCCATAAATTTGCCACGGTGTGACGATATATCATGACTTGACTCCGCCCCAATCACTGTCATAAAGCGGTGACAATAGAATCTATCGGAAAACATTTAAATGCGTTGTGGAATGTCACTTTATGACAGAAAAGTCGAGCCTTGACTGTGTCAGAAATCTCAGACTTGCCACAGGTTGACGTCATACGGCTCGACATAAAGTTTTTCAAATTTCGTCTTCGGGAAAGATCGGAAAAGACAGTTCAAAGACGAAATAAAAACACTATTCATGTTTTGAAAGTATTGAAACTTTGACAATTGCTTATTAGAAAGGTGTTCTTGTCAGAAGAAAGGTTTTTTTGCAGTCAATGGACTCTTTAAGTCCAAAGGCTTTAGAATTATATATTGGGGTATCGGGATTTGTTACGCTATATATTTTTGTTCGTAAAGTAGAATCTAATGAAAAAAAAATGTGAAAAAATGTTTAGCTGCGAACGGATATAGTAAAATACACTTGACACAATTCGACCTTATTTTCAAATCTACCAAAAAGATGTGCTTAAGTCCCGTTGTAAATCATGGTCATTATACATATCCTACGTTAGACATGTGCATAAGACAAATTTTAAGTAATTAGCTATTAATTATTATATTTGATACCAATTTAAGCTAGTATTAAAAAGATCACATAAACGTTACTTACGAGCATATTGGCATATTCCGGTATGTGTGTCAATTGCCATACAGAGAACTTCAATAGGAAATGTGTCAGCAAAATACCCGTAATATATGACTTATTTTACAAAAGAATTACCTTAAACTTTATTTGACCTAAATAAGTTTTAAATGTGCCAAAATTCTGTTCGACAAAAATCTAGAAAATCTCTAGACCTTAACCATCTGATAATTAAGTACTCTTGGGTATTAGATTTTTAACGATGTCTGACAGCCGACGTCAATGAACCGAGACTAACTCGTCTTCCGTTGTATTTTGTTTCCTATGGCATTCTTGTGTTAGTAAGACAAGGTTACCATAATAAACAGAGTGCACGGCTTCTAAATGATTACTACTTTACACTGGCCTTAGATGTATACTAGCATTCAAATTATAAGCCAGAAGCGAAATTTGAAAAATGCCAGTAATTCCTAAACTGTGTTACATTTCCATTCCAAATATAAACAAACATTTTGTACGGTTTTGAATTTTGAATTTATGCATACTTATGAGAATATTTGACAAAAATGTTCAAAATAACCCCCCCCCCCCCCTTTCTTATGAATATAGAGTAAAATGATATTTGTAAATTATTTTCTTCTTGAAGCATACTCTTAAAATCCGACACGGTGAATCAACTTATGTGAAGCGTATTTACAAGTGTGTGTAATTTGATGCATTTGGTATGCCTAGAAAGTGGTGTTTTTCATTATTGGTCTTCTACCTTCAACTGTATTTGACCTGGATAAGTTTGAAGAATGCCAAGACCTTGTTATACAAAAACATCAAGTAAAGTTCCAGACTTAAACTGTCTGATAACTCAGTACCCTTTCGTATTAGATTTTAATGATGTCTGGCAGAATGTATAACCTCGTATTATTAAGGTAGAATACCCGTAACGTCACCATTTTTAAAATTCATAAAATATCGGGTTTGTCCAGCGTCGTCGTTACGTATCCGAGCCTATTCGGGCTCGGTCGTAAACATTCTGCGGTGGGAAGTTCCACAGCCGAATGTTTTCGATCGTGCCCGAATAAATCCGACGTCGTGCGAATCTCATTAGGGGTAGACTACTTTAAGCGAATAATTATATTATGAAACCGATTTTAACCTGCATAATACCAGGAATTCATCAGGTGCGTCACTTGACTTTAACGACTTAAACTAGAATATCTAAGTAACTAAATTTGACCTAATAAAGAGTAGAATGTGTTAAGTTTGTGTCTGACTAAAGGTCTAGTAAATCTCTAGACTTCACATGTCTGATAATTTTGTACCCTTGTGTATTGCCTTTTAAACGATGCCTGACTCTTTGTAGACACTGGATTTCAACGAACCGGAACTAACCCGTCTTCTATTGCGTTTTGATTTCCGTGGTAACCTAGTGTTAATAAGTGAAGGTTACAATAATTAACCTTGTCTCAAAAATGAAAAAAAAAAAAAAAATACTCCAGACGTTTTCCTTTTCTCAAGTTCTTGTGTGTTGGTTTTTAACGCCTGACAAATGTTAGAGCCTCGACGTCAATGAATCAAGGCAAACTAAATGGTATCGTTGCTTTTCAATAAAAACTTCTTAACTGTAGCTTAAAACAAGCTGTAGTTATGATTCTTTTGTCGAAAAGCGACGATCTCGCGATCTTATTAATAATACAGGGCGCATTATGTCCGAAATATAAGTTAACATTTTTAGGCTCAGCTTTGACGAATACTTGGGAAGAGTAGGTATACATGCATCTTGCCACGTGTGTGACCATTGAAAATTTTGACCTTGTGACGCGTCTGAGAATATTCCTCGAACAACATGTCTGCGCGATGTTTAATCAGTTTTACTTAGCATCATATTCATTTCGAGACTCCTTTCTCTTTGTTAACGTTTGCTGATTCTATCTTTGATTTTTATATTTTTGGATCGGCGAATTTTTGTCGAGCAATTAAACAAAATAAGGCTTTGATCTAACAATGTTTCAACAAATGTACCGGATATAACAGCAATTGGGAACTGCATTACGGTAAGTTAATACTGCGAAGATTTCGTTGTCTGGCAAAAAGTTGTTCAAATAATTACACCCCTGACATGCTTTCGGAATTTTTCACAAAACAAACAAGTAAAAACTCGACAGGTTGGCATTTTCTTGGAATGTTAAATCAATCACTGTAAAGTTTGCTTGAACCCAGCGTGACGAAATCGTGTTCAGCAAGTTATGCTTTTATCTTAACCCTTTCGCAAACAAGGCCTTTTTTGACTTCCCTGGTTAAATATAACTTAGGAAAATATTGATGCAAAAGAAGGAAATGCTGATAACCAGCATTTTCTCCTTTTGTCTCAATATTTTCCTTGATTTATTGTACAGAAATGTTTGTCGTTCATCCAAACCAACTGTGTGGTCTGGTGAAGATAGCATTTGGCACCCGTTCTAAAATTGTGCCGTTTAGGAATGATTTAAGCATTAAATGTAATGGTATTTTGGTGTTTCACCTTTTTCTTTAAAATGTGTGTACAGATGATTCGCTAAATGTGCTGTTAAATACGACTTGATATGAAAATAAAATCATAAATTCATTAGCATTACCGTTAGAATAATTTGGTGTATGTTTAAATTAAGTGTAAGTGTAAATTTAGTTTGTTGTATTTTATGAAAAAAAATAGATAAGACGAAATTCAACTAAAAGTACACAACATGTTTGGGAAAGAATTAAGAACAATTTCCTCACTTCAGAGAATTTCAGACGCAATATTGTTGTAATCTAGCTATGCACAAACTAAAACTACATACAATGAATACAATTCTAAAGTTAGATTAACTACTGGTCGATAATTAGAACAATCTAACTGATCGTTCAGTATTAAACTTTGATAAATGGGGTGCAGAAACATCAAGACATGGAATTATGTGATACAACATAGTCAGGAAATCGTCAATAGTTGTCTTGACAGGGCCTGACCATATGAATTCAGTTTAAGGCAGACAATGTTAGAGACACCAATGATTACACGGATTAGGTATATCGTTTTAAGATTAACAGATGAAACGGATATTGATGACCAACTTTTTATCGGCTTGATCAATATTGATTCTTCTCACTCAGCACATTAGTAGCATTTTCTTGCTTTTTCTGCTTTAAATCATTTTCAAATCGGCCAGGTAATACCAGAGTTATTTTAACTTTCCTGCAATTGAGCTGTATTACGCTACTCAACACCGTTACGTAATTAGAGGTGTCCTATTGATGAAACTTACCCTGATGGCGGAGTTTTTCCGTCGGCGAAAACGGCCATTGCACGCCGCGATGGTGGGTCGTTTGATCATGAGTTGTCTGCAACAACACAGCAGTAGCATAAATGCAATGGGACAGGTCGCGGGCTGGGACGATGAACATGGAAGACTCAAGCCTCGGTCACGCTAACACTCGACGTAACTCCACCTGAAATTGTACAAGAAAACATGGCTAGAATTAAATATGCCGGATATATTCCACCATATTATTTTGTCTCTAAGAATCGCTTTGCGCATGCCCAGCCAGGAACGTGTTAATTGTCAAGGCAATGGGAAAGGTCGCGGGCTGGGATGATGAACATGGAAGACTCAAACCTCGGTCACGCTAACACTCGTCGTAACTCAACCTGAAATAATACAAGAAAAGATGGCTAGAATGCACTTTAACCTTTAACTTTCTCAAAAGGCAAAATGCTACGGTGATCCAATTTGACTGTCGTTTCAAATGTAAAATTGAGTGTAGAAAAAGATGAGATAAGTGTTAAATATAGTACAGAAAACATTGAGACAGAAGAGGAAAATGCTGATTATCAGCATTTTCTTTTTTTTGTCTTAATGTTTTTTCATGCCTCTTCCACCAGGAACATCAAAACCTAGTCTTGTTTCTGAAAGGGTAAAAAAGCGGACACATTCCGCATTATTGTTTTGTGTTCTAAGAATCGATTTGCGCTTGCTCAGCCAAGTAAGGTTCGTGTTCCTTGCCAAGGAAATGCAATTTCTTATGCCGACTAGCCCATTTCAGTTCCATATCTGAGATAATGAATCACACGAACAAGTCACTCGAAGAGAGGACCACTTGTAAAAGGTTAAAGCTACAAAGAAAACATTCATCAAAACAACCATCTGATAAAGGTCATCAAGAAACAATATATCACTCAGGGAGCGTCGTGAAAGGTCGATTCATGTCATACCGGTACCAATTCCTAAATATAGTTGTTGCTTTTGCATGAAGCCTAGATCGATCGGATCTTCTTTTACAATGTCTGTTTGTCCTCATTCATGATTCAAAGGTTATAAAACATTAAAGATCTCAAAACTGACACTTAATACGATAAAATAACCAAGAAACAATATACCAATACGGAAAAAAACATGTAAGGTAGATTCCTAGCTTTACGGTACCTATCACTAAATAGCACGTATTGTTTGTTGCATGCACCATAGAACTATCGAGGTAAGCACAGAGTAACATATAACATGGTTTAAATGCATTCTATTTTTATTTGAAATCTGAGCCCCATGGTTTGGGTACTCATTGGAATCGTCTAAAGGAGACGATTTCAATGAGTAGCCACAAAATAGGGTTTGATAAATAATGAGTGAAAAAGTGTATTTTGAAAAGCCATTACCCTCTCAAAACTATATGTAGCTTTGATAGATTACAACCCTACAGAAAGAGAATAAAATCTTTTTCTACACTGTCTGTTTATCTGAATTTAGAATTTAAAGGTTATAAAAACCTTCAAACCCTAACAAATAGCCATCTCTTAAAGCAGTAATCCGATAAAGGTTATCAAGAAGCGATATATCACTCCGAGAGATCTGTTGCTTGTCAATATCTCACTTTCATAGATAGAAATGTGGACCAGAAAATTGTATCATGCAAAGTTGCATTCGATTTCTATGTATTACGAATATCTATTGTGTATATATTACAAAACTGACTGCAACAGTGGCGCGCCGTTGCCAAGTAGTAGGATGCGGGCTTGGGGGTCAAAGGGTCCTTGGTTCAAATACCGCCGGTGGCATGGGAATTTTTCAGTGAAAAAAAGTTACCCTACGTTGCTACTCATCACCCAGGTGTATAAATGGGGATACTGAAGAGATGGAAACCAATGTGCTGTGGCTGCCGAAGGCACCAATTCTGAACGGCCAACTTCAGAATCAGTGATCGTGGGTTAAAGTCGGTAAGTTGAGTAAGTTTCTCAGTTCGTGAAAACAAACTTTAAACCGAAACTTTTAACTTTACGAGAGTACGATATTCCCTAGTCTTATGTACGTGTACAAATATTTCTAAAATAAAGTTGCAATTTTGTTAAAATACCTAATTTATATATAGTCTGTGCGTCTATTACTAGTATATGTTTTTCTCCAAAAACCTTTTAACTGCACCTTGGACCAAGCTACATGTATAGTTACCAGTTCATTCATTTAAAAAAAACGACGATTAAAAGATCAACCGAAGATATTACGCATCTAAAAGTTTAAAGTTAAAAATACGAATCATGCAAAATACATAAAAAGACACGAAGATAAGTCGTTTCAATTGCAAATGTCGATAAACTCATTCGAGTTTCCCATCTGATATAATGAATCAAAGGACACAAAGTACTTGCACCCCACTTGAAAAGCCACTTGTAAAGGTTAAAGCTACAAATAAGTCATTTGTCAAGACGGAAACCAGATAACTATCCTCAAGAAGAAACAATATACTAGTATCGCTGCTTTTCAACGAAAACCTCGTATCTGCAGCTTGTTTTAAGGTGCAGATACAAGATTTTCGATAACAAGAGGGCCAGAATGGCCCTATATCGCTCACCTGAAAGAAGTTTAAGACACACCCATTTTTTTGACGAATAAAAAATTTGAGAACAAATTTTGAAAAGAGTCACCCAAGGAACATTTCTGCCAAAAGTGGTTCAAATTGGGCCAATGGTTGATTTTGAAAGAATTTTCTTATGATTTCTCCAAGTCCGGTAAATGCTGACCTGCCACGCCCACAATTTTGGATGAATAAAAAATCCGCGAACAAATCTTAAGAAGTGTCATCCAAGGAACATTCCTGCCAAATTTGGTTTTAATTGGCCCTATGGTTAAGGAGAAGAAGATTTTGAAGAATTTTTAACAATTTCTCTTGGTTAGATAAGCCCCGCCCTGCCACACCCACATTTTTTGACGAAACTATAAATTTATGAACAAATATTAAAAAGGGTCACTCAAGGAACAATTCTGCAAAGTCTGGTTCAAATTGGCCCATTGGTTGATTTTTAAAGAATTTTCTTAGGATTTCTCTATGGCTCATAATGCAGCCCCTTCCTCCCTGCCACGCCCTCATTTTTTGACAAATGTAAAAATTTGTGAATCAATTTTGAAAAGAGAGACTCAAACAACATTCCTGCAAAGTCTGCTTCAAATAGGCCCTATGGTTGATTTTTAAAGAATTTTCTTATGATTTCTCTAAGTCTGGTAAGCCCCTTTCTCCCTGCCACGGCCACATTTTTTTACAAATGAAAATATTTGTAAACAAATTTTAAAAAGAATGGCTTAAGGCACATCCCTGCAAAGTCTGGTTCAAATTGGCCCAATGGATGATTTTTAAATAATTTTCTTATGATTTTTCTAAGTCTGATAAGCCCCTTTCTCCCTGCCACGGCCACGTTTTTTGACAAATCAAAAATCTGAGAACAAGTTTTGAGAAGGGTCACTCAAGGAACAATTCTGCCAAGTTTGGTTCAAATTGGAACAATGGTTGATTTTTAAAGAATTTTCTTATGATTTCTCTAAGTCTGATAAGCCCCTTTCTCCCTGCCACGGCAACAATTTCTTACAAATGAAAATATTTGTGAACAAATTTTAAAAAGAATGGCTTAAGGCACATCCCTGCAAAGTCTGGTTCAAATTGGCCCAATGGTTGATTTTTAAAGAATTTTCTTATGATTTTTCTAAGTCTGATAAGCCCCTTTCTCCCTGCCACGGCCACGTTTTTTGACGAATCAAAAATCTGAGAACCAGTTTTGAGAAGGGTCACTCAAGGAACAATTCCGCCAAGTTTGGTTCAAATTGGATAAATGGTTGATTTTTAAGGACTTTTCTTAGGATTTCTCTAAGTGCAATAAACCCCGCCCTGCCACGCCCACATTTTTTGACGAATCAAAAATCCGCGAACAGGTCTTGAGAAGGGTCACTCAAGGAACATTCCTGCCAAGTTTGGTCAAAATTGGCCTGTTAGTTTTGGAGAAGAAGATGTTTGAAGAAATTGTGAACGGACAGACGGACAGACGGACAGACGGACAGACGGACAGACGGACGGTGAGTGACCACAATAGCTCCCCTCGAGCACTTCGTGCTCAGGTGAGCTAAAAAGCGACGATGTCAACCTGATCCAAAGTTACAGATAACAAACCAAGGGGTTCATTGGGTTTTCAAAGTGCAGTATTTTGCTAATCGCTAATTAATCCCTATGGTGTGTTTCTCATTTGAATCGTCTTATCGAGACGATCCAAATGAGTACCGACATAATGTATCTTATAAGGTTTGGATTTGAAAAGCAATGGTTTCCATCCCGCTTAACTGTTGCCCTGAGACTGATCCACATGGCAAATGTTAGATCTAACTGATATGAAATATTTTGGATGCTTTGGCGACAGCCTACAATGGAATCAGCCTACAAAGATTTGTGTTCGGTCTGATGTTATTCTTCATTGTATGCTGGACCTTTTGAGAATGACACAGGTTATAGCTGTACAAATGACCTTTATCAAAATTGCCTTTCGATAAATACCAACAAACAATGATTCACCAATTTGATCCCTTGCTTCTTATGATCTTAACTATGTCAATTATAAATCTATTCTTTAATTCCAAATTATAAATAAGTCATCTGATAGGGCGTGACGTATATCTCGGGCAATCGAAGGGATGGTATGTAATTTTACCATCATACTTCAAATTAGACTGGTTGGTGAATACCACACCGGTCTTACGTACTTGCGTTCTATTTCTTCATCATCTGTTTGGCCTAATTCAGCATGAGTAGGATAAAACAAACAAAACGGTTATATCCGATAAAGACCATCAATAGAGAATATATCACTCAGGAAGGTCTGAAACCTGTCAATATCTCACTATAACAGATAGACATGTATATCATCAAATTGTGCCTTACAAAGAGCGTATTCTATATGCTATAGTTACAAACTTTATAAAGAACTTGCTAGAAAATGTATATTGCTTCGATGTATTAGACTTTGTTTCTTTCACCACTTATGTTTTCTGCAGAAAGGCAAACATTCTAAAGCATAATTGTATAACTGTAAAACACAACATGCCTCTTTGTACAATCGGTGAAAAAAGTAGGCATAACGTTCTATTTATCTAATTAAAATGATAAAGTTATAAAATGATAAATAAGTAGTTCATTCTTTACGGAAACAACTGTAATCTTCAAAAGTCTAAAATTCCACATAAAAACAAGGTAAAAACTACCCTCTTATTCTTTTCAGAAAAAATAGGAAACGCTGCATACCATTTACAACTCGCATCCTATGCTTTTCATTATCTTTTTTTAAATCTTGTCGATAAAATCATTGTTAAATAGAAATGGTTTAATCTCGGTACGTCTCACAAAATAAATGTTGGTTTACTGGAGTTGCGTAATTCTTCAGGCATGCTGTGCGTGGTGTCCATGTGCAAGGCTTTTAGGGCTCAAGTCTGGTAATGTTATTTTTTGAGACCAAGAAAGCTAAGTGTCTTGTATGATATTTCTTATCATTTACAGAAATCCAATTTACAGAATGATGTAATCTGTAGATTATAGAGAAACTGTTTAAGTTTCATAATAAACTCCGCACAATAAACGCATTCCTCAAACAAGTAAATTGAATTTTCCCACAATTATAGCAAAGACAGTTTGAAAAATGACATTCACCGACATCTTAACGCGTTCGTAAATTAACTATCTCCGAAATACTTGATTATGAAGATTTAATTAAAGACAACTATAGAATTAGACATCTTCCTTTCGTGGATATCCTTTCTTCGCATTCTTCGTGTATATTCGGTATCCTACTTTTACGAGCTTCCAGCCTCAGAAAATGCGCATCATTTCGATTGTTGATCTCGCTATCAGATTAACACAGACGACAACATTTTGGACTATTCCACTTTGGAAGATGTTGCAGACGACTATTTCAAGTTGATGAAATTTCAAAAATCTTTCCATTTTTGGGTTAGAAATCATTGTGGAAAATGCAGAAATTCCTTGTCACAAGCAATTTCTTCATTTTCCACAATGATTTCCCAAGCCTTTTCTTGTGAAGGAGTCAAAAGGCGCCACTGTGCAGTAATGGGTTAACGCAAGTTTTTTTTCGCAAATTATTTGCAACTTCATGCCAAAGAACCTAAAGGAAAATATTGGGTAAGGGTAAACGTTCAGTCAATCAGCAACATCTTTTATTTTTGGCAAGTCAAAAATGTTTCCTTCTTGTAATCGATATAAGAAATACGGCTGATGTATGCATAAAAAATAAGCGACTTTACAAATCATCAATACATATTCAGATTAAATACTAGTAAGACAAGAGGTCAAACAGTCTGACATGAAACAAATAAGTTTTATATTCTCACGAGCTAGATAATCGTTTATACAAACCCGACTTTATGACACGATGTTCCTAGAAATCTTACCTAATATCCCCTCCTATATCATATAAAGCAAATTACGCCCACAGTCTTTAATATATCTGATTACTCTTTTGTGTGTGTTTAACTGCTGCATCAGCAAAATTACTAGTCATCGACAGAGAATTTCCAAAATAAAGTCGAGTTCAGTATGATATAAACGAGCGAATTGATGCATTGGTCAATATGGGTTTAATTCACGTTTTTGAGGTCGTTAACATTCGCAGAGGCCCAAGAAATACGTTAACGCCCGAGTGCGAAGCACGAGGGTCGTTTTCGTATTTGCGGGCCTCTACGAATGATAACGACCGAAAAATACGTGAATTGGCGCTATTATTGCATTAAAAGCATACAATTCCAATGATTACTTACCCTAAACCCCTTGATATGTGCGAAAAATGAACCCAGGTGAGATAAGAAACTGTCCGCCATTGTTGTTTTGTTCTGATAAATCTTCCGAGAATATTTTGTTACGCGTGACCTCGGTAAAACGACGTTACGTTATAATTTGGTGCCAAAAGGCGAACGTCGCTTATTTAACGTAAGACGTTGAGAATTTTGCCGGAAAAGAGACAATTTTTTTTTTGAAAGGTCAAATCGAGGATATTTCAGTGTAAAGCCGCTCCGATATCGCACTGAATATAGACCGGATTTCACGATATCGGACCGATTTCTTCCCCTTTTTCAATACTCATAACGGACTGAAAACATGCAATATTATGCAATATTTTTAGATATTTGTTTATATATGATATATGTAACTGCGTGAACAGATTATTTTGCAAAAAAATCGAGAAAATTTATACCTTTTCGTGTTGCTATAATGTTGGTTGTCCAATAGAAAAACATGATAGTGGAATTGATTAATAAGGGTGTGCCTGCATAAATATGCCATTATCGGATATATAATATTGGTTACGTGAACGTATTTGGAAATACTTAAAGCTGACTAGTTTTTCTCCAGTTGCTGCGAAAACATCCTCAAGAATTAGGAGTACATATTCCATATGAATGCGAAGAAAGGTCAAACGGCCTGACATGAATCAAATTGGCATTTCCAGGAGGTAGATAATCGTTCCTTAGACACGGCTTCATGACAAAATGCTATTTAACCCTTTCCCAAACAAGACCTGGTTTTGACGTCCCTAGTAGAAAAAGCATGGGAAAACATTGAAACAAAAGAAGAAACTGCTGATAACCAGCAGTTTCTTCTTTTGTCTCAATATTTTCTATACCATATTTTACACAAATTCTATCTTTGGTAACTTCCATTTTGTCGTTTGTGGCAGTTTTTGAAGTGGACCACCCTAAAATTTTGTTGTTTGGGAAAGGGTTAAGCTCTTACGTAGTATTCCATCGTATATCATAAAAACGTAATTTTCATTGCAAATCGCATCGACAGTGTTTAGCGTATCCAGTTACATTGTTATGGGTTTAATTACTACATTAATCAAATGTTTATAGGAACAAAGAGATCTTGCAATAAGACGAGGGGTCGAACGGTCTGACATTAAACAAATTAGTTCCATATTCTCACGAGGTAGATTTTCGTTCCTACAAACCTGACTTTATGACATAATGTTTCTGGAAATCTTATTAAATATCCCCTCATATATCATATAACGTAATTTATATTACTAATTTCTCCGACATAGTTTACTATATCGCTTTACATTGTCCCGCGCTTAATTATTAAATTAAGCAATAAGTCTTTTCTGAAAGAGGTCTTTGTGATTGCGGTTAGAACACTTTTTCTCAGAATGCAGGGACTAAACAGAGTCACATTTCACTTAAGATTTTTGCGATTCGACAAATTATATGCACATATTCAGAAGGAATAAGTCGAGGGGTCGAACGGTCTGACAAGAAAAAAATTAGTTTTATATTCTCAAGAGGCCGATAATCGTTCATACAAACCCGAATTTATGACACGATGCTCCTGGAAATCTTATTCTCCTCATATATCATCTAAATAATTTACATTGCTAATTTCTCCGACAGTGTTTAACATATCCCATTACATTGTCCCACGTTTAATTGTTAAATTTACCAAACAGTAATTCATAATAGGTCTTTGTCATTGCGGTTACAGCACTATTCAAAAGACTACACGGACAAAAAACGTATTACATGTAGATTTTAACGAATCAACAAATCATATACACATATTCAGACGGAGTAAGACGAGGATTCAAACAGTTTGACATGAAACAAATTACATTGTAATTTTATATTTCCACGAGGACGATAATCGTTCACACAAACCCGACTTTATGACACGACGTTTCTGGAAATCTTACATAATATTCTCCTCGTATATCATATTACATTATTCACATTGCTAATTTCTCTCGACAGTGTTAAACACATTCCATTACATTGTCCCACGTTTAAAAATTGTTAAATTTATCAAACAGTAATTAATAATAATTATGTCCTTGTGACTGTGTTTACAGCATTGTTCCTAAGAATGCAGGGACAAAACAGAACCACCTTTCACGTTAGATTGTCACGACTTAACGAGTCATATACACATATTCAGAAGGAATAGGCCGAGCGGTCTGACATGAAACAAATTAGTTTTATATTCCCAAGAGACCGATAATCGTTCATACAAACCCGACTTTATGACACGATGCTCCTGGAAATCTTACATAATATTCTCCTCATACATCATCTATGTAATTTACATTGCTAATCTCTCTAACAGTGTTTAACATATCCCATTACATTGTCCCAAGTTGAAACGTTACATTAATCAAGCTTTAATTCATGCTTGTTTGTCGGATTTGAAAGGATAAAACACAAGCTGAACCCATTACCAAACAACCGAATTTTAGGGTGGTCCAAATTGAAAAATCCTGCAGACGACAATTTCAAGTGATTGGAATTTTCAATTTTGGGGTATGTTTGGATGGAAAACATTGTGGGAAACGAAGAAATTGCTTGTCACAAGCAATTTCTTCATTTTCCACGATGTTTTCCATGGCCATTATTTTGTTGGGAGTCAAAACGAACGAATCATTTTGTGGTAATGGATTATTACATACTAGATTGTAACGGCTCAACAAAACATAGATGCATATTCAGAATGTTTAAGACGAGGGGTAACACGATCTGAAAAGCACACATTTTGTTTTTAACCCTTACGAAGCATGATATAAACCATGCTTTAACGTAGTCAATCTAGAAACAGATTCACACGACGTCGTATGTTTTCGTTCGACGTCAACATGATTCCTTAGGTACTGTATACGAACCAATTTGGGCGGTTTTGTTATCATTCGGCTGAGGAATCTTCTATCTAGTTTGAGCATTCTGGGATATACGTATTAACATCGAACTTCTTTCAAGATGTCAGCGCCCTTAAATGGATACACGTTTATACAACTAGTGGTTATAACATCAGACACCAAATAAGCTTTCACGCAATATATTTGTTGAAAATCAAACAGACTATGTATCTAAAGTCAAATCAATTGTGAACAAGAATGGTGTCTATCGGCGAGTGCGGTTGAGGCGCGGGGATCTAGTGAAGTTAGATAAATAACCTTATTTTTAAACTATTTTTTTTTTATTCCATAAATTTGAGACGAAAAGTAAAATTGATTTGGTAGTACTTAGTTTTTGTTGCGATTTTCTGCTTGCCACTTTTTCGCGACAGAAATTTGCCAAATGAATAAAGTGATGCGCGAAATTAGACAGTCGGTTCCAGAAATTTAGACTGGAAACCTTAGACTTAGACAAGCGATAAGACAATGTCGCTATTCTAGGTCAAATGTTTGACATCTCGATAGAATTTACCGTACTGCCATTTATTTGACCCAGAATGGCGATATAAAAGTTGACTGAGATTGTCGTAAACTTGATTGTACACGAGTAGTCCTGTGAGATTCAGAGGGATATTGAAAACTATTATAGACATTTGATTATATTAACCCTTTCCCAAACAAGACCTGGTTACATCCCTAATAGAAAAGGCTTGGAAAAACATTGAAACAAAAGAAGAAACTGCTGATAACCAGCAGTTTCTCCTTTTGTCTCAATACTTTCTATGTCACATTTTACACAAATTCTATCTTTAATAACTTCCATTTTGTCATTTGTAGTAGTTTTTGAAGTTGATCGCCATAAAAATTTGCCGTTTTGGAAAGGGTTAATCGTTATAACACTGGGCAAAATAACCCGCGGGCTATTTAATGTTATAAATTGCTGGGTTTCGTATTCCATAATTCATATAATGTAACATAACACCCCATATGTCGTTGCTTTTCAACAAAAACCTTGTAAAGGCAAATTTGCGAAGCATCCTTACTTACTTAGTGTTAACATAACCGAATTTTGAAATGATTCATTTTCGGATTTTCGAACAACAAGTGAGCACGTAACCACTCGTATCAATACACCTCGGACTACTTTTTACAGGTCAGGCTTGGCAAGGACGGAATATGTATTGCAACCGAAAACGGAATTATGGGAAATATGGTAGACTTCGTGCATTACACGCCATTTAATATATTTGTTTAAACTATTTCAAATGAAAGTAAACGCGTATGAACGATGTTCGGGTTTTCTTTATTTAGAAATCATGTGACACCAAGTTTTATTTCACTTTAGGACTAATTTCGTTTGGGTCCCTCAATCATTGTACATTACTCGAAGCTGATATTATTATTAGGGCTATTTGATGTCATTTCTACAGAATAGTCGGACCATCCTCAGCCCCTAAACCCAAAGCGAATTCTGCCCGATTGGTGAAATGAAAATCATTGTCTAGCCTTTTTTAGGTTTGACCCTAGATTAAGGGAAGCTATTGGTATTCCCTCGTGTTATATGCATTTATCGTAAACGTCAAGAATTACATAAAACACAATTCGTTTTGTCTCTATTACTTAAAACCAAACTTGACAGAACCATCCTTCGTTAGGAAATTATGAAATATTTGCCGGGGAAATAATAGTCCTACACAAAACACGGTTGACCGTGCTGTTGATATATGCATGAATACAAAAGAAAACATAAGCCGTATATAAAAGAGCTCATTAAGGTAGTCTTACCGTCTCGAGAATCGCGCGACGTCGAAATTACTCGGGCGGGAACTTTCCATCGCCGAATGTTTACGATCGCGCCCGAATAAGTTCGGATACGTAACCACGACGCTCAAGAAAATCCGATGTTTTATGAATATCAAAATGGCCACACTACGGGTATTCTACATTTAATATGGCACATCTTTAGCATATACGCCATATAGTGTCATAAATTACACGCGAGATTTTTTCAACAAATACTTTGATTTTATTTTCTAGCTTTCCTTTTATATCCGATTGAAGTTTCTTTGATGTATGTGAGGCTTTTTTGATTCATGTTTTGCATTAAGGCCAGTTTCATGTCAAATGAAATAAGTTATGTAAGTTGTGTAAAATTGACTTATTTAGTCTAGGGTCAAACTTAAAAAATCTGATAAAGGGTTTTATTTCATCAATCGGACAGAATTCATTTGTTTTGCGAAAACTGAAGAAACAAAACAATGGCTCAAAGAGGAGGAAATATACCAGGAAAACAATTTGTACAGCCAAGTTTACGCCAATCTTAATCAACGTTTATATTATCATTATGTGTCAAATATGTGACAACCAAATAAATGTTGCGAGGTTTCTACCACTATTTTCATAGATTCTTTTTGAAAGTTTTTAGATACGGATAGTGCTTTATTCAATTTGTTTCTGAACACGGAAACAAATATTGTTGTTGTTATCACTCGTCTGATCACTCTTCTTTACGACAGAAAATTAAACCAAACGAAAAGTCTACAAGTACTCGTACAATGATTTTGATATACATGTAATAACTTTCCAACAATTACCATGGGGGTTTTACCTTTCATGGGACGTCATTACTCAATAATTCTTGAAATTGGTACGGTCTAGAACTTCGTGGTCTGATATTTTGCCAGAAAAACAAACAAACAAAATACAGGAGAAAAAATAGCAAAGCAGATTGATGTCGTCCATCTGTATTAATCCTTTCTAAAATAACACAATTTTGGAATGGTCAAATTTGAAAGCAGCTGTAGAGGACAAAATTTATGTTGATAAAGATAGGAATTACGTACAATATAGCACAGGAAATATTGAGGCAAAAAGAGAAACTGCTGGTTATCAGCAGTTTCTTCTTTTGCCTCAATATTTCACAAGCAATTTCTATTGGGGGCGTCAAAAGCATGGCTTGTATGGGAAATGGTTAAAGCAATCTCAACGTTCGGCATTTCACATTAAAACTTGCATGCACGAGTCTTAAGGGAATAGTTTAATTTCGTTTGATTTTCTCTGTCGTGATTTTCAACACAAGTCAATTTAGCATTATAAATCATTATCATACAAGAAGAAAAGGTCTTCCTAGTGCAATAACCCACAAACCAGTAGAGCGTTCGTAAATTACAAATTGACAGAAATTGAAAATGAATGAAACATGCGCAGATGTAAATTCATAGGCCTACAATTCCAAGTTTCATGTATATCATTACACTAAATTATCTTATTTCTTCATACTCAAGTTCCTATTTAGATATAAGTATTTTACTCATTTATTTCTATTTTATTTTCGTTTTCCTTGGTTAGTAAAATGAATTCATTCAAGAGAACAAAACATTGGTCGGTTAAAGAGGCATAGAGAGTAAAAGTCACATGACCGAAGTCGGTTTGCGCATGTCCGGAAGCAACTTACTCTCACTCGGTTATTTTACATATCGTCTCTTTGCAACAACATTCTCGTAACTATAGCTGTTTTAAGCTTGTTTTAACCCGCAGTAAGTGTCAGTTACGATGGTGTTTTTGTTTGTTTTTGGCTTGTTGTTTTTCGAAAAGCAGTGATATGGTACCAAAATACCATGGGATTTCGCGTATTTAGTATTTTCCAAAGAAGGCCTGGTTTTAAAGTTCCTCTGTGAAAAGGCTTTTGGAAATCGATGAGGCAAACACAAGAATATCCTGATACCTAGCTCTATCTCCTCATGTTTAAACATTTTCTGTTCTAAATTGACCAAATATTTTATCTCGATTAACATGCATGTTATTGTCTACAGCAGTTTTCGAATTGGACAACCATGGAACTTTGTTAATTTGGAATGAGCTTTAAGGCATTTAGACTGCAGCACCCTTTAAAAATCATTAGCACGTTTGAAAACAAAGCATTCAATTAAACTAAGTCTATCCTTGATGGATTGGAACAAGAAATAATTAACGGTTTAACAACTTTTTGACATTTCTCGGATATTTTAATTAGACTAGTTTCACGGGTTGTGATGTCATTTAAATGTCAGCCACCGTTTACTTCCATTTTATGTTTCAAATTATTCAGTTTATCGCTGCTTTTTCAAAACAAAACTCGTATCTGCAGCTTGAAAAAGCTGCAGATACGAGATTTTCGATGAAAAAGGAGATTAATCTGTTCAACAATGCCTGATGTGCAAGGGAAGTACAATTTTAAGTACTCACATGTACATATATCCTTCCCAATATTTGTCCAACTATTCGTGGACGGCAATCTAGTGACTTTGTAATCATATATCGCTGCTTTTCAACGATAACCTCGTAACTGCAGCTTAAAACAAGCTGCAGTTACGTGGTTTTTGTTGAAAAGCGACGATATTTTCCTACTCTTGTCTGTACTTTTCCCTTAAATAACCTAGTGTGACTAATTCATAAAGCAAATTGATCATACATACAGTCTACATTTGAAACATCGACGTACGTTAAATCAATGTGTAAATCATAATCATAATTTGAATGGAATAAAAAAAAACCCAAGACTCTGTTTCCATCAGTGATGCTCAGGCCTACCAAACACTATTCGAGCTATTCAAGCTCTTGTCTTACTATAGCCAATCTCGTCCTATCAAGTGGGATTTCACAAAAGAGTAAATGGTTCAATTTTGATAGCGTTACAACAGAGTGTAAATCGATCAATATGAGCGGTATACTCTGGTAGAGAGAAAATGTCTTGATAATGTTATGTTAGATTTAAGAAATTTCCAGATAGCTTTTAAAAAATGTCATCTCCAGTTGCCCGAAAATAGTCAATTTTCTATGAAGTGTACAGTGCAAAATTAATAACGAAGTTTAATGTTCACTCAAAATTCAAGAACATGTTTGATGGTGGCTCGCATACTTCAAAGCAGGTGTGGGCTACCTATTAAATTACCACATGATTGACACCACTTTGTTGTTTCTTCCCTATTATCTTTATATCTGTAATATTGTGCAGTTGCCCTATAGATACTTATCGCATAGCTATATGTAGAACCTTGCCTCGAACTTAATTATTTAGTGCATATTCAACATTTCTGACAATTATTATTAACATCCATGCAACATCCCAAAGTATATCAGGTAAACATGATTACATCGAATTTTAACAAAAACCTGGTAACTGCAAGTTTAAACAAGCTGCAGTTACGAGGTTTTTGTTGAAAAGTGACGAAAAGATAGTGACAAAATTCCAAGATTCCTCCGTTTTCTTCAATATTTTCTCTTGAGTTTAAAATGAATGTGAATTCCACATCTATGTGTACTGATACCAGTTCTATATTAGTATTTGGTCTGGTATATAAAAATCCATTGTCCCGGAAAAGACTGAAAATAATTCTACTATGCTTGCCAAAGTAATTATACCAATCCTTTCCAATTTGTACTTGGTTACATTTTATCTGAGTCACTCTATGAGGGTTCCGTCTTAACTAAGATACGAAGATGTGAGATTTCGAACAAGATTATCTTTCAATGTCCCTACTATATGTTGTTACGTGTTTTCTAGTAATCTGTGATGACAGAGAAGAAAGTTCTGATACGTGGAACCAGCACTTTCCGCCTTTTTCTCGAAGGATTTCTTTTCAAGGAAGTGTAGTTGCTTTATTTTTTAATTTCTGAATCAGCTCTTTATAACTATTCAATTTAAAACCATTGTGTTTTGATTGTTTCATCATTCTGAAATGATCTTTAAATTCATAAATGGTTACCGATTGTGGAAGGTTTATCAAACTGTTGCCATCTTGAAACATAGAAACTCCTTTTCCCCATCCTTTTTTTCAGATTTACAGTTTTTTTGCAGGAAAGAGCTAACCTTCTAAATGCTAATAGACTATCATAAAAAGTATAACCATATTGTTGCTATCTTGAATCATGGAAACTCCGGCGGGATCATAAATAGTCTGGGGTCATTTTCCGTGTGACAAGAATTAGACAGGAAACCTGAATGAAATTTACATGTTTTTGTCTTACACTAGTCTAGCCTTTAATAGTTTTCCCGCATTGACCCTTTTCCATTCAATTTTCGATTTCACTTCGCTAATATGAAAAGCTTTTGAAAACATTAAAACGAAATAAGAACAATTTGACTGTCTGAAAATGGTGCCATCTGCCGCATTTTTCAATTTGGTAAATGTTACTTCCAGATCATTTAGTTTTTAACCCTTCTTTTGCTAATCACTCGAATCTACTATTGATTTGCTGGTATCGTTTTCTTCTTTTTCGTTAACATTCTGGGTTGTCTTTATAAGGGTATTATTATCTCTTTTTAGGTTTGCGTGCCTGCCACAGTTACATGAAAATAATAACGTAATAACACAACAGATAGAAAACACCCATAATTATCGCCGAGCGACCTGCAGCTTTGTATTTCACTCCAGTTTTCTTGTAATTACGTTAAGATGATATTATGGTGTTTTGTCATTTGGATACATAGAGTAAACTTGTGAGGTATTTAGGCACAGAGAAAGTTTCTCTTTAGAAAAAGGTTTTTGTAGTGCGGCCAAGAGGTCGACAGAAAATCGAACAAAACAGTCTCAATGTTATTCACAAAATATCATTAATTCTGCTCAGCAATCAGTGAATACCGAACTAAATAGTTTTCATAAATCTTTATCGTATTCAACGCATCTCTCGCAATCTTGCAATAAAACGTGAATATTTCTATGGAATAAAGCAACGAATTTTTATGAGAAATGTTACTGGACAGAAGGACGACAAAAATGGTAAAAATATTGTCTTATTCGTTCTATACAAAACAAGCCGGTATTTGTGCCAGATGAAATTTACCAAATCAAGCCCCAGTTTTGATAGACACATGTAAGGTTTTAACAAAAACATGTAAAAATGTGAGAATTTCGGGTTCGGTCACGCAGCTATGTTTGACTATACAAGTTCAATAAGCGTTTCCTTGTCCCATTTCCACACATATACCCCTTTCGACGCCCTACCAAATACGTAAAGGCGTAGTAAAACATTGTTGTAAATGAAGAAATTGCTTGTGACAAGCAATTTCTTCATTTTCAACAATGTTTTCTTACACAAACACACCATTAAATGTAAAATTCCATGTAGTTGATATTGTCGTCTGCAACACCTTTGAAATTTGACAAATTCAAAGATTTACCGTCTAGCAAATGGGTTATTTGTAGACTGCGAGAGCGCCTCTGAGTTTCTGGGTTGTCTTTAGCGTGGTATCATTATCTTTATTTAAGTTTGCGTGCATGTCACGATTACACGAAAATAGTAAGATAATAACAAAACACCTGTATTTTTCAGTTGGTCGACCTCCTCCTTAATACTTCAATCCAGTTTTCTTGTAACCCTGCGTAGATGATATTGTAGTGCCCTGTGTTTCAATATATAATATTTTACGTAAACTGAGAGAGAGCCTCTGAGTTTCTGGGTTGTCTTTATAAGGGTATTATTATCTTTATTTAGGTTTGCGTGCTTGTCACAGTTACATGAAAATAATCACGTAATAACACAACAGATAGAAACCACCCATAATTATCGCCCGAGAGACCTGCAGCTTTTTACTTCACTCCAGTTTTCTTGTAAGTTCGTTAACCCTTTCCCAAACAAGACCTGATTTTAACGTCCCTACTGGATGTGGCTTGGGAAAACATTGAGACAAAAGAAGAAACTGCTGATAACCAGCAGTTTCTCCTTTTGTCTCAATATTTTCTGTGCTAAAATATACACAAATCCTGTGTTTATTCACAACCATTTTGTCGTCTGTGGCAGCTTTGAATTTGGAACACACTAAAATTTTGCCATTTGGGAAAGGGTTAAGATGATATTGTGGTGTTCTTTCGGTTGGAAACATAGAGTACAGTTACTGTGGAAAGCTAAGTTTGCGCACAATTGCAGATAGAATATCATTTATTGAACCAACAAATATACAACTTTTGATAATTTGTATAGGAACCTTGAACTGGTATTTCACAGCCAGTGTTTAAACTTCTCCCCATTCCAACCCATACATAATTATGCTTCTACAAAAGTTTGAGACAGTCATAAAACATTACATTTATACATTCCATAAAGTTCTACGTTTTAGATAGGGGCTGTAAAGTAGATTCTAGAATCTTCGTAGAATCTGCTATACAGACTTTATCTGTGTTTGCTAGCGGTTCATTGGAGACTGGGCGTGGCTATGTATAGACGTCACATAAACTAGCTGGCAGCCCGTTAATGCAAAAAAGAGCGGCGAAAATTAAAATTTACTGCAATTTCATTGGTCCAACAAGTAGGTCGTACACTAAATTTGCAAAGCAACAGAAATGGTGACGATATCATGCATTAAAAACACGAATCCACCACCTTTACTTTGCCAATAAATGCTATTAAAGCCGCAGAATAGGAGAGAATGTATATTAACAAATAATTCTACGAAAGTAACCGGAAGATTAACTAAATTGCTTATCGATTCAGAGGAAAAAAGAATCATACCCCGCTAATTGCATTCCGGATTATTGTCTTAAAAGGGATTCGATAGTATCAAATTAAACGAAAATACTAAACAAGATTTAGAGTACAAAAAAACTGCTGCAAATAGGAAATATACGCACATAACCAAACACAAAAGGCAACGGGGATTTTAAACTACTATGAATGTAGCCTGTTCATGAATGCAACCCGACCAGTAAAAATAATGTTCTCTTACAGTTGCTTCAAGTATTCAGGACAATATTCTAAATTTGTTATTTGACTTTTTTCAAATACAAACTATATGCTGTGGGTACTCATTTAAGACGATTCAACTGAGTACAGACAGCATAGGGTTTGTTGAATAAGAGAGAAAATATTGTATCTTGAAAAAACCTTTAAGCCATTACCACACAGTGACTCTTTTTGACTCCCCACGAGATGATGGCTTTGAATAACAAAACTGTACGATTTTTTAAACTCCCTGGATGCATCAATCTGAAATTGTCTTCTGCAACATCTTTCAAATTGGAACAGTCTGTTTTTTCCGATTGGTAATGGGTTAACGCCTCTTATCTGTAGCTCTGTTCTATTACAGTTGCTGCATGTACGGGAAAAGCTTTTGATGTAAACGCGTGCGCCCATGTTGGTTTCCAATTCAATAAAGTTACTTTTTCAAGACCATAGCTCAGATGTATGAATTTCCTTGTGTATCTGATGTTTAACAACAGTCATTATGTAAGAAATTATATGCCATTATAACTAAGACGGTCCCCTGAAGTTCCGCATGTTTTTGTATCTCTTATCTGTTAATTATATACTCGTATCTAATCGATCCATTTATACTTCGTTTTATATCAATCAAATTTACGTTAGCAAATCTTTAAGTTTCAAAAAGCAAATTAAAAAGGCAAATCGACATATAATAATGTCTTTGGCCATTTACAATGAAAAAGAAATATGGCAAAGACTGCATTTTACATGAACATAGAAAAATAGAAAATGTAATACATGTACATGAACATAGAGGATAGACTATATAATATCCAATACATATAGGTATTTAATATGTTTCTTATGCATCAGAAAGACGTTTCATTGTGTCTTCTCGACTCAAAAATGATTCTGATAAATAATTGCAGATTTTGATTAACCCATTAATGACCACATTTTTTTTATTTTGAAGTTATATCTAAAAATAATCAATTTGTGGAAACTATGATGAAAAATAACAAAATAACTAGATTTCCGACTGAAATAGTGTTGAAAAAAAGCATTTTTGTTGTGTCCCATATTTAGGACATGGGTCACTAGAGATATCACTTTTGAAAAATAATCCAAATTTCTGGCATAATGATTGTCAGAACATATGAGGCTCATATATCCTTTATATGGGATTATTTATCCAAAAACACATTCAGCAATGTTTGTTAATAAGTTTTTAGTACATTCTTACTTTACTGGCGATGAAAATCCACGAAACAATGTCGGGAAGTGGAACGTTGTAAGAGTAGATATCTGTCTGATCATTGGGAATATCTTGTCTAATCCAGTGAGGTGGGGTGCATTTGCTCGTCTTACTGTTTGATTGGAATCACCTCCCAAATGCACATTTGGTTGCGCAGGTATCTGAACATCATAGTCAATGCAGCTGCAAGATGAATGCGAAACTGATTCTGATTGTCGCTTTCTGCATCCATTGAAATACCATAATCATCTTCGCCTATAGTATTGAAGTCTAGTCTGGTGACATGTCGCACAGACACTGTTGCATCTGCCTGTAATTGATTTCCTGTCACATTGTTTATATTTCCACCAAAACCTTCAAAACCGCTGTCTTCGTCACTTTTTGTGGCATTCTCTTGTCCAGTCAAAAATACTTTGGCTTCATGTCCGTATGAAGCAATTTCATATTGTGTGGGCTGAGGCCCCTGTGTCTGAATATTGGGAGGACTTAATTGGATTTCCCCTAAATTTACAGTGTAATAGAAGGATAATTCGGCATTTTTGGCCAGCTTGAGTAAGGCTCCCCTAGCCCCCCCCCTTACACACACCTATTCCTACGGGTCTGGTATTCTTGAAGGTCGTTGTCATCTGCCAGAAGATATAGCACCCCATTTAAAATGAATTTCTAAATATAAATGATGATCCAATGTTAGTAAAAACGTTAGAATTTAAAATACATAATTATGTTCATACAGACTCACATTTTGTATACTCTAGTGACCATCGTCCTAAATTTGGGACGTTATATCACAAGTGAAAAAAGCATGGAAACATATCAAATATACATTACTTTTATATTGACTTGTATAAAAGAGACATCAATCTACATTATAATTGCTAATTTGGATTAATTTCATCAACAGCTTTTGAAGAACATACAAAATGCCTACTTTTTCTTTGTCATTTTTACTCCACCAAAAATGTGTCCCTTCTTCAAAAGTCTAATCATCTAAATGACTATGAAATGTTTCTGTTTCATCTCTAAATTGGTGATACCTGATCCAACAGACTATTGTTTCAGCCACAATAAAGAGATAATAGCAATGCAACACTGATAACTGTTGACATAAACCAGATGCCATAACCGTACTAAATAAATGACATGGGTCATTAATGGGTTAACAAACTTTTATTAGTACTTGACATGTAACTTTTGAACTTGTTGATGTTGGGCCATAATATGTTACCAAAGTGTTTTAGCTCACCTGAGCACGATAGTGCTCATGGTGAGGTATTGTGATACTTCTGTGTCCGTCGTCCGTCGTCCGTCGTCAGTCGTGCGTCGTGCGTCAACCTTTGGCTTGTGTGCACTCTAGAGGCCACATTTTTTGCCCAATCAACCTGAAATTGGCTCAGAATGATTGTCTTGATGAAATCTCGGACAAGTTCGAAATAGGGTCATCTGGGGTCAAAAACTAGGTCACGGGGTCAAATCTTAGAAAAACCTTGTGTGCACTCTAGAGGCCACATTTTTGCCCAATCAACCTGAAATTTGCTCAGAATGATTGTCTTGATAAAATCTCGGACAGGTTTGAAATTGGGTCTTTTGGGGTCAAAAACTAGGTCACGGGGTCAAATGTTAAAAAAACCTTGTGTGCACTCTAGAGGCCACATTTTATGCCCAATCAACCTGAAAATTCATCAGAATGATTGTCTTGATCAAATCTCGGACAAGTTTGAAATTGGGTCATCTGGGGTCAAAAACTAGGTCACAGGGTCAAATCTTAGAAAAACCTTGTGTGCACTCTAGATGCCACATTTTTTGCCCAATCAACCTGAAATTTGCTCAGAATGATTGTCTTGATCAAATCTCGGACAAGTTCGACATTGGGTCATCTGGGGTCAAAAACTAGGTCACTGGGTCAAATGTTAAAAAAACCTTGTGTGCACTCTAGAGGCCACATTTTTTGCCCAATCAACCTGAAATTTGCTCAAAATGATTGTCTTGTTTAAATATCGGACAGGTTTGAAATTGGGTCATCTGGGGTCAAAAACTAGGTCACTGGGTCAAATCTTAGAAAAACCTTGTGTGCACTCTAGAGGCTACATTTTTTGCCCAATCAACCTGAAAATTGATTAGAATGATTGTCTTGATGAAATCTTGGACAGGTTCGAAAGTGGGTCATCTGGGGTCAAAAACTAGGTCACGGGGTCAAATGTTAGAAAAACCTTGTGTGCACTCTAGAGGCCACATTTTTTGCCCAATCAACCTGAAATTTGCTCAAAATAATTGACTTGATGAAATCTCGGACAAGTTTGAAATTGGGTCATCTGGGGTCAAAAACTAGGTCCTGGGGTCAAATCTTAGAGAAACGTTGTGTACACTTCAGAGGCCACATTTTTTGCCCAATCAACCTGAAATTTGCTCAGAATGATTGTCTTGATGAAATCTCGGACAAGTTTGAAATTGGGTCATCTGGGGTCAAAAACTAGGTCACGGGGTCAAATCTTAGAAAAAACCTTGTGTGCACTCTAGAGGCCACATTTTATGCCCAATCAACCTGAAAATTGATCAGAATGATTATCTTGATAAAATATGGGACAAGTTTGAAATTGGGTCATCTGGGGTCAAAAACTAGGTCATGAGGTCAAATCTTAGAAAAACATTGTGTGCCCTCTAGAGGCCACATTCTTTGCCCAATAAACTTTGAAATTGCCTCAGAATGATTGTCCTGGTGAAATCTTGGACAAGTTTGAAATTGGGTCATCTGGGGTCATAAACTAGGTCACAGGCTCAAACCTGGTTTGTACTAGAAGCCCATTTTTTGCCCAATCAACCTGAAATTAGATCATAATAATTGTCTTGATGAAATGTACAAAAAGTTTGAAATTGGGTCATCTGGGGTCAAAAACTAGGTCACTAGGTCAAATTTAAGAAAAACCTTATTTGCACTCTAGAGGCCACATTTTATGCCCAATCAGCCTAGTCAGAATAATTATCTTGATAAAATCTCGACAATTTCAAAATTTGGTCATCTGGGGTCCTAAACTAGGTCATGGGGTCCAGTCCTGGGGATTATTTTTGCCCAATCAAGCTGAAAATTTGTCAGAATGATTATCTTATACAGGCCACAAATCTTAGTAAAATGTGATCATTTTGGAGGCTCAGACACACCATATACAGAAAGCTATTATGTCAGGCAGGCCCGTAGGAACAGGGGAGCTAGGGGGGGGGGGGCTAAACCCTTCCAAAGTTGGCCAAAAATGCCAATTTTTCTTAATTTTACACTTCAAATTTTGGGGAAATCCCAATTAGCACCCCACCAATATTTAGGATAGAGTCTATAGTCCCCCAATATGAAATTGCTTCCTATGGGCCTGTCAGGTGAGCGCTTCAGGGCCAATGGCCCTCTTGTTTCCTAATTTCATTAAATTTTTGACAACAAAAAGGAAATATGATATTCGTTTTCAATCAAATTTGAATTACACATAGTGCACAATCTTTCATTTCGTTGTATATTTGAATATCCGCCTGTTTCAATTTGTAATTTGTGTGAACTTAACCTGAATTTTGCGAACGTTTAAGCATGCATGACCTTAGACTAGCTCCAGTTCTTTATACTACGGCGTCATTTTTAAACACAAAGGTAGTATTTTGCGATGAACGTTCTAAACTTAAAGATTTTCGAACGGTATAAAACGCAGCAGAAAAAGGGAATGTGCTAACATAATCTAGAATGACATTCAATAGCTGAACTTTTTTTTCCAAGACAACCTCTATTTTCCAGCATTTTCTTATTTTTTTCCTGGACTGAAATATCGTATGCCAACGCGTTGCTTATTGTAAGCCCTTCACATTTTGATTGCCGTTACCCTTCCCAAAAATAAATTATTATAAACCAGGGCCAAAATTTAATGTAAGACTGACGCAGACCCTAATGCAAATGCTATCGAAAGTGTGATTGCTTAATTCGGTTGTTATTTTGGAAGGTTGTAAGACCAATTATTTTTCAAATAAAACCTGTAGCATTTAGACATCAGATTTCTTCCGTGTTAAACGGGTGACTAAGGGTGTGTCTCATCAATAGCATACTTTTCCTAATCGGACCACTTCTCAAATTATGTGGCATTAACTTTTTATGGGCCAAACACAGACATGACAAAAAAATTTGCTTTTTGTAGACAACAAATAAGCACGCTTAGATCAAAATCGTTGTACTGCATTATACTTGCACATCGGTCATGATAGGCACAATTGGCTTTAGGCCTAACAAGCTATTTTCAGCCTCAGTATTGTACAATTGATAGTCTTGTACGACTGATAAATTGGACTGCACACAGATAAGTCGATTTTTTGTTGTAAGACTGAATGATGTTGAAAACGACCTTATACTATCTTAATTTTGAAAATCTGATTAGTATCGCCCTTGTAACAATTGCTTCGACAACTATTAGCGTATAGCAATTGTTTTCGTATAAGAGTTTTATTCGTGTATGATATTTCCTTTCTAAATGACCTTACTGATTGATGGATACAATTTGTTACAGAGAAAAACGATGTTTTCTAAGCTAAGCCTCTTTTAAAATGCATTTTTACTTTTCTTAAGTGAATGTTTCTGAGAACATCAGGCCATTTTGTTGGGAATAGCAAAAATATACCATTATATATCAAACTGAACATCCTTTTAAAATCGTTGAGTTTTATATGAAAACGCTCACGAACCTTATGACCTATATTAGCTAAATTTTGTTTGTTCAAATGACTGTATTATTTGAAAGTTCTCCGCGGTACGGAGTATAGCGGAGAACGTTTGCCCCCTGCAAAAGTATAGAGTTGCTTGTGTTGAGTATGGTTAAGACGATGAAATACTATACAGTATTGAAAACTAATTTCTATACATTTACATTTCTAGTACGTTTTATACTTGTTTTATTTTGAAACACTACCAATTTCATAGGAATTAAATATCTCAACTTACACTGTGGTATAAAACAATCGGAAAAAGACTACTCCCGAATTATAAACCTCCGTCGAATTTGTAGATCAATGTCTGATTCAATGGTTTCGCATGCGGCGCAATATCGCAACCAAAAACCATAATTTTACTGAGTGTGATAGATCTACTTAATGTGACATACATACAAGATAATTTGAAGGACTTTCTGGGACATTCCTCCGACATTGTTAGCGAACTTGCGATCAGAAATCCTCTTATAGTTTTTTTTTACATTTTTAAAACATTTATTCAGCGTTGATTTTGCCGTGTTGTATGGTGCATGTACTACGTATCTCAAATACACATGAGTCGGAATCTGGAGAAATGTCCATTAAGGCTTTTGATAACAATATGAATCCAGATCACCCTGTGCAGACGCACAGTCTGATCAGGATCCATATGGTTCTCTGATAGCATCTTCGTGACATGTAGTATCGTATATAAAACAACATGGATCCATATTGAACTATATTGGACCACAGACTGCTATTTAAACCCAGTTAAAGGCCCTTTTTCCAGATCCTGGCTCAATTACATTTTCTTGTACATGTTGTTTAATAACAGACGTTTCCTAGAGAATTGTATGACAGTATTCCCGGGGAGGTATACCCATATTCTACATCGTTTGTTTTCCTTCTTCCGCTTATTAACCCTTTCCCATATAGCAAACACTAAAACTGTATTAGAACAACATAATCGTCGCTTTTCATCGAAAACTTCGTAACTGCAGCTTATGTTAAGCTGCAGCTACACAGTTTTAGATAAAAAGCGGCGATATGTATACAAACTGATCGTGGCGTCAAATACTACAATGCTCTCTTTTCAATATCCCGGCTCAAATGTATGAATTTTCTGGTATCTGTTGTTTAACAACAGTCATTATGTAAGAAATTACATGACATTATTTCTGGGATGGTCTCCCGAAATTCTATATTGCCTGTCCTGGTTTCTTTACTACATTAAAGGGCCACATGCTAGGTTTTTCTGTGATAATAGCAACATGGTGACAGTCAGAACTTCCATTGTTGTGTGGTGCATGACATCATCTAGTGCCAAACAGAAAGAAATGTTAGCGCTGGAACTAAGTGTTTCATTATCTATCAAGGTCCAGTTTCCCGCGATATCTTACTTTAGATATAAAGTGCGGGTAGGGTAATTATAAACAGACTTTACATGGAAAGACCAAATGAATTCCATTTGAAATTATCTTTGACAGAAATATTCTAGCTATGCAGGTTGACAATTCCATACACTATTTCTTGAAAATATATTTTTTACATCCGACAACCTAGTATGGGTCCCTTTAACACCGGAGTTTTTAAGGCTGTTTGCAAACAACGCCTGATAATTACACCGCTTAAAGACATCACTTGAAAATAACAAATCAGTATACTGATGATCAATATTTTGTACAAGTATTTATGCTCACAGTTATTAACCCTTTCACAAATAAGACCTGGTTTTAATATCCCTAGTAGTAAACACTTGGGAAAACATTGAGGCAAATGAAGAAAATGCTGATAATCAGCATTTTCTCCTTTTGCCTCAATATTTTCCATGTTATATCTTGCACAAATGTAATATATATTAAAATCTATTTCGGCCTCTCTGGCGTCTATATTGTTAGGCCTCACTGATATTTTGCTGTTTGTGAAATGGTTACATATAAAGTACTTTGATTTTTGTAACATTAATAATATATTACCCGCAGCACCTTTAATTCTAGACTAGTCTAACATTTGTGATCATTGAAAGTGTGAAAAAAACGTTTTTTGGACAATTTCTAAAGCCTTTCGGGATAATGCATTTAAAGTATAGTTTTCCTACTGAAGCATGCAATAATAAGGGTGTGTCTCATCAATAGCAGACTTTTCCTAATCGGATCACTTCTCAAATAATGTGGCATTAACTTTTTAAGGGCAAAACACAGACATGTCAAATAGATTTGCTTTTTGTAGACAACAAAACAAACAAGCTTAAAACGAAGTAATTTCTCTGCATTGTCGGTTAAGTTATGTACACTTCATTTCATTAGCATTTTAAGTCAGAAATCACATGACTACGATGCGTTTCAAAAGATCGTCACTGTGCAATGTAACTGCATCTTTTTAGCTCACCTGAGCACAAAGTGCTCGAGGTGAGGTATTGTGATCGGTCTGTTGTCCGGCGTCTGTCTGTCTATCTGTCTATCTGTCCATCTGTCTATCTGTCCATCCGTCAACTTTTCACAAAAAAATCTTCTCCTCCTAAAGTACTTGGTAGAATTCAATCATATTTTACACATATGATCTATGGGTCATGCTTTTTCAAAATACTTCAAAGAATTTGAATCGGGGCCATAATGGGGTCAAAAAGTAGGTCACTAGGTCAAATCTTCTTTCTGCTCTAGGGGCCACATTTAATGCTCAATTGTTGTGAAAATTGATCAGAATATTTGTCTTGATGATATTTAGGTCATGATAAGAAATAGGTCAAGCTAGGTCAAAAACAAGGTCACTAGGTCAAATATTGTAAAAATCCATCTTTTTACACTGGAAGTGCCAATTTTGGTCCAAACTTTGTAGAAATTGTCATTAATGTTTATTTTGATGATATCAAGGTTAAGTCAAGAAGTGGGTCATGCTAGGTCATTAAGTAGGTCAAGAGGTCAAATCTTACAAAATCCTTTATTTTGCTCTGGAAGTGCCAATTCTTGTCCAAACTTTGTCAAAATTGTCCTCATTGTTTATCTCGATTATATCTATCAAACGATGAAAAGTGGGTCATACAAGGTCAAAAACTAGGTCACAAGGTCAAATCTTTTAAAATCCTTCATTTTGGCCCGGACAATCCAGTTTTGGCCCAAACTTTTTCAAAATTGTCCTGAATGTTTATCTTGATGATATCTAGGTCATGTCAAGAAGTGGATCATGTCTGGTCATAAACTAGGTCACGAGGCCAAATCTTGTAAAATCCTCCCTTTCCCTCTGGAAGTGCCAATTTTGGTCTAAACTTTGTCAAAATTGTCCTAAATGTTTATCTTGATGATATCTTGGTCATGGTCAAAGATGGGTCATGCAAGGTCAAAAACTAGGTCACAAGGTCAAGTATTACATAATCCTTCCTTTTGTTCTAGAGATGCCAATGTTGCCCTAAAACTTTGTCAAAACTATCCTAAATACTTATCTTGATATCTAGGTAATGTAGAAAGTGTGGGTCATGTACGGTCAAAAACTAGGTCATTGGGTCAAATCTTGGTTTTGCTTTAAGAACGGAAATATATACTCAAACATTGTGAAAATTTTCAGAATGTTTATCTTGACGAAATTTGGGTCATTTTAAAAGTGGGCCATGTGAGGTCAGAAACTAGGTCACTAGGTAAATTTTTGTTTTTGCTCTAAAAACCAAAATGTTTACTGTATCATTGTGAAAATTGTTCAGAAAGTTTATCTTGGTGATGTGAAAAGCGGGTCATGCGAGGTCTAAAACTAGGTCACTAGGTCAAATCTTGTTTTTGCTCTAGGAACCAAAATATTTACTTTATCGTGGTGAAAATTGTTTAGAATATTTATCTTGATGATATCTGGTCAAAGAAAAAAGGGGGCCATGTGAGGTCAGAAACTAGGTCACTAGGTCAAATTTTGTTTTTCCTCTAAGAACCGAAATATTTACTCAATCATTGTAAAATTCAGAATGTTTATCTTGATGATATCTTGGTGATATGAAAAGCAGGTCATTCAAGGTTAAAAACTAGGTCACTAGGTCAAATTTGTTTTTGCTGTAAGAACCAAAATGTTTACTTTATCATTGCGAAAATTGTTCAGAATATTTATCTTGATGGTTTCTTGGTGATGTGAAAAGTGGGTCATGCGAGATCTAAAACTAGGTCACTAGGTGAAATCTTGTTTTTGCTTCAGGAACCAAAATATTTATTTTATCCTTGTGAAAATTGTTCAGAATATTTATCTTGATGATATCTGGTCAATGTAAAAAGGGGGCCATGTGAGGTCAGAAACTAGGTCACTAGGTCAAATCTTATTTCTGCATTTAGAACCATAATGATATCTGAATCATTGTGAAAATTGTTCAGAATGTTTATTTTGACAATATTTGGGGCATGTATAAAGTGGGCCATGGGAGGTCAAAATATAGGTCAAATTTTGTTTTTTGCTCTAAAATATCAAAATATTAATTCATCATTGTGAAAATTGCTTATCTTGATGATAAATGGGTCATGGAGAAAGTGGCTAATGTTAGGTTTAAAACTAGGTCAAAAGGTCAAATCTTGTTTTTGCTCTAAGAATCTAAATATTTACTCATCATAGTGAAAATTGTTCAGAATGTTTATGTTAATGATATGTATAGTGGACGAGAATTGACCTGGCAGAGCATTCCATTCGATTAGTATGGGCTGCTCTGCCAGGTCAATTCTCGTCCGCAATAGGTCATGTAAAAAGTGGGTCATGCGAGTTTGAAGATTGCAAGATGTTTGTCTCAAAGTCCTCTCAGGTGAGCGATGCAGGGCCATCTTGGCCCTCTTGTTGCTCTAGGGGCCACATTTGTTGCTCAATCGTTGTGAAAATTATTCAGAATATTTGTCTTAATAATATCTAGGTCATGATAACAAATAGGTCAAGCCAGGTCAAAAACTAGGTCACTAGGTCAAATATTGTAAAATCCATCTTTTTACTCTATAAGTGCCAATTTTGGCACACACTTTGTCAAAATTGTCCTGAATGTTTATCTTGATGATATTTAGGCTATGTCAAGAAGTGGGTCATTCCAGGTCATTAACTAGGTCATGAGGTCAAATCTTGTGAAATCCTTCCTTTTGCTCTGGAAGTGCCAATTTTGGTCCAAACTTTGTCAAAATTGTTCTAAATGTTTATCGTTATGATATCTGTGTCATGATCAAAGGAGGGTCATGCAAGGTCTAAAACTATGTCACAAGGTCAAATATTACAGATCCTTCCTTTTGCTCTAGAGATGCCAATTTTGCCCCAAAACTTTGTCAAAACTATCCTAAATAGTTATCTTGATATCTAGGTTATGTAAAAAGTGTGGGTCATGTAAGGTCAAAAAATAGGTCATTGGGTCAAATCTTGGTTTTGCTTTAAGAACAGAAATATATACTTAAACATTGTGAAAATTGTTCAGAATGTTTATCTCGACGAAATCTGGGTCATTTTAAAAGTTGGTCATGTGAGGTCAGAAACTAGGTCACTAGGTCAAATTTTGTTCTTCCTCTAAGAACCAAAATATTAATTCAATCAATGTGAAATTGTTCAGAATGTTTATCTTGACGAATTCTGAGTCATTTTAAAAGTGAGTCATGTGAGGTCAGAAACTAGGTCACTAGGTCAAATTTTGTTCTTCCTCTAAGAACCAAAATATTTACTCAATCATTGTGAAAATTCAGATTGTTTATCTTGATGATATCTTGGTGATATGAATAGCAGGTCATTCTAGGTTAAAGACTAGGTCACTAGGTCAAATTTTGATTTTGCTCTAAGAACCAAAATATTTACTATATCATTGTGAAAATTTCCAGAATGTTTATCCTGATGAGTTCTTGGTGATGTGAAAAGTGGGTCATGCGAGGTCAGAAACTAGGTCACTAAGTCAAATTTTGTTTTTGCTCTTAGAACCAAAATATTTGATTTTTCATTGTGAAAATTGTTCAGAATGTTTATCTTGACGAAATTTAGGTCATTTTAAAAGTGGGTCATGTGAGGTCAGAAACTAGGTCACTAGGTCAAATTTTGTTTATGCTCTAAGAACCAAAATATTTACCCTATCATTGTGAAAATTGTTCAGAATGTTTATCTTGACAAAATCTGGGTCTTTGTAAGAGTGGGTCATGTGAGACCAGAAACTAGGTCGCTAGGTCAAATTTTGTTTTTCCTCTTAGAACCAAAATATTTACTCAATCATTGCGAAAATTCAGAATGTTTATCATGGTGATATGAATAGCAGGTCATTCTAGGTTAAAAACTAGGTCACCAGGTCAAATTTTGATTTTGCTCTAATAATTAAAATATTTACTTTATCATTGTGAAAATTGTTTAGAATGTTTATCCTGATGATATCTTGGTGATGTGAAAAGTGGGTCATGCGAGGTCTAAAAGTAGGTCACTAGGTCAAATCTTGTTTTTGCTCTAGGAACCAAAATATTTACTTTATCGTTGTGAAAATTGTTCAGAATATATATCTTGATGATATCTGGTCAATGTTAAAAGGGGCCCATGTGAAGTCAAAAACTAGGTCACTAGGTCAAATTTTGATTTTGCTCTAAGATTCAAAATATTTATCATTGTAAAAATTTCCAGAATGTTTATCCTGATGATATCTTGGTGATGTGAAAAGTGGGTCATGGGAGGTCTAAAACTAGGTCACTAGGTCAAATGTTGTTTTTGCTCTAAGAACCAAAATATTTACTTTATCATTGTGAAAATTCTTAAGAATGTTTATTTTCACAATATCTCAGGCATGTGTAAAGTGGGTCATGGGCGGTCAAAACCTAGGTCAAATTTTGTTTTTGCCCCAAAAAATCAAAATATTTATTCAACATTGTGAAAATAGTTCAGAATTGCTTATCTTGATGATAAATGGGTCATGTAGAAAGTGGCTAATGTTAGGTCAAAAACTAGGTCAAAAGGTCAAATCTTGTTTGTTTGCCCTAAGAACCAAAATATTTACTCATCATTGTGAAAATTGTTCTGAATGTTTATCTTGATGATGTCTAGGTCATGTAAAAAGTGGGTCATGCGAGTTTGAAGTTTGCAAGCTGTTTGTTTCAAAGTCCTCTCAGGTGAGCGATGCAGGGCCATCTTGGCCCTCTTGTTTTATGTTGTAGTTACGCGGTTTTCGTTGAAAAGCATCGAAATAGCAGGGGATAAGGGCATTCTAAATAAAATATTTGTTCAAAAAACCAAACCACTATGAATCGCCCCAATGAGACCATTCTAATGCGTACACATGACATGCAGTTTTACTAACAAAGAAATATGTTTTCGTTTTCTTTTTTAAATTTTGAAAAGCCAATACCCTCTATCACCTGTTTCTTTATGGACATTAAGGGTATGAAGTTATAGGAAATTGGATTATAATACAAGAAGTACACGTGTAAAATTATTAAATTTTGCTCTTTCCATTAAGATTCATGGCTTACACGTGTAATTATGTAATTTTTTATCGTTTTCTCCCGCATGGAATTTTGAATATCAAAAAGGTTTACACGTATATGCATAATTGTCAAAACGCCCAAAATCTATTTTTAGTGATTCTTTGTATATATAAAGTAAACCTTTCAAGTACTATGAATACGAATGATGTCCGCTAAGTTATGTTACATCTAGACGACAGCATTTAACAATTGACCTTTCGTCACAGACATTGCTTATAAATGTGTACAAGTCACGCACCGAGAAAACATCATGGGAAATAAGATTTATCTTTTCAGACTGATGATACTGATAAACAAAGACAGATGGAGCTCAAGATAAGAGGTGTGATGATTTTTAAAATTGTTATATTACATTTATTGTTCATTAAACCATCGCAATCTCAAAAATAGTAATTTGAAGATAAGTTTCGCATAAAGAATGACAGTAAAGTAACTTCAAAAGACAATAATCATGCTGCTGCAAAATTGTTCAACTTAGATCTAGTTCCGAAATATTTGAGCAATCTCGAAACAACTCCGAACTTTCAAAGTGATACATTCACTTTCCTTATGAATCGTCCTCTTATATCTTCGGAAAGCCATATGTGCGTTCTTTAGAGCAAGATGTTTTTAACATTTATTTAAGATGTTTTAGAGAAAGCGTTTTCATGACCACGATTCTGACCAAAGTGTTCAAAATACTCCATATTTTATACAAATGACGTTACGATGACGTCATTTTCATAAGTATGAAGCATTCGGAACGCTGTGGATGATAAATTATGGCGCATTCGAAACAACTCGGTCAATTCGCTATCATATCGTTTCTACAGAATTGACCAAGGGTCCACAAGAAGTATATAGTAATGGCGCTTCCTATTGAGCGGATTAAATGTCTTGTTTTAAAGAACGCTCAACCTTGAAAAATCTGATGAAATCTCAAGATATCGTAAAAAATCTTGCTCTAAAGAACGCGGGTCGGGTGTCCTCAAAACGCTATGGTGCATCAATATAAAAATCAAATGAATATACCGAGTTTATATTTGTATTGCATATCAGATGTAGACTCTATTTGATGAATGAATTTAATAGAGGTCGTGACATATCCGCTTACTGGCGGTCGGTTACACCGTAAATGCGGTTAACCATTTCCCAACCAAGTCCATGCCCCGGTTTCTCGAAAACTTAAGTATGTTCTTAGACTCAAAAATCCGAGCACCGTACTAAAATCACACGAAATCCACGTGAACTTCAATTGAATACCCTTCAACGTTGGAAAGTATGCCATTGAAGTTTAGCGTGTACTCATGAATATGTACTGAAGTTTTTTCATCATCATCATCATCATCATCATCATCATCATCATCATCATCATCATCATCATCATCATCATCATCATCATCATCATCATCATCATCATCATCATCATCATTATCATCATCATCATCATCATCATCATCATCATCATCATCATCATCATCATCATCATCATCATCATCATCATCATCATCATCATCATCATAAATGTTATCATTATTTAATGTCACTTTCTTTATAAAAATAAGGGTTGTTTTCACATTTTGTTCATCTAAAATTCTACACAAGTAGATCTTTCCACAATGCTACATCTACAATAATATCAATAGGATATTCATGAAAACAAAAGAATAATATTAGCTGTGACATGTAAATGAAACACGTCACAGCTAATATTCTTCTTTTGTTTTCATGAATCATACATGTATTGATATTATCAGAATATAATTAAAATGAAGACTACGCGATTGGTTTGAGTTTAAAGATAAAAGAGCGTTATCATTTGCTTTTTCCAGACTGCGTCCGTATCGATATTCTTACATGCCAGACTGTTGAATTCTTGTCCGACTGGGAGATCACGTGATCCGTTCTGATGACTTGGTCGTTTAGTAATCGACTGAATACAAACCTGATTCTATCATTGTTATCGTTACACCTTCTAAAACAATACCTTGTGGCTTTTCAACAAAAAAAATCGTAACTGCAGCTTGTTTTAGCTGCAGTTACGATATTTTTGTTGAAAAGCAGGGCAATGATGTGTCATATTGGCAAGAGCTTTTAATTGATGGAAAACGGGAAAAATCCTTGATTCAATTTTGATGATAAATAGCGAAAAGACCGTGTTGAATAAATATTTCGAACGCAACTTTGAAGTTATTTTTACCAAAAAGAAATTGAAAATAAAACATTTTAAGATTCCATTTTGGTTGGAAATACTACACAGCTTGTTCAATAAAACATACATTTTTCATGAGGCACTTTTACCCATGTATGTATAGGGAAACAAGAAAGGCAAAATTATGTTATTCTTGTCGTGTAGTTTTGTGCTGTTTAGAAAACCGAATATCCTAATGATACCTACACAAAAAATTGAGAAAAAAATATTATATTGTGGAACGTGATATCCAAGGTATTATCACTCTCAAAAACTAGCCTATGTTTTCCTATATACATGTAGTAACGAGCTTCTTATCCCTTCCGATATTTGACATGTACCATTATATTTATTATAATTTTGAAGACAATGCTTTTACAGTTTCATGTCAAACAACAAATCATATTAGCAAAAAATAGTACACGCATAATAACGACATTTATAATTTCTTACACGAAATATTATGAACTGTTCAAATAAAGTACGCAGAACACAGTTCACAGCTAAAAAATATACATTAAATTTTGATAAGAAAAATAAATAGTTTGTTTATTGAAACGCGCGATTCTTTAGAAGTAAGAAATACAATCCAAGGGATAACTTCATCTATGTATTTAGAACGAATTTTGTCAAAAAATGGTTGAATTTGCTCGTGTTTGTCCAAAATGTATCGCAGGGCATTTGCAGGACAAATACGCTCTAAATGCATTGGCAAAACTGTCCCATAGTCATAAGAAACGGAATTTTCTTTCTATTTAGACAAAAGTCTTGTATATATTTCTACAAAAGACGCCAAAAAACAAGGAAAGGTTTGGAACAGGAATTAAGATAAAAGATTTAAAGAATATATAGCGAATAATATCAAATTATTGTTTTTCTTCAAAATCCTCGTAACTGCAGCTTAAAACAAGCTGTAGTTACGAGGTTTTTGAAGAAAATAAGCAAAATTGTCTTACCTTGGCGGTAATTAAGATATATTCCGTCCCAGTGTATCATCCCAGAATAACCATGATTATTAAATAAGCACTTCTGGTAGACACTAGAGTTAAACGTAGAACAGTGCTAGAGTGCAGCTCGCTTTTATAGTCTTACAATCGTGTTTTCAAGGTGCGCCGGGCGATTGTTAGTAGTTTTAATAAACACATCATCGACAGATATAATTTCCTACTTCTGGTCACGCGAACCAATATCTAAAGCACAAGAATAGTACATATCTGGCATATGGAAGCAGAAAGAATTAGAAATTGGAAGCACTTACAATGTAGCAAGTTTCAACGAATGTTTTTTTTGTAGCCCAATACAAGGACACTACAGTCGATAACATATATTTGTGAGTGCAACTGTACTACAGAACCCAATTTATTTAAGACGACGACCTATCTGGTTGGTCCAATCTGATTTCCCGTCCAATCAGATGTGTTGTTACGTACGTATGTTGGAAAATGACCAGATTACGAAGTTTAGTGTGCAAATTATGAAACAACATATTTTGTTGAACGAAAAATACACATCGGGCCATTTAAGCCAATAAGAATGCATTCGCTCAAATTTACTATAAAATGTTCTTAAGTTTGTTTTGGAAAACGGGGTCTCCAGAACGTGAAGTTTATATGTATCTGATTCTTGATCCACACACCTTTATATCGCTACTTTTCTCCATTTCAGTCTGCAGCCTGTGAGGATTTTGCTTAAATGCGACGATATTGATAATAATTTCTTAATATTCCGCCTTTTGTAATAAGTCTGAGAAAACACACACAGATTTATTTGCATTTGAATATTATATCGAGTTAGAAAGACACAGTGACTTCGGTTTCGATCAGGATTAATTGAGTTGACATTTTAAATCTAGCCGGTTTTCTGTCAAACGATCGGTCTGACATTGCAAGACGACAGAATTTTAGGCAATAATGACAATTTCCCATTCTACAACTTTAGCCCAGTCCAAATTAAATGGAATCTTAATTTCAAATACAATTTTGGGAATTTGTTAATTCTAATCTTACAGGGATATTACACATGCAAGATTGAAACCGTCACATGCAAAAAAACAGTAATTTTGTGTTCGATATTGCAATGTATCAATAAAATCATATAGCCTATTTCGGAACAACCCGTCTGTTACATTGTAAATGAATTTTCCCATGCATCGCCTTGTTTTATATCCGGATCTTATTGTTTCTAGAAAATTTAAGATCCCTCATAAGATAACTTGGAAACTTCAAACAAAGCATCCGGAAGTAACGAAAAGGCTGAATACACGTTACCTGAAAATTAAAAAACATGTAGGCCTACAATCCTATGAAATGATAGAGTAATAATTAGGAAAAAATATTCATAAAAATACCATCGCAGAAATGAATACTGTACATAATAGGTTGAAATTGACCCACGATCAAAGATTTAACATTGTAAATAGCACAAAGTATCAAAAATGAATCAATGAACTGTTCCATGTCCATGCTCCATGTCGTTTGCACATTTAATTATATTTTCTTAATAGGCGGTCGATTTGAATTTGATTTCTCGATGTAGAGCAAAATAAAAAGGTTATTGCTAACCGAGAAAGTTTTTGTTGTGTCACAATTACCCTCTGCGTATTTACGTGTACCAACATTGTTGAGCTACATAAAAGTGTACATACAAAAGACGCTTTGTTTTTGGGTCTAGCAAAGCAATAAAGGCGAAGAAAACGCATGTTACTTTAAGGGGGAATGCTCCAGTTTCCTATTTTTTCCCCAATAATAGAATTTATTTATATTTTGTATGTTGAAATTACATGTTATTACCAATTGAAAAATAAAATAAAAATGGATGGTCAGCGTTCTTGTTTGAATTTTATGGGCATTCGTATCACATACCCCTACAACGAAAAAATGTACAATTTCTTGCACCTGTCCAATGTCACTTAAATGCTAATAAAATGAAGTATATTCATTGTTTAGTCCCGAAAATGGATTTAAAGTAACGTGTTACATTTAATAAGAACAGAAAACCGAAAATATGTGCTTCTATAAACGCGTAAATGTATAAAACAGCATGCTCACATGTTCGGTTAGATCAACGAAGCTGGAGTATTTTATGTCAAAATTTGCATATTTTTGGAAATATTTCAAGTTCTACATAATAGAATTTGATAAAACTCTCTCATTTTATTAAGCAAAATGTTCTGGTACTAATTCAAAAAGAAAATGTATAGGTCAGTGCACTTATTAATGAATTACAGCATTTTTTATAAGCTACACATGAACAAAATGACACAAAACAGTGTTAACTGCATACACACTTACGACTGTCTTGCTCTAAATAATCGATTTCCATCTTGAGGAAATCAGTTTCGAATAATAAATACACTTTTACCGTCGAAAATGGTAAATTGTAATGATGTATTATATTATTGAAAATATGGTAGCGAAACATATTGGTACGAAACATTTAATTTACAACAGTAATGACCGAGTATTCCGAAAAACTGGAGCATTCCCCCTTAAGATGTAAAAAATGAAGGACAATTTGCAACACAAAGGTGTATGGTGAACTGCATGTATTTGCGCTACACGGACTTCATAAATAGTAATAGGCCTATGTAGATCTACGCAATTTATGCAAAAAAACTTCCATTGCAAAAGTTAAATATAGGCTATGACCTTTGAACATGTAGAGAAATATATTCCTGCTTGAAGCACAGGGCTATAGAGAATTTCAGGAGTTGGTAAACCTATTTGATATATGTAATATTTGGGCTATGACAAAATGCTCCGATTACGTATGATCAACTTGGGCCCAGATGGACCATGTAAGGATTCTTATCCGATCTACATCTCTGTTGTTCTTTCCTACGTTTTCTGAAATACACTATGGAAGAACAATATCGGTCTAATCGGACTGCACTCATATGCCTCTTGTATGATTCGACAGGTCCCTTGTTCGATACCCGGCCGCGTCAAATACCCTTTCTGTCAAAAATTATCACCCACCAATGAGTTTGAAATCGTTAACTTACGTGAGCGAGCAGCTGGAGGCTCGGTAAGGGTGTTGTGGTAGTACTGGTTTGGGAAACAACAGGAATCCATGGTTAGGTGCTCCAGCCGCCGCGATATGACCCTGGCAGTTGAAAACGGCGTAAAACCCCAATAAACTCAAACGCCTCTTGTATGCGTTAAGCCTCCATTCTCCTAATTCCATCCCCTTTAGAAGATGCACGCGTCAGTTAGTTTGTTATCTAGTAATTTCGGAGTTGAGCGATTGTTCAGGATAGATAGCTCACTTGATAATATTTTAACAACTAAACCACCGGTTCCTGGTATAACATTTCATGTAAAAACAGGGCTTTTTGAAAAATAGTGAATATTTTGTTTGAATGAAGTTCAAAGTCCTACTAAACAGCTAAGGTCATTAAAGCATCTTTACAACCGGTCGTACGTGCTCCTGCGTGCGGTCTGCGTGCGGTCTGCGTCTAAAACGTACGTTTAGTCGTGCGATGCACGCACGTGCAACGTACGATTTTTGTGGACGCAACCACGACGCAGACTGCACGCAGCAAAGAATTGACCGGACAATATTTTGAGGGGCTCTTACAACCCGTCGTGCGTCTTTATAAATCGTGCGAGTTTGCAGAGTTTTAAAACGCACGATTTAAAAAGACGCACGACGAGTTGTAAGAGAGGCTTAAGAAACGGGACTTCGGTCTAAAGTCTCATCCCATAGAATAGAGTGGTAGGTGTCGAACTAGTTGCAATAATATAACCGAAACCTTTTTGAATTTTGATCTGGGTTTCGGTTACAATTCCTACCTATTCGTTGCAATGGAGCAGGTGCTGAATGATTCATTCCAGCAAGTTTAGCATAGTCAAACTTCAAAATAAAGCTATGGAATGTAGTAAGAATGTTACCTGACAACAGGTTAACTATTTTTCTGTCAATCCAGCTTTAAGTTAGTTTTATGTTGAAATCACTTTCATATAAAGTTCAATTCAATTTTGAAGCAGAGTACCCACCCATTTTATTCTACTGAGACTTGAATTTTCCATTGGAAGAAATAATTGATAACAATTCTTGTTGATACTTTTTAACTGAATTTGTGCCATGGAATATCTTTTTATGGGATTCACATCTGATTAGATATGTTAGTATTCAAAACTTAATGCAAGAAAATGTGTTTTCCACTCTTTTGTCTTGCTCCACAAGGACTCGTAGCCACAAACCAATACCCATCATCAAGTTTGTGGCTACGATATTGCAGCTAGTGTCGAACCTGCGACCCCGTATGACAAGTTAAGCGCGTAACATTTGTACTATTGCACCAAAATGCGCCCCTAAAGTCACTGTGCAGTAATGGTTTAAATAGGTTGAACAAACGAAAAGGCAAAATAATTTCTCCTTGTTAGGTTGCACAATTTGCACAGGTTCTCCAGGATTGGTGGCTTTTGCACATTGCAAAACACATTGAAGTTCTTAAAAATGCTTGATTTGATTCATAGAATATAGACATCTCTCTTACGATCTAAAGTTTGTTGTTCCATATTCAAGACAAGCCTTTTTGTTATCTAGAAAGTAGTAATTATTAGTTCTTTTCGCTATAAAAATCAAATGACATTTCTTAGCTACAACTGTGGCTTCACTGAATGACTTGTGTTATTTTGCAATATGTTTATTTGTTGTTCATTTCAAAATATTTGCTTAAGGATAGTTGTTTTGCAAACAATTTGATTGACTGTACTAATTGCGTAACATCAACCAAAGTTTAAAGGTTAACTAGTATCTAAGATATTTCCGAAGATGATTATTTTACAACAGTCGTTATTTTAAGCCTTTTCCAAACATGACGCCCCTACTAGAAAAAAGCATGAGCAAACATTGTTCAGAAAAGGAAGAAGTTGTTGACAACCAGCATTTTCTTCTTTTGATATTATAAACAAATTATTCTTTATCAACATCCAATACCTGAGACGGGGCCAAATTTTCACCTCGACTGAACCCTTTCCCAAACAACAAAATTTTAGGGGGCCGAATTTGAAAGCTGGTGCAGACGACAAAAGAAATGTTACTAAAGGTGAAAGTTGTGAATAACATAGCACAGAAAATATTGAGATAAAAGGAGAAACTGCTGGTTATCAGCAGTTTCTTCTTTTGTTTCAATGTTTTCCCAAGCCTTTTCTATTAGGCACGTCAAAAGCAGGTCTTGTTTGGGAAATGGTTAATCAAAATTCGGCTCATACAATGTCAGGATGACGAGCATCAAATGTATCTAAAAGTTGTTTTCTTATGAAAATTCTGAAAATTCCAAGCCAAAATATTGAACCGTTTACGAGAAGTATATATTTTTGTACTAAAATTAAACAAATTGTTGGGGACAACAGTTCAGATTTATATAGAATTCGTCATTTTTATCTCAACTTTTAAGGCGTAATTTTCGCTTATAAATAACACCTTCTAAAAACTGAAAAACTTTTTTACGCATTAGAATAAACAATCTTTGCATCAAGACATATTTTTAAAAAATGAAATAAATGTGAAATGTCACTTTAACCACGATGTATAATCACGTGACTCAGACTTTCCGTTAATCTTCAATATCTTTTTTAATACTTGACCAATTTGAATTCGATTTGAAGCAGAGAAGGTGGAAAAATGCCAGGAAAAGCTGGACGTGTTGGATTTTTAAAAATTCAACTGATAGAAAATATTGAAGGTGAATCTTCAATAACTTTTTTATCAGTTGATTTTTCAAAAATCCAACACGTCCATCTAGTGCGTGATGTCTGTCCACATTCTCCGCTTCAAACCGAATTCAAATCGGTCCAGTATTTACAAAATTATTGAAAATTTTCTGAAAATATTGTATCACGTGATTACCCACCGTGTTAACGGAAACACAAGGGTTTTAATTATACTCGTACAGGTAACAATGATTTTTGAATGGAAAAACAGCAATTCGCTGATTTTCAACAAAAATCTCGTAACTGCAGCTTAAAACAAGCTGCAGTTACCAGGTTTTCGTTGAAAAGCGACGAATTGAAGAACAAAAGTGAACGAGTCTGAATATTTTATGATTGCCATTGTCATTCTAAGTCGAATAGATTTTTGCCCTAATTACAAAATATAGAAGGAAAGCGTTTAACCCATTCCCACACAATGATGTTGATAATTGGCCGATTTGAAAAAAAAGAGTTTAAAGCAGGAAAGACTAGAAGGCATCTCGAACTAGCTAAATACGATGTATGGCCATTTAAACAACACCCGATAAAAAGTTATTGACGACCTACTTAAATGTCAATTCGGAACAGTCCGATTTTTGCAGTATAGGAAATGGTAAAGACACCTTCGTGCATTTATAAAAGATGATGTCATGATTAAAAGATGATTTCCAGACCTGTGTGCATAATGATTCTCTATTGACGCCTACCCTTTCCTAAACGAATAGGCACTATACTATCCCAATTTAAAAGATGCTGCGGACAAAAAATATTTTTTAACAAAGACAGTTTTGTATTCTTTGTGGCACAGGAACTATTGAGACAATGGAAAACGATGCTGGATTTCAGCATTTCCTTTTCAATGTCTTTTATGTTTAATGCATTCGAAAATGACACGAAATACCGATCTTGTTTTGGAAAAGCGTTAAGACAATTCCATATTACACAATTCAAGATTAATACCAGTCGTTATTCTGTACGTAATTCAATATGTTTTGTATCGATAATTCGTAACAAGTCGATGTGAAATTACACGTTTCTGCACTGTTCTAATACAAAGTGATATTACCATCTATTGAGGTTCGATTTTTTTCGAGAACCTCGTAACTGCAGCTTGTGTTAAGGTGCAGTTACGAGGTATTCGATGATAAGCAGTTATGTATTAATTTAAAATGTTTTTTTTAATTTCACAATTATTAGATAATTTCCTGACCTTCGTGCACCATGCTTCTGTATTGACTAATGGATAATTCCAAGTTATATAATTCAAGATTATCTTCTAAGATTGATACTAGGCGCTATTCTACACGTAATTCAATATTTGTTTTTGTATTGATAATTCATAACAAATCGCTGTAAAATTACACGCATGGTCCCTATTGAAAGAAAACAGCTATACGGGAATTAGATTCCATCGATCTGAGAACCTGCAAAGGCATTCGCATTAATCAGTCGCCGTGCATTGAACCAATGCAGCAAGAATCCATTGAACCATGGTTTTTCGTCTCTATTACATGCCTTTAAAAGACCCGATTGAAAGCTGAAATTGATGCTAACAAATTTTTGCTCGTTTAACCCTTTCCCAAACAAGACCTAGTTTTGACGTCCCGATTTGAATCTGCTTGGGAAAACATTGAGGTAAAAGAAGAAAATGCTGATAATCTGCGTTTTCCCCTTTTGCCCCAATATTTTATGAGGCTTAATTTTTACATAAATCATATCTATAGACATGATTTTTTTCGTCCGCAACTCTTTTCAAATCTGACGAGTCTGAAATTTGGCGTTTGGTAATGTGTTAACATTTAGGCTTTCCGTACTCTAGAATACAAATTCTGCACATGAAATAAAAGGTCACTTTGTCTTTCGTCTACAACTTCTGTAAATTGTGAGCTCAATTTTCTTGCCGGTTTAGAAAAAATCGGTACTGCTGCAACAGAAATCAATTGAATTGTATTCATGGTCGATGAAAAAGAAATATAATTTCAATATGAAACGGGATTTTTGGTGAAAAAAGAAAATATCAAGCGAAATTATCATATTCAACACATATTCAAAGTAAGCTACTTTTTTCTCAGTTGATGTGTTTACAGAAATGATCACAAATTGGGTGTTAAATTATCGTTGGAATATTCATCTCGGTAAAAGAGGCAATGAGTTGTATCACCGAAAACGCCATGACATGTTAACAAAAAGGAATCTTGAAAAGAGATATTTACAGAATTGGAGACGGAGGAGCAAACTGTACGAGGGATAAATTTGCTATTTGCTTTCTCTAAGTGACGATTCCAAAGAGTACCCACATTATGGCCTTTTAACCCTTTCCCGAACAAGTCCTGGTTTTGACGCTCTTAATAGAAAAGGCTTGGGAAAACATTGAAACAAAAGAAGAAACTGCTGATAACCAGCAGTTTCTCCTTTTGTCTCAATATTCTTTCAGCTTTATTTTACACAAATCCTATTTTTAGTAACTTCCATTTTGTCATTTGTAGCAGTTTTTGAAGTTGATCACCCTAAAATTTAGCCATTTGGGAAAGGGTTAAGTAGCCATTTTCCCCCTTTTATCAGTAGCTTTGAGACCAGAAGGACAATCGGATACTACCATTTTCCAGATGACATTTTCAATGATTTCAAAAAGTTCATTTTTGTTTACGCGCAAGTTTTCTCCTAGTCAGAAGGAACAGGTATGTTATTACGTGAGATTGCAATGCTTATTACATAATATTCATCTGTCTATATTATTGTAATTGGATCGAAATAATTGCAGCTATTCAGTTGTTCTGAAAAGACAAGAAATTGTCATTTCTCGACAGTTTTCTTAGAAAATTGTTGTATTTACAGGTTGAGGCAAATCACATTATCTATAGAGCTTCAAAAACCACTGTGTAACTTGATAATCCCCTTTCCAAACAAGACCTGGTTTTGACTTCCGTGACAGAAAAAAATTTGGAAAACTTTGAGACAAAAGGAGAAATAGCAATAGTACTTTTTCCTCTTGACCCAACAGTTGGATTGTCAGAAAGAAATCAACCACGCTCAGCTTATTCCTGGCATTTTCCCGCCTTCTCTACTTCAAACTGAATTCAAGTTGGTCAAGTATTAACAAAAATATGGATGATTTTCTGAAATTCTGAGACACGTGATTAACCACCGTGAAGAATTACGTCTGCGGCAGCTTTCAAATTGAACCACTCTAACATTTTGCCGTTTTAGAAAGGGCTGATTTTTTTATCAGCTGATTGTTGTAGAGATACTTCGCATTTAAAAAAATCTCTGTTGTTTCCCGCCATCTCTGCTTCAAGTGGGTTTCAAATCGATCAGATATTAACAGAATATCATTTAAATATAGGTTTTGAAAATGTTGTGAAACGTGACTCCCCGAGCTGACCGCACCTTATACTAGAACAGAAGGAAGCGGTTAAGTGGTTAATTCCTAATTGATAGCCATATTCCAATCTGCGGGATCATTAAACAGTCATCAATGTTTCTTAAATAAACATTTACAGTCTTGTGGTGTGAACAAAGAATCGTGAGCTAGCTGTTAATTCTGCCTCCGTAATTAACACAATGATTTTCGCTTAACCCATTACCAAAAGCCAAAATTTTAAATTGGTCCAAATTCAAAGATGTTGAAGACACCATTTTCATGTGAACGAAAGTCTACATTTTCTGGTTATTCTTGACAGAAAACATTGTGGAAAATGAAGAAAAAATGCTTGTCATAAACAATTTCTTTATTTTCCACAATATCTTCCAAAGCCCTTTTCTTTAAGGAAGTCAAAAAGAGTCAATGTGTGGGAATGGGTTGACAAAGTAGGCCTACCTTACATGGGCGCTTTTTGGGGCCAAACAGATATTTAGGCGTTTGAAAATATAGTGGAAAATGAAGAAATTGCTTGTGACAAGCGATTTCTTCATTACCCACAATGTTTTTATTCAAAAGGAAAAAATGTAGGATTTCATACATCATTGTCGTCTGCAATATCTTTGATTCAGAACAGTATAAAATTGTGGTGTCTGGTAGTGGGTTAAGGTAAGTTTGGAGAGCGGCCATCTGACTTGCAAATTTTGTGTTTATTCTGTGAAACCAAATGCTGCAATTTTCGTCAATTTTCTAAGGCGAAACATTCCCCTTTTTTGTGATGGTGAATGTCAAATAAAGTATTGTATTGTTCTAAATGTTAACATATGCCAGAAATTTTTAGGTTTTTTAATATAGATTTTTTCATAATTATGCTAAAACAGGGTGGGTGGGGTAAAATAATGTCAAATATCTTTTTTTATTTGCGTGGAAAGGTGTGCTGATTTTTTGCGTAGAAATAGCTCTTGGTATTATCTTCAAAATATCCAAAAACAAAAAATATTCATTGGCTAATTTTTTGGCGAATTGAAAAAAAGGTTGCAAAATTTTCTCGAAAAACCGTGATTTTTTAACTTTTCCCATGAGTTTTTCCAGAAAATGGTTTTTAGATAATTTCTTTCAATCATTTTATCACACTTGTACATACGTTAAGTCTCTAAATTGACATAAAATTTGAAATTATCCTTTCAGAATAACTTTCTTTATGACTTTAAAACATAAGGGTAATTCCCAAAAATGGTCATTACTAGTCAAGAGCAGATAACTCTGATACGAAAACGAGTCAGGAAACATACCCTGTTTTTTTTTTTATTTTGTTCGGAAAATGTTACTTTACAACATATGTACAAATAAAAACAAATCATTGGGCGAATAAAAAGTACCCCCCGAGTCAAAACTTACGTTAACTCTTCCGAAAATCACATGTTCTGACATAAAAAGCGATTTATTTGTTTAGAAAATAATTGCGCAAACCAAGGACAAGATTATAAAATAATTAAGCATAGTAATCATTGTGCTTATTTATTTCCTGAAATCTAAAATTAAGTTCTTTGTGACAGGGTTAAATAATCCTATATATATAGTAAGTTTCAATGTGCAAAAATAGAATCAGCCTCTGGAAATCAGCAACATAGTGTTTGTTTTTTTCTTGTATCAACAAAATGTTGATTAGAATGAATTAAAGTTGAAACTTGAAAACTTAGACAACTCTGATCAACAACATTATCACGCATTGCATTGATGTTTTGTGTGCCTTAACGTACAAATATTCTCTTTTTAGCATACATTAATTTTGTCGTCTGTGGTAGCTTTAAAAGTTTGGTCACTCCGAAATGGGGTCGTTTTCTTTTTTTTTTTTTTTTTTTTTTTTTTGGGGGGGGGGAGGGGGGGGGGAGTAAAACGTAAGATATATTTAGGTCGGCATTTATTCCGCTGATCTACTGAACAGGTTTTTTTTATCATCAATAGTTTAGCTCTTTACAACTTACAATATTGTTTAAGGATAGATCATCCATTTATTTCCTACGGTAAGATTTTTTTTAGTTTTTTTCTGTTCTGATACTTAAATATATGAGAAGTAAAAAAATTACTTAAAAACTATAGGTCACCAAGCGAATTAAAAGGTTATTGGATTTCAAGGGAGACTACTCTTGTCTAAAATTGCAAAAATGAGGTGTCACTTAAATACCCACAAAAAGGTGTTCGAAATTACTAATATTAAATAAATAAGTCTTTATAGTGTTCAATATATTTTATTCTGTCTAAATGAGTATTAATTTGGGTAAATTAAGTGATAATTTTGAAATTTTTAGTAAACATTCTTTCAAAAGTAGCTGAAATTGCTCTTTTTTTCGCAACGTTTCTGATAATAAAAAATATTCCAGCGGTAATATTTTTTTCTTTTTTGGTATATACATAGTGCTTGGCCACACCTACAAAAACAAAAAAAGAAAAATATATCAAACCAAGCGCTTTTCTTAGTTTTAAGTAAAATTTGGTTTACTTTTTGCAGCTCTATCCGAAATTGTTTCACTACTTTTATCAATTTTCTTCCTTATAACCGGCTTTACATAATAAAAAAGTGTCGTCCATCTGAAGCAGACAAGCTCATGAAGACGCCACTTTGCTTTTGTTACTCCGTTTCCTACCTCTAACGCCACATGTTGAACGCGTAGCAGAAAGCGAAATGTACCACCCGAGTACTATTACACTTTAATTGACCAAACAGAGAAAATGATAATAACCGAAAAGGGTCATGTCATTTATCAACCAAACATTAACTAAATATAAAAAAATACATTTGCTGAAAAGGACAATTACTGAAACAGCTTTATTTCGTTATTTAGCATATGCACAGTAAGTTGCGCAGTAACAACTAGAGGATCTGTCCTTAGTTATATATCGTTTTTCGTTCTCTCATACATTACACGTAGTAACATTTTTTACAATTGACCTACCGACCAGTTCTTCTCTTTATCATTAATAATGCAGTACATGTAACCGTTATCATTTGATCCCAGTCAATATTACTTCATGAACATACCTTTGAATAGTCGATAAGTCGTTGTATAATTGATTAGCTCTTCACAACTTGAGATATTGTTTAACTTCATCGTTCTTCTTTTTTTATACATCGGCAACATTTTTTTATGATTGACCTACCAACCAGTTCTACTTTATCATTAATAATGTAGTACATGCAACCGTTATCATTTGATCCCAGTCAATATTACTTCATGAACATCTCCGTGAATTGTCGGGAAGTTGCTACATAATTTTAAAATTAGCTCTTCACAACTTGAAATATTGTTGACCTTTATCGTTCTTCTTTTTTATACATCGGCAACATTTTTTATGATTGACCTACCGACCTTACCTTCTTTATCATTAATAATGCAGTATTATTTAACCATTATCATGTGATCCCAGTCAATATTACTTCATGAACATATCTGTGAATAGTCGAGAAGTCGTTGTATAATTGATTAGCTCTAAACAGCTTTCAAGAGATATTGTTTAACTTTATCGTTTTTCAGAAATCCCATCAGTTGGACACATTACATTTTCCCTTTACCCGCAGAGCAATGTGTTCGAGCCAAACTATGTTTTTCTTTTTTCATACATCGGTAACATTTTTTTACGATTGACCTACCGACCAGTTCTACTTTATCATAAATTATGTAGTACATGTAACCGTTATCATTTGATCCCAGTCAATATTACTTCACTAATATCTCTGTGAATTGCCAGGAAGTTGCTACATAATTAATCAGCTCTTCACAACTTGAAATATTGTTGACTTTTATCGTTTTTCGTTCTCTTCCATATCAGTAACATATTTTTAGATTGACCTCTGCTTATTCAAGGACATGTTTTTTCTAAATAATTGCGCCAGGACCTGGAGAAAAGAAATGTCCATTGAGGCATTTGAGACCAACATGGATCAAAGTCAGCTTGGATCCCGACCATACTACAATTCGACACAGACTGATCTTAATGCTTTAAGGGGCTTACTTGTTTCCATACGATGGCTTATTTGTGTAGCCTACTTTTCTGAACAAGTACACAAACTAAGATATAACAAAATGATTAACTTGTGATTTCTTGTCCGGGCAATGTTCATAATTGATTCGCTAGTCCAATTGTCTTTGGACGAAAAGTGAACCCATCATTCTTTCCACAATAAAATCTATCGTTTCGAGTTATATTCGTTAACACGATTTGGATAATCTTGTAGGGAAAGAAAACAATGCTGATGAGCATATTCCATTCTCATATCTTTTTCGGTAGTTTCTATGGAAATATGCAGGAAAAATACAACTTTTTTTCGTCAAATGACAGAGATTCAATCCTGAACCACCTCATTATCTTGCTATGTTGTAAAAGATTGAATGGCTATGGGCACTCTTTTGTGCCTTGCAACGATACACCGCCGTAATTAGATTTGGTATCTAACGAGGACACACTGGTGATGCCAGATTTGCCGTGCAGTAGTTATCGCCTTACTCCGAATATTAAGACATTTTGTCGTTTTCATGAAAACTTAACAGACGTTTCAAGGTATTATAAAAAATGTAGACATGTTATCAAATTGTATTTCCCCTTTTCCAAAAAAATATGTTTCCAGAAGTATATTCCTATTTTTTTCTAACCAACTGTGATCAACCGAAATTTGTCATTGAATCACTGACATTATTATAGATCTATATTACTTACACGATTATTGAAAACATGGATTGGAAAATAAATTTGATTGGTGTTGCTGGCGATTTTAAATTTGTACAAAGTCGAGATTTCTTAAATTGTTAATACATCCTGAATTTGCATTTTTGAACGACAAGGAAAGTTCAAAATAACAGAAAAAAGGTTTCATGATATTAGTTAAATTGTCTGGAAGTCACGACAGATTAGTTAATTCTCCCAAATAACAGTTCACCAACTGATTGCTGTAATGCATTTAACCTTTCTAATGCTGTTCACGTTGATATACTGTTGTGGCCAAATTTTTGGCAGGCAGAATAGACTAACATCAGCCTGCACAGACGTGCAGTCTGATCCTAGCCAACACTGCCTGCTTTCTACTCCATCGTTGTGGCAGAACTCGAGCTCTTCTTATTGATACTCAATCTAAATTGGCAGTTTGTTTGAAACAAAATTTAAAGTCAGCAGGACAAGGTTTACCGTTCCCTAAATGACAGAACTATAGACATTGGTGTAAAGGATAAAGGAAGAAATGTCGGTTGTAAGATTTTCTCTATTATCTCAATGATTTTCAAATATTTCTAAACCCTTACTGTTCGCGAATTTTGGCATAAGGGATAAACGATTTTTAAGGTATTTAAGCACGAAACACAGTGTGATTCACGTAATAGGAACCATTAAGGGAATACACACAGGAAACACAAAATTCTACGTCACAATATCATATAACAGGACCAAAAAACAAAAAACCAGAAAATATCTATGAAATATAAAAAATAGTTTGAACAGATCACAAAAACAGAATTGTTCTACAAGCTCGTAAGTTGTTTCGTGCTGGAAGTACGTTAGTTTACCTCCGTCAGAAAAAAACTGTCACCTGTCTAATGAAATTGTCGGCAGTTTTAGGATTATTCAAAAACGTACCAAAATAAATACAAAACATTGCAGCTTGGCAAGTTAAAAACGCTTTTGTGAATTTACAAAAACAGTCGAATTGCCCCCATTAGGTATGGTACATGTAGATTGGTGGTAGTTCAAGGAAATCCGTAACTAACAGTTTCCGGTTTTAGCCCAACTTACGCACACCATTTCCCTTCTAATGCTCTATTCATTGATTTTTTTCTGTTTGGTCTTTAGCAATTTACACAATAAGAAAATGTTTCCCTTCGCTCTACTCGCCAACCACTGCGGGTAATGCTAGATTTTCATAGACCCCTATCATTTCAACGTGATGTCTGCAAAATTGAAATGAGACTTTTGCTTGTGTTTTAGTAAGGTAAAATTATGCAGAAAATGACAGCTATAAATGAACAAAAAATAAACAAACTATCATTATTGTATCCTAAAGTACTGTTGTATTACGCACAATGCAACTTACCATCTTTTAGGCATTGTTTAAAGCATATTACCACTGAGGTCTGAAAATAGCCACTGTAAATGTGTATGAGTGTGCAAAAACAAAAATACATAAAGAATTGTGAAAATTAGGTCTATTTGAAAAGTGACCACTTTTTTATGGCGGTGAGTATATATTCAAAAGCTTTTCACTTTATCTACGTTAAAATGGACCAAAGCTCGGAAAATGGTAAACTATTCAGAAAGTTTAGGAATTTAAAGCCATAAATACAATACATTTGCATGTAAAATTCCAAAGTATTAGTTCAAAATGACATAGTCTGTGATAATCGGTAATCCGTATGCATTTGAGTATTAAGAATGCCAACAACGCAAATCAGAGAAAGAATCAGTTGGTAATGATGAAACTGCTTGTTGGCATGTCTGTAGACGCGTCGTTTTCCCGTGACGTCACGTCAAAAACAACAATAACAAACAACAAAATTGAGATAAACAGTCGATTACAGGGATATTATACAGAAAAAGTACAAGAAAATAACTCAAATCCTTTTATATAATTGTTTTAGAGAAAACGCATCAGTTTGCAAAACCTGTTAAATGCGTTTTAGTATTCAGACGTCACACTGACGTCAAATTACAAACATACATGCTTATTGCTTATATGAATGGTTTTAGCAATTTTTTGTTCATGATCACACACAATAAAGGTAACATCATGAAAATATTATATCAAGAGTCACATCTTCTGATTACGTAAAAAGATAAATAACGTCGATGATAGGTCAATTTTATTTAATACATGTATCCACTGTATTACGATTGAAAAGTGAAAAAACCCTTAAACTTTAACTTTTTAATGTTCCATTATGTGATTTCCCTTCGATATTTTTGCTCTGACGCCTTAACGTCAAAAACGTCATTGTAACGTCGTAACTAATAATCATAAAATTTACATCCAAACATCCTGATGATTAATATTTTTGAAACCAGTACATGAACATTAAAAAAATTAGATTTATAAGGCTTGTTATTCACTTTTCAAGTTTGATTTAGGTATTTACCGTTATGTCGAATATTTATTCCACTAACCACTATTTCATTTTTTTATTTGATTTTCATTTATAAGTTTAAAGTTGTGTGGGAAAATGTAATATACTTTATTTCAAGATCCGATTCTCTACTTGTTAGTGCTTTTCAAAAAAAAGAACTATCCTAAAACTATATACTAGTTTAGTAGATGTCAAGGTTGTACTTTAAGTTTTCTGGCATAATTGTATTGTAGTGTACAACTATGAATAAAAACAGAATACTCATAGATTAAGAAGAGATTAGACAACGATTCTTAAAAGAAATTAAAGTATGATAAAATATACGGTGTACAAAATCGAAAAAATAGATCTCTATAAAACCACACCATAATTAGCTGAAGTACGATAGATGACTGACAACATTTATTAATCTGTAAATTGTTATGTATTCAAAGAAGCATCTTTGTCCGCTCCTTTTTACCAGTACAGACCAGCCGTTTGACTTTTAAAATGTACGCCTTGATGGCCGACACATTGTCTTGATACAGTGACGCATTACAAGTTCCCAGAGTGCATGTCGGTCAAATGTGTTTTACAAGGAACCTCTTTGTAACCTTCAAATTCCGATTGTGTAACAGATACAAAGTGTTAAGGTAGATCTCTGCCTGATTTAATGATGCTAGTTTTTTAAGGCACTGCAACAAAAGCATTGCATCAAGAAGTGTAATTTCTCTGTGTCAAGGTCAAAAAGACACCAGTGCCATGCTTGATATTGCCTTTTCTCTGAGTACGGCCGTGAGTAGTGTTTCATGGCGTTTCTTTGCTCGTTCTTGTACAGTCTTTTTTGTAGCACCACTGTATTACTGACTCTATCAAGAAGTTTTATTCTTTGACATAAATAGCTGTCATCAAATATGCTGAAACATTGAGCAATTTCAGGTTTTGTCCCAATACTGGGACATGATATCTACACCCTGAAGTAAAATCTCACAGGAATCTTTTGTTGGTTCACTGACTAGAGTTCGATCAAGAATTTGGCATGATACAATGACTCCATTGGATAGATATCCTTGGTTTCTTCGACAGATAATCTGCTCGGCATTATAATATGTATAATACAAAAAACTAATCCACACGGGTATAAATATCACCCACAATAATGTATGCAATACATGTCTTTGTACAACAACCATGTAGTTGTAAATTCTTTTGTATATAAGAACTAAATACTTATGTAATTGAATACTAAACGTACAAAAAATTAATACAAACTAGATATACAATATTTGGAATTCAATACATGTAAGCTCGCATGAGGACAGTTTCGACTGACAAAATTACCATATATACTAGTCCGGCAGAAAGAGCACTTGACCTGGATTTGAATACCATAGAAAATGTTTTTGTTGTTTCTGAAAGCTGACATGGTGTAGTTATGAAAAAGGGCGGGTATTAACCCGGTACCCTTGAGCAATTCTTGAAAATCAAGATGGCGTCCAAGATGGCCGAATGTCATAGAATTCGATCATATATCTGTTCAAATGGATATATTTATGGCATAAAATTGTTAGAACAAGTGCAGAAATGTTACGAAAGTATCTGTAAGGAAAATAAGCAGTGATAGTTCCAATATCTAGAGGTATTTCTACAAAAATCTGGTAAACTTGTAAAATCTTACCCCACCCACCTCATTTTACATTGAAAAATAAAGTTTCGCATAATACTGTTAAAATTTCCTTTATTGTATTGAAATAAATTGTCTGATTATCAAGATTATAAAAATAGATATTTGCAATGATAAGCCAGACAAAATTGTGTTGTTAAGAATTCAAAATGGCGTCCAAAATGGCGTTCAAAATGGCGAAAAAGGCGATTTCTTTCAAAATAACAAGTACAGTGTATTGTCTTTTGGTTGTCTATTACTTTTGTAGAATGATATATAATATACTTATTATGTGAATACATGTAAATGTACTAGTATCAGCAGCTTAATGTATTCACTATTTACATACAGAAAAAAGAAGAGATCCTATATTTTACCCCACCCACGCCAATTTTCAATGATTGAAACTCATCCCAATCTTAATAGAACCGCAACTAACAGACTTGAGCAAATCATATTTAAAATCCATTTAGTAGAGCTTAATACAAAATTTAATATGTTTTTACTACAATATCAGACAGAAAAACAGGTCTTTCTCTCTCTAAACTCTTTGCCAAACAACCGATGGTTTTGCTGCATACTAGATGCGACGTCTTTCAATCGTTTTAAATAACATTCTTTTAAATTTGGGAATGAAAATGAAAGTGATATAAAAACTATAGAAAGCTTATGACTGGTTAATAATGTGCTTGTAAAATACTACCACCACTGATTAGAAGCATGGATATTTAGAATTTTATGCAATAACATTCCTGAAAATAAAGGTTTAAGATCGCTTGATAAATTTATTCACGACTGAAAATAAACTCTTTGTCAACTCTGATCACATTGTTAGAGGATCTTCATCATTCAGGTTAAATTCCTGTTAATTCAAATGCTGGTTCATTCAAAGACCACAAAGCCAAGTTTAGTGCAAGCAAACATGTTCTATAGAACAATGTCAATGATCACTAAATGGTTGCATACTTAGGCATTCATTAACGTTTAAAGAAACACAAATTTAGAATAAAGTCATCACACAAGACATTTACTTTCATTGTATTTTCTCGGTATTATGAGAAGTCAGTGATCGTTTTCCGACAAGAAGCATCCTGAAACACTTTCCTGATAGCTTACACAACACATGCCGTTTCCATTTATTTGTTTTCTGCAGAGAGTAGACATTGCAACATTGCCTACATTGACTTGATTTCAGCATGCTCTAGCTGGTTTATTTGAGGTGACGGTGATCTAGTAAATATACCGACATCTATCAGTAGGTGCTTGTACTGGTCCAACATATCAGTCGTTGCTGGTAATAGACTGCAACAAGCAACTTTTAATGATTCACAAAATAGACACTGTCGCAATAACTGTTATACTTATGAGATCGACCTCGGTCAGTCTAAGCAGTCCGCGTAGACTGGCTAGGATACACACTTTTCACCCAGAGGTAATTCTCTGGATCTAGACCTTATAATATACATGCGCCTTTCCCAAATGTGACACTGGTTGACGTCTGCTTATTCTAATCCTTTTCTCAAAATTTTGTTTTATTGACATTCAACGCGGTCCCTATAACATTACGGGTCACAATTTATTTTTCATATCATTCTGTTACTGAGCGCATACTATTATAGGATGTCTTAAGATCATTTAAAGAAATTATATTAAGGACAATAATGTTTTCAATTAGTTTTTTTTTCAATGGATGTAGAAGATAAGTGGGTCAGAAGGTAACTTGTTATAGCCTTGCAGTTTCAAGCCCATAAGAAGCAAATTCATATGGGGGGCTAAGCCCATGTCCATACAGGCCAATGTCTGAATACTGGAGAGGCTTAACTTTATTATGCATTTCCTTAACTGTTCAGTGTACAATAGGGAAATTTCGGCATTTTTGACCAACTTAGGGGGCTTAGCCCCCCCCCCCCCCGTTCTAACGGACCTGGCCGTTTGAAATTGACTTGTTTTGTAAAAAAGTTCATTCTGTAACTAAAGACGAAATTACTTTTTCATGGATACTGTAAATAGATAAGAGGGCGCAAACCCCGAAGGCATTCTTTTTTCATTTTCAAATCTAAAGCCGATGTTGTGGGTACTCGTTCCATTCGTCTCGAGAAAACAATAAGTACCCACACAATAGGGTTTGATAAACATTTAGACATATCTTGCATTGTAAAAGCCAATACAACCTGCAATCTGTACCAGGCCCGTAGGAACAGGGGGACTAGGGGGCGGTAAGCCCCCCCCCCTAATATTGGTCAAAAATGCCAAATTTTCTTTACTTTACACTAAAAATTCAGTGAAAATCCAGTTAAGCACCCCCCCCCAATATTCAGACATTGGGGCTTTCGCCACCCCAATATCAAATTGCTTCCTATGGGCCTATGTAGCTCAGTATAAATTGTATCCAATCCGTTAGAAAATGTGTAAAAATGATGTACAAGTCTTACAGTGTATTTTGAAAAAGCTGTCATTCTGGAAGCCATTTCAATTTCTCTAAGACACTATATCATTTAAATTTTTAAGTTTATTGTGTAATTTTATGATTTAGAATGTTTATTTGCAAAATTAGATAAAAAGCCAATTGTTGTATATATTTAAAGATTTTTCCTATGCTAAATGTAGTGGGTGGGGTAAGATTGTGCAACAACGCTATATTCTGGAAGAAATACCACTTAATTATATAAACTTAAGATTTAAGACGCTCTTAGCACTTCACATGAATGAATTAAAATAATTTTTTGCCATTTCAAAGATGATTTTAGAACATTTTCGATGTTTTTTTTAACCTAAAACTTTATAATCCGCCATCTTGGACGCCATCTTGATTTTTGAGAATTGCTCAAGGGTACCCGGATAATACCCGCCATATTTCATAACTACAATATCTCAGCTTTCAGAAACAACAAAAACATTTTCTATGGTATTCAAATCCAGGTTCGGTCAAAAAATGCCATTTTTCTGCCGGACTATACTGGTTTTCTTAGAAAATGATTGAAATATGCTCTCGTGATTCCCGAGGAACAAAATTACACAATATGTTCGAAATTTTTTTGATTGTGTTAATTCATTGTGTAAAAAGGAATGTGACAATTGTCAATAAAAAGAAGACTGTTTGGTAAATTAAAACACTATGATCTACCCCACCCACCACTTTTCTCTTTTTGCTGTACTCATCAGAAATACAAGCGTGCCATTCATTTTTTTGTTTTTCTCCATTGATTGGGTTCTGCTTAAAAACCATGTAACTTAAAATGATTATAAATGCATTATCTGAAGTTCTACGACGATTTAGAGCTTTTTAAGCTTTACTCATATGACATCCTTACTTTCAGTAATAACTGACAACAAATCGTGCAAATTAATTAAATTGGTACTTTTTAATTCGCATATAAAATTTAAAAGATACCATAATTATTTAAATAGTTATAGTCATTTGTATTGTGACGCTTTAGAACGTTTGATCAGTATAGCACACACACGTGGGTCAAGTGCATGTACGGCTCGTGAAATCTATGAAATCGATATTTATTTACCCGATATATCGTCGAAGACTTCCGATCAATAAGGTTATAACCACTGCAACACCCGCACGATTAAACTTAAATGTCAAGATAGATGTCAAGTATTGCAAAAGTAAAGAACGTTGAATACGTCAGTATTTGTCTCAATATTGTTAACGACGGCATATCTATGCATCATATGAATTATTCATTTCAAAGCATTTTATATCTTTATCCAAATATCTGTTAATAGAAACACACATAAACAAAAACAACATCATTTTTATATGCTTCACTAAACTCGGTTTGCAATTAAGCAAATTGACAACGTTACGTAAACGGCGGAATACGACGTAATGACGCGTTTCCAGATATGCCAACAAGTGGATCATGAAAGTTCAGATATTGGAGCACACAACTGCAGTTGTTGGCATGCTTAATACTCTAATGCATACGGGACGAGATTTCCGGACATACCATCACAGACTAACAAGCCTTTGTAATATTTCATCTATCTTTTACAAATACTGGCAATTTTATTTGGTTTAGTGCATTTTTACGACTTAGCCCTCTTGCAAGACCATCTTTGTAAAGGAGAAGATCTTGTTCATCTGCATTTGGTGGCTATTCCACAAGAATCTCGTTACTGCAGCTTCTTTTAAGCTGCCGTTACTACGTTTTAGTTGAAAAGCAGCTAATATTAGTTATTTTGTTCTCAATCACTCCAATTCATTGGTTGTTTGAATTATTGTAACTAAGACTTGTTTCTTGGAGGATCGGTATAAAGCCTACATCTAACCAATAGTGTCGCCCACAATAAAAGAGCCAGTTGTGTGTTTTATCCATTTTACGCGCTGCACCCGACATTTTACCAGATTAAAATCCATTTATTGAGTTTTGATAGACATTCTGAGGCGTTTTAAGGTCATATTACAATAACAAAATAGATGTGTTTTTTAATTCTGAAAATTTAACGTTCAGTTAGAAACATTTGTGTTCTCCAATTTAAGCCTCTCTTACAACCGGTCGTACGTGCTACTGCGTGCGGTCTGCGGCTAAAACGTACGTTTAGTAGTGCGAAGCACGCTCGTGCAACGTACGATTTGGTGGACGCAACCACGACGCAGACTGCACGCAGCAAAGAATTGACCGGACAATATTCTGAGGCGCTCTTACAACCCGTCGTGCGTCTTTATAAATCGTGCGATTTTGCAGAATTTTAAAACGTACGATTTAAAAAGACGCACGGCGGGTTGTAAGAGAGACTTAACTTTATATCGCTTTTCAAACATGACTCATCAGATTAGGTGCAACAAATAATGTACTTAACCCTTTCCCAAACGACAAAATGTTAGGGTGATTCACTTCAAAAACTGTCAAAAATGACAAAATGGATGTTATTGAAGATAGGATTTGTGTAAAATATCACACAGAAAAAAATGAGACAAAAGGAGAAACTGCTGATTATCAGCAGTTTCTTCTTTTCTTTCAATGTTTTCCCAATCAATTTCTGTTAGGGACATCAAAACCAGGTCCTGTTTGGGAGTGGGTTAAGGTATTCTACCCATCATTAGATACATACCAAACACGCCTTGCAAATTCGGTTTGCACCATACAGTTGTCCGTGAGTGTGGAAATTATTTCCGTCTTCATCATAAATGGCATGCAGTGTTTTGCTATGCACTCACAAGTGGCATAATATTGACACTCAACATCCATTGTTCAAATACTATTGTTTTAAATACCGGTCAAACAAAAAGCATACACTATCTCTTCAAACTAATGGACAATGGACGTGTAAGCTGTATTAATTACATATATGTTAGACTAAACAATATTATGGCTGAAAGCATGGGCAAATTGATTAGGTAGTAAAAAGATGTTGCAGTTCTCTTGAAATAGGCAATTGCCAAAATATAGAGTCTTAGGCTGATGCAATTTTAAAATTGTACTTAAACTTACTCCGCCCAATTCATATTTCAGATTGTCCAATTTGTCCCTATACTGTATTTACTCCTTGCCACCAGACGGTTCAATATCACACACGCGTAGTTTGACAGACAGCAGCATTACTATCTCAATGACAAAACTGCATTAATGTGTTATATTTCTGATATGAAGCTATATTCTGACATGAATGGATCCCAATGTTGTAGTGCTTGTACATGTAGCATTTCCTGGTTTAGTAAGATCTTGTTTTTTCGAGATCGTTGATTATGGAGGGGAGGGGGTATTGCACTTTTTAAGAATGTAAAGAACCAAACCTAAAGCGGTACAAAATTAAACTTTTAGTTACGACGAATTCAAAGTCACGTCCTTTTTTTAACGTTTTCTTTCTTGATAACATTAAGTACTATGACGTCGGAAATATTCGTGAAATGAGCATTGAGTGGTCATAAACACTGTAAACATAGAAAAAAACTCATCTTATTCAGGTTGATGCTTCATTATAATCGAGTCATTATCTAAAATGGGGTATTAAATGACATAAGACCAACATTGAACCACACAACCCTGTGTATGCGCACATTCTGATTGAACAATCATGCTGTTATCAATGTGCTATTTCATTACATGCAGCCATTATAGGAAAGCAGAATCAAGCCTGGTCGGATATATCACCACGGTTCACGTATATGTTAGAGTCTTCATAGTATAATCAACGCGAAATAAACATTCAAATGCGCGCAGACTCTTTCTGACTTGGTGTTCGCTGGCGGTTCATTGATGACGGGGGCGTGGCTATGTATAGATGTCACATAAACCAGTGGTCAATGGGTATAAATAGTAACAGGAACAACAAATGATAACATCAGTTGTTAAATGTTAAAGAACTGTTAAACCATCTGAACTATTGAGAAACAATTAACATTTTGTATCTAGATTTGCAGATCGATTTCAGGTCACAGAAATAGAAGTTTAATTGGACGTTAAAACATCAAAGATACCGCGATCACGAGACATGCAACCATAATTGTGTCGCCATTTTACTCCTTGTAGAACGCGACTTGTCATTCGAGAGATTATTTAACCCCTCCAAAGCCTAGCTTTGACGACACCATACTAGGTTCGTTTAAACAGTCCCTCCACTCCTCAGCATGCAAGAGAAGAATTCCTCTTTCTCTTGATGATTTCTCTTCAATAAGTTATTAATTTGCTCCTATTCGACAACAGTCCTGTCTTGCTCGTTAGCAAGATCGTTTAATTTGACCGGGTTACAAAATGTGTTGTTTGAAAAACATTTGTGCAACTAACAGTATGGCGTTGCTACGATATCGGAGCTAGTGGAAAGATGCATGCAAACAAGTTGCATACTATTCTTGGCTCCGACTTTTAGTGGTCTTCACAAGTGATCAATACACATCACACACATACCGATTGTAGTTTTTATGGACAAATATGAAAACAGACAAATGTTCAAAATTACAAGAATCATAATATCAAGTGGCTCGAAGACGATGTATAAAAATCTGGCATCATTTTCCTAATAAGAAACGGTCTACTAACACGGATTGTTAGTCTTATTATGTACATTCATTATTCGTGTCTATATTTCTATTTATTTTGTCTTTAATTTCTAATCTTGATGGTTATGAACTGAAACGCATTAATGAATCACTAAAAGGTTAACTCTCTAAAACAAAACAAATTAGACACTTCCAATTTAAAAAAAAGATCTTAAAGACGGCAAAATTATTTCGGTGGAAAGTAGAAATTGTGTATTTTACTACACGGAATACATATATTGACACTGGAAAAAAGTGTATGTACACTTTTAAGATTGCTCAAATGGTTAACCTTTCACGGACTTCAAAATTAATTTTTGAACGACAAGGAAAGGTCATGATAAGAGCAAAAATGGTTTCATGATATTAGTAAAATTGGTTGGAAGTCACGACAGATTAGTTAATTCTTCCAAATCACAGTTCACCAACGGATTACAGTAATGTATTTAACCTTTCATTAACCGAAAGAACTGTATATTATAAGGGATGCAGATGACAAGTCAACTCCCCCCTAAAAAGTAGAAAAATTATAAATGTTTCTACACAGAAAAAACTATTGCTGTATCGGGTTAAGGAGAACATGTTAAAGTTTAGATTTTTTCTATCATGTCCAATGTTTTCCAAAGATTTCAAACAATATCCGAGAATTTCTTCAAAAGGGATAAACGCTTTTTATAAGATATTTAAGCACGAACCGTAGTGTGGTTCACGTAATAGGAACCATTAAGGTCGTACAAACAGAAAATAGAAAAACCTATGTCATGATGACATATAACAGGACCGGAAACCAGGAAATATTTATGAAATATAGAAACAATACATTGGTGAGGAGTCAAAACCTCGTAACTGCAGCTTGAAAAAGCTGGAGTTACGAGGTTTTGACTTTCCACCGACGAATAGTTTGAACAAACCACAAAAACAGAATTGTTCTACATGCACGAAATTGAGAATTGTTTCATGCTGGAAGTAAATAAGTATGAGTATTCAAAAGCTATTCAACTTTGCTATGTTAAAATGAGTCAATGGTCGGATAATGGTTAAATATTCACAGAATTCAGGACTTTAAAGCCATAAATGCATTACATTTACATCTAAAATACAAATGTATCATTTCAAAATGATTGATCTCTTTTCTCCGTTCGTTTGCTAAACAAGCCTTTGTACTATTTCATCTAGAGCTTTTCCAATACATGTATTGGCACTATAAAATGATATTTGAATGAACAGTGGACATTAAAGTCGTATAAATTTTGCATTCTTAAACAAAAAAGATTCTTAGGTTTGATAAACATCAGCCCTGCGTTCAGTAAGACAAACCGTTAGCTACGTTTGGCCGTTTCATTCGGAATACTTGGTCAAGTCTGTGAAATTTGTGTCAAAGAATTTGCGACTGTTGCTAACGTTAGCAAACATTTTGTCTACTGAACGCAGCCCAACATTTCTCTCTCATTAACAAAACTGCATTACTGTGTTATATTTCTGACAGGAAGTTTCATCCCTATATGAATTTACCCAAGTGATGCTCGTATATGGGACTCGTCTTATCTTGTAAAATGACGCCATACGAGAAGTGCAAAAAGTATTTACCATAGTCAGTCTGTGCGTAGAGGGGAATTCGTTAAAGAGAAAAAAGCTCTGCTCAGAAATTCATCTTAGAGCTAATTATTTCGGACCTAGCAACTCTCTGCGTAGCTCAAAGATGAATTTCTGAACCTGATTCTTTTTCGCACTTTCACTCCGTCCCATTCATATTTCAGAATGTCGATTGTCTCTATACTGTATGTTCCCTTTGCCCCCAGACGGTTCAATTTCACGCAAGCGTAGTTTGACAGACAGCAGCATTACTATCTCAATGACAAAACGGCATTAATGTGTTATATTTCTGATATGAAGCTATATTCTGCCATGAATGAATCCCTGTTTTGTAATGCTTGCACATGTATCATTTCGCTGATTTTCAACGAAAACCTAGTAACTGCAGCTTAAAACAAGCAGCAGTTACGTGTTACGAGGTTTTCGTTGAAAAGCGACGAGATTTCTTGGTTTAGCTAGTTTTTATTTGATTCGAGATTGTTGTTTAACCAACAGTGTTGCCTAATTGTCTAATGATCCTTGAGCTGCCATAAACATTGAATACTTAGAAAAAAGACTGAAAGTTAGGTCAATGCCTCAACACATTTGAGCCAGGAGCTGAAAAGATTATCACATGACATTTAAGACCAACATAAATTGGATTGTTTGGGGTTTTACGTCCCACTCAACAGTTAAGGTCATATGGAGACGGGAACTCGGTTTTAAGTCTCATCCGAAAGACTGGAGAACCGGGGATCAAACCAGCGTCCCCTGTGTTTCAAGTCAAGCGCGTTACCACTGCACCACCTCCGCCCCTGCATGTAAGACGTACATGGAACCACACCACCCTGTGTATACGCAAATTTCGATCAAATGGCCATACTGTTCTATATGCGCTATATCATTACATTTAGCCATTCTATGAAAGCAGTATTTAGCATGATAGGTTAGATCACCACGGTTCTCGTATATGTTAGAGTCTTCATAGTATATTCTACGCGAAATAAACATTCAAAGGCGCATAGCGCATTGAATGTTTATATCGCGTTGAATTTACTACACAGACTCTATCTGACTTAGTGTTCGCTGGCGGTTCATTGGAGACGGGGGCATGGCTATGTATATGCGTCACATGAACCAGGCATAAAAAGTAACAGGAACAACAAATGATAACATCAGTTGTTAAATGTTAAAGAACTGTTATACCATCTGAACTATTGAGAAACAATTAACATTTTGTATCTAGATTTTCAGTTCGATTTCAGGTGACAGAAATAGAAGTTTAATTGGACGTTAAAACATCAAAGATACCGCGATCACGAGACGTGCAACCATAATTGTGTCGCAATTTTACTCCTTGGAGTACGCGACTTGTCGTTGGAGAGGTTATTTAACCCTTCCTTTACCAAAGCCTAGTTTTGACGACACCATACTAGGTTCGTTTCAACAGTCCCTACACTACTCAGCATGCAAGAGAAGAATTCCTTCTTTTTCTCTTGATGATTTCTCTTCAATAAGTTATGAATTTGCTACTACACTTTATTCGACAACACCTGTCTTTTTCGTTTGCAAGATCTTTTTAAAATGTGTTGTTTGAAAAACATTTGTGCAACTTACAGTATGACCTAAGTGTTACCATATTTTGCTTGCAACGATATCGGAGCTGGTGTAAAGATGCAGGCAAACAAATCGAAGACTATTCTTGGCTCCGACTTTTTGTGGTCTTTACAAGTGATCAATACACATCACACACATATAGATTATCGTTTTTATGGATAAATATGAAAACAGACAAATGTTCAAAATTACAAGAACTATAATATCAAGTGGCTCGAAGCCGATGTATAAAACTATGTCATCATTTTCCTAACAAGAAATGGTCTATTAACCCTTTCCCAAACGGCAATTCTTTTTGCAGTCCCATTTAAAAGCTACTGAAAACGACATATTTGATGTTAAAATGATGGTTTTGTATACAATATAGCTTGGACAATATTGAGACAATAGGAGAAAATGCTGATTATCAGCATTTTCTCCTTTTGTCTCAATGTTTTCCAAAGCCTTTTCTACTAGGTACGTCAAAACCAGGTCTTGTTTGGGAAAAGGTTAACGAGGATTGTTATTATGCACATTCATTATTCATGTCTTTATTTCTATTTATAAATATGAAAACAGAAAAACATTCAAAATTACAAGAACTGTAATATCAAGTTGCTCGAAGCCGATGTATAAAAATCTTTCATCATTTCCTAACAAGAAATGGTCTATTAAAAAGGATTGTTAGTGTTATTATGTACTTTCGCTATTCATGTCTATATCTATATTTATTTTGTCTTTAATGTCTAATCTTGATAGTTATAAGCCGAAACGCATTTATGAATCACTATAAGGTTAATCCTCTAAAACACAACAAATTAGACACTTCCAATTTAAAAGGTCTTAAAGACGGCAAAATTATTTCGGTGGAAAGTAAAAATTGTGAATTTTACTACACGGAATACATACCGTATATGGACACTGGAAAAAGTGTAGGTACACTTTTAAGATTGCTCAAATGGTTAACTTTTCACGGACTTGAAAATTTATTTTTGAACGACAAGGGAAGGTCATAATAAGGGCAAAAATGGTTTCATGATATTAGGTAAATTGTTTGGAAGTCACGACAGATTAGTTAATTCTTCCAAATCACAGTTCACCAACGGATTACAGTAATGTATTTAACCTTTCATTAACCGAAAGAACTGTATATTATAAGGGATGCAGATGACAAGTCACCTCCCCCCTAAAAAGTAGAAAAATTATAAATGTTTCAACGCAGAAAAGATATTGCTGAAACGAGTTAAGGGGAACTTGTTAGTTTTTAGATTTTTCTATCATGTCCAATGTTTTCCAAAGTTTTCAAACAGATAATGTCCGAGAATTTCTTCAAAAAGGATAAACGATTTTTAAGATTTTTAAACACGAACCGTAGTGTGGTTCACGTAATAGGAACCATTAAGGTCGTACAAACAGGAAATAGAAAATCCTAGGTCATGATGACATATACCAAGACCTGAATCCAGGAAATATTTATAGAAACAATATATTGGTGGGGAGTCAAAACCTCGTAACTGCAGCTTGAAAAAGCTGGAGTTACGAGGTTTTGACTTCCCACCGACGAATAGTTTGAACAAACCACAAAAACAGAATTGTTCTACATGCACGAAATTGAGAATTGTTTCATGCTGGAAGTACGTAAGTACGAGTATTCCAAAGCTTCTCAACATTGCTATGTTAAAATGGGTCAATAGTCGGAAAATTGGAAAATATTCACAGAATTCAGGATATTAAAAGCCATAAATGCATTACATTTACATCTAAAATTAGAATGTATTATTTCAAAATGATTGATCTCTTATCTCCGTTCTCTTGCTAAACAAGTGTTTGTACGTTTTTTTCATCTATATTTTACAAGTATTGGCACTCTAAAATGTTATTTTGTTTCATACATTTACACAATTTGACTCTCTCAACCGTTTCTCAAGCAAGACCAGCGTTATAAAGGAAGGTATGTTGCTCAGCTGCAATTCGTGGCTTATCAAGAAAAACCTCGTAACTGCAGCTTCAGCTTCTTTTAAGCTGCAGTTACGATGTTCTTTTTTGAAAAGCAGCGATTTGTTATTTTGTTCTCAATTAGTTCAATTCGTTCGTTGTTTGCATTATTGCAACTCAGTCTCGTTTCTGGGAGGATAGGTATATAGCCTACATCGAACCAATACTGTCGCCCACAAAAAAGAGTCGGTAGCGTGTTTTATCCATTTTACGCAATGCACCCGACATTTTACTAGATTAAAATCCATATTGAGTTTTGATAGACATTCAGAGGCGTTTTGAGGTCATATGACAATTACAGAATAGATGTGTTTGCTTTTAATTCTGAAATTTTAGCGTTCAGTTAGAAACTTATTTTTCATTCTCCATTTCTTATGTCACTATTTAAACATGACTCACCAGATTTAGTGCAAGAAATATGTACTTAAGATATTCCACACATAATTAGATACATACTAAACACGTCTTGCAACTTCGGTGTGGACATTTCCGTTGTCCGTGAGTACGGAAATTGTTTCTGTCTTCATCATAAATGAAACGAAGCATTTTGTATGCACTGACAATTGGCATATATTGACACTCAAAATCCATTGTTCAAATGCATGTACGATTGTTTAACATAAAAACGGTCAAACAAAATGCATACACTATCTCTTCCAACTAATGAACAGTGGACATTTAAGTCGTATAAATTTTGCATTCTTAAACAAAAAAGATTCTTAGGCTAATGTAATTTTATTTTAAACCTGTGCTTTAACATTCATATTTCAGATTGTCGAATTTGTCCCTACATGCTCTTTTTATCACCAGGCGGTTTAATTTGACGCGCCCTTAGTTTGACAAACATCAGCCCTGCGTTTAGTAAGACAAAACGTTAGCTAACGTTGGCCGTTTCATTCTGAATACTCGGTCAATTCTGTGATATTTGTGTCAAAGAAGTTGCGACTGTTGCTAACGTTAGCTAACATTTTTATCAACTGAACGCAGCCCAGCATTTCTCTCTCAATAACAAAACTGCATTACTGTGTTATATTTCTGACAGGAAGTTTCATCCCTATATGAATTTACCAAAGTGATGCTCGTATATGGGATTCATCTTATCTTGTAAAATGACGCCATACGAGAAGTGCAAAAAGTATTTACCGTAGTCAGTCTGTGTGTAGAGGGGAATTCGTTAAAGAGAAAAAAAGCTTTGCTCAGAAATTCATATAAGAGCTAAATATTTCGGACCTAGCCACTCTCTGCTTAGTCAAATATGAGTTTCTGAACCTAGTTCTTTTTCGCACTTTCACTCCGTCCCATTCATATTTCAGAATGTCGATTGTCTCTATACTGTATGTTCCCTTTACCCCCAGACGGTTCAATATCACGCAAGCGTAGTTTGACAGACAGCAGCATTACTATTTCAATGACAAAACTGCATTAATGTGTTATATTTCTGATATGAAGCTATATTCTGCCATGAATGAATCCATGTTTTGTAGTGCTTGTACATGTAGCATTTCGCTGATTTTCAACGAAAACCTAGTACATGTAACTGCAGCTTAAAACACGCAGCAGTTACGAGGTTCCCGTTGGAAAGCGACGATTTCTTGGTTAAGCAAGTTCCTATTTGTTTCGAGATTGTTGTTTAACCAACAGTGTTCCCTATTTGTCTAATGAGCTTTGACTGCCCATTTTGAATACTTAGATAAAAGACTGAAAGTTAGGTCAATGCCTCAACACAATTGAGCCAGGAGCTGAAAAGGTGTATCAAATGACATTTAAGACCAACATAAATTTGATTGCTTGGAGTTTTACGTCCCACTCAACAGCTAAGGTCATATGGAGACGGGACCTCGGTTTTAAGTATCATCCGAAAGACTGGAGAGGCGGGGATCAAACCAGCGTCCCCTGTGTTTCAAGTCAAGAGCGTTACCACTGCACCACCTCCGCCCCTACATGTAAGACGAACATGGAACCACACCAGCCTGTGTATACGCACATTCCGATCAAATGTCCATACTGTTCTCACTGCGCTATTCCATTACATGCAGTTATTCTAAGAAAGCAGTATTTAGCATGAGCGGTTAGATCACCACGGTTCACGTATATGTTAGAGTCTTCATAGTATATTCTACGCGAAATAAACATTCAAATGCGCGCAGCGCATTGAATATTTATATCGCGTTGAATCTACTACGCAGACTCTATCTGACTTAGTGTTCCCCAGCGGTTCATTGAAGACGGGGGCGTGGCCATGTATAGACGTCACATAAACCAGCCGGCAATGGGCATAAATAGTAACAGGAACAACAAATGATAGCATCAGCTGCTAAATGTTAAAGAAATGTTAAACAATCTGAACTATTGAGAAACAATTAACATTTTGTATCTAGACGTGCAGATCGATTTCAGGTGACAGAAATAGAAGTTTAATTGGACGTTAAAACATCAAAGATACCGCGATCACGAGACGTGCAACCATAATTGTGTCGCCATCTTACTCTCTGGAGTACGCGTTTCGTCATTCAAGAGGCTATTTAGCCCTTCATCAAACGTACGCTGGACTGACATTGTATGTTAGTTTAAAGAGATCTTCCATTCTTTCAAAGACAAAAAAGAAAGAGCAAACGACCAGCATTTCCCCCTTTTCCCTTGAGAATTCCCTAGAAGTAACTTGTGAATTTGGTACCATTCGATAATATTTGTCTCGTTCGTTTGCAAGATCTTTTAATTTGACCCGTTTCAAAAATGCGTTACTTGGAATGGCACTATAGTTTGTTTGAGTTGTTAGGTACGATATCGTAGATAGGGTGACGGTGAAAGCAAACAATTTGAAGACTATTCTTGACTTTTTGTGGTATTTATAAGTCATAATTATACAACATGCAAATATCAATTAGCCTACAGCTTTTATGGGCAAATATGCAAA